>NC_069486.1:7369797-7437297 GCF_026875155.1 Cherax quadricarinatus
GGGCCTAACATACACAGTGTACAGTGTCTTGAACGATTCCTTATTAAGGTATCGGAACCCTATTCTCAGGTTTGCCAGGCGCCCGTGTGCTGCAGCAGTTTATTTGTTGATGTGTGCCTCCGGTGATGTGCTCGGTATTATGGTCACCCCAAGGTCTTTCTCCCTGAGTGAGGTCTGTAGTCTTTGTCCACCTAGCCTATACTCTGTCTGCGGTCTTCTTTGCCCCTCCCCAATCTTCATGACTTTGCATTTGGCTGGATTGAATTCGAGAAGCCAGTTACTGGACCACATGTCCAGCCTGTCCAGGTCTCTTTGCAGTCCTGCCTCATCCTCGTCCGATTTAATTCTTCTCATCAACTTCACGTCATCTGCGAACAGGGACACTTCAGAGTCTATTCCTTCCATCATGTCGTTCACATATATCAAAAATAGCACTGGTCCTAGAACTGACCCCTGTGGGACCCCGCTCGTAACAGGCGCCCACTGTGATACCTCTTCACGTACCATGACTCGTTGCTGCCTCCCTGTCAGGTATTCCCTGATCCATTGCAGTGCCCTCCCTTTTACATGCGCCTGATCCTCCAGCTTCTGCCTAATCTCTTGTGGGGAACTGTGTCAAAGGCCTTCCTGCAGTCTAGGAAAACGCAATCTATCCACCCCTCTCTCTCGTGTCTTACTTCTGTTACCTTGTCATAAAACTCCAGGAGGTTTGTGACACAGGATTTGCCTTCCATGAACCCATGCTGGTTTTCATTTATAATCTTGTTCCTTTCCAGGTGTTCCACCACTCTCCTCCTGATAATCTTCTCCATGACTTTGCACACAATACATGTCAGAGACACAGGTCTGTAGTTTAGTGCCTCGTTTCTGTTTCCTTTCTAAAAATGGGGACTACATTACTGTCTTTCCATTTCTCAGGTAGTTGCCCAGTTTCAAGGATGTGTTGAAGAATTTTGGTTAGAGGGACGCACGCATCTCAGCTCCTTCTCTAAGAACCCATGGGGGATGTTGTCCGGTCCCATCGCCTTTGAGGTGTCAAGGTCCCTTAAGAGCTTCTTCACCTCCTCCTCAGTTGTTCGTATGTCATCCAACACTTGTTGTATATTCCCTCTTGATGGTTTCCCTTCACTGTTTGTCTTCCCACAGCCCTTCCTTCCTACTGTAAAAACTTCCTTAAATTTCCTGTTCAGCTCCTCACATAACTCCTGATCATTTCTTGTGAGTTTCTCCACCTTCTGTCCTCAGCTGATCACCTGGTCTTTGACTGTTGTCTTCCTCCTGATGTGGGTATACAACAGTTTCGGGTCAGTCTTGATTCTCGATGCTATGTCATTTTCATACTGTCGCTGGGCCTCCTCCTTACCTGTGCGTACTCATTCCTGGCTCTGCGACTGATCTCCCTATTTTCGTGTGTTCTCTGCCTTCTGTACTTTTTTTTCCCTTCTCATTGCAAATTTGTTTTTGCCTCCTTACACCGTCGGGTAAACCCGGGCTCGTTCTGGTCTTCCCCGTTGTTACTGTTGCCCTTGAGAATAAACCTTTCCACTGCCTCCTTGCATTTTGTTTTACATATTCCATCATTTCATTTACTGCTTTCCTGCAGTTCTCTGTCCCCCGGAACCTCCCGCAGGAAGTTCCTCCCAAACCCCATGTAGTCCCCTTTTAGTCAGGGGTTTTCCCATTCAATCCATATCTCCCTTGCAACTCTACAAGATTCAAAGCACAGATCCCCGTGGGCACTAGCTCCCAGGGACTTCATATGGAGTCCCCAATGTCTGAACTGCCCCGGGGGGGAAAACCCGGTCCATCTTGCTGTGTTGTGTTGTGTGTGTGGTGTGTGTTTGTGTGTGTGTGGGTTTTGTGTGTGTGTTTTTGTGTGGTTTGTGTGTGTGTTGTGTGTGTGTGTGTGTGTGTGTGTTGTGTGTTTTGTGGTGTGGTGTGTGTGTGTTTTGTGTGTGTGTGTGTTGTGTGTGTGTGTTGTTGTGTTGTGTGTGTGTTTTTGTGTGTGTGTTGTGTTGTGTGGTGTTGTTGTGTGTGTGTTTTGGTGTGTGTGTTTGTTTTTTTGTTGTGTTGTGTGTGTGTGTGTGTGTGGTGTGTGCGTGTGTGGTGTTTGTGTTGCGTGTGTGTGTGTGTTGTGTGTGTGTTTGTGTTGTGTGTGTGTTTGTTGTGTGTGTGGTGTGGGGTGGTGTGTGTGTGTGTTGTTGTGGTGTGTGTGTGTGTGTGTGTGTGTGTGTGTGTGTGTGTGTGTGTGTGTGTTTTGTGTGTTTGCTTGTGTGTGTGTGTGTGTGTGTGCCTGTGTTTTGGCTTGTGTGTGTGTGTGTGTGTGTGTGTGTGGTGTGTGTGTGTTTGTTTTGTGTGTGTGTTTGTGTGTGTTGTTGTGTGTGTTGTGTGTGTGTTGTGCGTGTGTTGTGTTGTGCGTGTGTGTGGTTGTGCGTGTGTGTGTTGTGCGTGTGTGTGTTGTGTGTGTGTTTGTGTGTGTGTTGTGTGTGTGGTTGTGCGTGTGTGTGTGCTGTGTGTGTGTGTGTGTGTGTGTGTGTGTGTGTGTATTGTGGTGTGTTGTGTGTTGTGGTGTGGTGTGTGTGTGTGGGGTGTATATTGTGTGTGTGTTGTGTGTGTGCTGTGTGTGTGTTGTTTGTGTGGTTGTGTGTGTGTGTGTGGTGGGGGTGTGTGTGTGTACTCACCTATTTGTACTCACATATTTGTGGTTGCGGGGATCGAGTCCCTAGCTCCTGGCCCCGCTTCTTCACCGGTTGCTACTAGGCCCTCTCTCTCCCCGCTCCAGGGAGCTTTATCAAACCTCGTCTTAAAACTGTGTAGGGTTTTCCTGCCTCCACTACGTCATTTTCTAGGCTATTCCACTGCCTTACAACTCTATGACTGAAGAAATACTTCCTACTATCTCTCTGACTCATTTGTGTCTTCAACTTCCAATTGTGGCCTCTTGTTTCTGTGTCCCCGTCCCTGGAACATCCTGTCTTTGTCCACCTTGTCTATTCCACGCAGTATTTTATAGTCGTTTACATGTCTCCCCTGACCCTCCTGTCCTCCAGTGTGGTCAGGCCGATTTCCCTTAATCTTTCTTCATAGGACATTCCCCTTAGCTCTGGAACTAACCTTTTTGCAAACCTTTGTACTTTCCTAGTTTCCTGACGTGCTTTATCAAGTGCGGGTTCCAAACAGGTGCTGCATACTCCAGTATGGGCCTGACATACACGGTGTGTGTGTGTGTGTGTGTGTGTGTGTGTGTGTGTGTGTGTGTGTGTGTGTGTGTGGGGGTGTGTGTGTGTGTGTGTGTGGGGCGCGCGCGCGCCTGTGTGTGAGTGTGTGTGCGTGTGTTGTGTGTGTGTTTGTGTGTTATGTCTGTTATTGTGGTGTTTTGTGTGTGTATTTGTGTGTTGTGTGTATTGTGTGTGTGTGTGTTTGTGTGTGTGTGTTGTGTGTACTCACCTAGTTGTACTCACCTAGTTAGGTTGCGGGGTCGAGTCCGACTCCTGGCCCCGCCTCTTCACTGATCGCTACTAGGTCACTCTCCCTGAGCCGTGAGCTTTATCATACCTCTGCTTAAAGCTATGTATGGATCCTGCCTCCACTACATCGCTTCCCAAACTATTCCACTTACTGACTACTCTGTGGCTGAAGAAATACTTCCTAACATCCCTGTGATTCATCTGTGTCTTCAGCTTCCAACTGTGTCCCCTTGTTACTGTGTCCAATCTCTGGAACATCCTGTCTTTGTCCACCTTGTCTATTCCTCTCAGTATTTTGTATGTCGTTATCATGTCCCCCCTATCTCTCCTGTCCTCCTTTGTCGTCAGGTTGATTTCCCTTAACCTCTCCTCGTAGGACATACCTCTTAGCTCTGGGACTAGTCTTGTTGCAAACCTTTGCACTTTCTCTAGTTTCTTCACGTCCTTGGCTAGGTGTGGGTTCCAAACTGGTGCCGCATACTCCAATATGGGCCTAACGTACACGGTGTACAGGGTCCTGAATGATTCCTTATTAAGATGTCGAAGTGCTGTTTTTATTTTTGCCAGGCGCCCATATGCTGCAGCAGTTATTTGGTTGATGTTCGCTTCAGATGTGCTCGGTGTTATACTCACCCCGAGATCCTTTTCCTTGAGTGAGGTTTTAGTCTCTGGCCCCCTTGATTGTACTCCGTCTGTGGTCCAATTGAATTCTTCTCATGAACTTCACATCATCTGCAAACAGGTACACTTCGGTGTCTATTCCTTCCGTTATGTCGTTCACAAATACCAGAAACAGCACCGGTCCTAGGACTGATCCCTATGGCACCCCTCTCGTCACAGGCGCCCACTCTGATACCTCGCATTCTAATACCTTCCCTGTTATCCCTGCCTAGTCCTGCAGCTTTTGCACTAATCTCTTGTGTGGATCTTTGTCAAACACCTTCTTACAGTTCAAGAAAATGCAATCCACCCACCCCTCTCTCTCTTGTCTTACAGCTGTCACCCTGTCATAGAACTCCAGTAGGTTTGTGAAACAGGATTTCCCGTCCCTGAAACAGTGCTCGCTGTCGTTGATAAGCTCATTCCTTTCTAGGTTCTCTACCACTCTTCTCCTGATAATCTTCTGCATTATCTTGCATATATGTCAGTGACACTGGTCTGTAGTTTAGTGCTTCGTGTCTGTCCCTCTTTGAAAATTGGGACTGCATTTGCCGTCTTCCATAGCTTAGGTAGTCACCCTGTTTCGATAGATGTGTTGAATATTGTTGTTAGGGGTACACTTAGCACCTCTGCTCCCTCTCTCAGGACCCATGGAGAGATGTTATCCGGCCTCATCGCCTTTGAGGTATCTAGCTCACTTAGCAGCCTCTTCACTTCTTCCTCGGTTGTATGTACTGTGTCCAGCACATGGTGGTGTACCCCACCTCTCCATCTTTCTGGAGTCCCTTCTGTCTCCTCTGTGAACACTTCTTTGAATCTCTTGAGTTCCTCACATACTTTGCAGTTGTTTCTTGTGATCTCTCCTCCTTCCTTCCTTAGCCTGATTACCTGGTCCTTAGCTGTTTTCTTCCTGATGTGGCTGTACAACAGCATCAGGTCAGATATGGCTTTCCCTACTATGTTATTTTCGTATTGTCGTTGGGCCTCCCTTCTCACCTGTGCATATTCATTTCTGGCTCTACGACTGCTCTCGTTATTTTCTCCTTATTCTCCTTATACTGTGTTTGTATGTGTGTTGTGTGTGTGTGTGCGTGTGTGTACTCACGTAATTGTGGTGGTAAGGGTCGAGTCAAAGCTCTTGGCCCTGAGGCGCATGTGTGTGTGAAGACTCGTTAAGCGCACAGTTAACTAGATTTAAAGTCTTGAACACCAGGGTCATTAACAGTTAACTAACTCCCAGGTACCTATTTACTGCTTGGTGAATACTGTCAGCAGCAATAACATGTGTAAGATGACTTGCCCACACGTCTCACCCTCCTCAGGATGCCACTCACAACAATCAACTAACACCCAGGTACCTATTTACTTCTTGGTAAATACAACCGAACCAAACAATAGACGATATCTTTAATAACGAAGGTGTCTGATTAGTAACAAAGTTAACGTAACTTGAATAATTAAGGACAATCTCCAACACAACTCTTATAGTATAACTTAGTATAGTTAAATATCATAGTTATTCTGTACATATAATCATATGGGGCAATTGACGCATTTGATAAAATATAGTGATCTTAATAAGCACCATATGGCACGTTGCTATGGTGAAATGTACTTAGTACAAATATAATATTGTGTGTTGTGTGTGTGTGTGTGTGTGTGTGTGTGTGTGTGTGTGTTTTGTTGTGTGTGTGTGTGTGTGTGTGTGTGTGCTTCGATTGACTTGAGTTAGACTTAGAATGTGACTGACAACATTAAGTCTTAAAATAAGCTAACTTCTGGACCATCGAGGCAAACAAACAGCTTGCTTGAACAATTTGGACAGCAATAATGCTGGAAGCAGCCATGAACAGCGTAGTGTCAGTCAAGGAATCAAGGAGACCAAGAATGATCCTAACAGTGGACCTTTAAGAGATCTTACACAAAGGCATAAACTCCCTTATTACTGCAAGTGAATTCAGCCTTTCCAATTTCCGGACTACGTAAGTGCGTAGATGCCAGAACAACTGTAAGTCAAGAGTTGAACCTGGGACCAGAGACAGAGTATCTCACAACACAACTTCTGATAACATCAAACATCAGTAAGTCTAAATAGTGTTCTGTGAACAGAGTTGTATAGGACTTACGAAATTGTAATGACACGATTGAAAACAAACCATATCACAGACGGGGTAGAACCCGCTAAAGCGACGGTCTGGAGTTTTGAGACTCTCTGATCGCGGGTTCTATCCCCATCCTTGGTATAGAGTTGTACAGAGTTATGAGATGTAGGTCCCAGCTCACCATCAGAGATAAACTCTATCAAAAACAAAGTCTAAATATCCTGATTTGAGGAGAACAGTGTTCTCCTAGAGACAGCAGAGATGGAGGTGTTACCACCACCAGGAACACAGAGAGAGAGAGAAACAGGACCTACAGATACAACATTGACTTACCTGCACCAGCTTGCGCCTGACACGAACTGCGTAACAAGCAGGCATGGAGTCGCTGCCATTCTAAATTCTCCGTCAACGAACACATTAAGAGATATAGTTGTTAAATTCTACCTACATATATAAACTAATGCAAGTCAGATAATAATATCCAACTGTGGGTCATCATATGACTAAGACCCGCGTCAGGAAATATTTGTCCTGTTTCCTGACAAACCTTACCTAACCTAACCTAACCTAACCTAACCTAACCTAACCTAACCTAACCTAACATAATCTAACCTAACCTAACCTAATATAAATGCACGGAATATTTATTCTAGCTATGATTGAAAACATCGAAGTCAAATTATATGAAAGAAATCGACATACACATTTATGACGTCCTTTTTCTGAGGTCACAATACCCAGGTACCTATTTACTGCTAGGTGAATATTAACAGCAGCAGCAGGTGTAAGGTAACTTGCACATACGTCTCACCCTGCCCAGATATCTAACCCAGGTCCCTTTGATTGTAAACCGAAGTGTCTTGTACTACTATGTCTGAAGAATATCCAGTAAGCCTTATTCATTCCTTCCTTCATTCCTTGCTTCATTCCTTAATTCTTTCGTTCCATCATTTCTTTCATTCTTTCCTTCGTTCCTTCTTTTATTCCCTACATCATTCCTTATTTCATTCCTTCCTTCATTCTTTCATTTATTTCCTTTTTCATTCTTTCCCTCATTTCATCCTGTTATTTATTTCATTTCATTCATCGCTTCCTTCGTTCCTTCATTCCTTCTTCCATTTATTTCTTTTATTCCTTCCTTCACTCCTTCCTTCATTTCTGCTTGCTTTCATTTCTTCATTCCTTTATTCCTGCCTTCATTTTTCATTCTTTGAATTATTCGTTCGTTCCTTCATTCCTGCATTCCTTCCTCCATTTCTTCATTCATTACCTTCATTCTTATCTTCCGTCATTCTTAACTTCATTCTTTCATTCTCACCTTAATTTCTTCCTTCATTCCTTCCTTCATTCATTCTTACCTTCCTTCATTCTTACCTTCTTTCATTCCTTCATTCTTACCTTCCTTCATTTCTTCATTCTTACCTTCATTCATTCTTACCTTCATTCCTTCATTCATCCTTACCTTCCTTCATTCTTACCTTCCTTCATTCCTTCATGCATTCTTACCTTCTTTCATTCCTTCCTTCATTCTTACCTTCTTTCATTCCTTCATTCATTCTTACCTTCATTCATTCCTTCATTCTTACCTTCCTTCATTTCTTCATTCATTCTTACCTTCCTTCATTCATTCTTACCTTCCTTCCTTCTTACCTTCCTTCATTCTTACCTTTCCTTCCATTTACCTTCCTTCCTTCTTACCTTCCTTCATTCTTACCTTCCTTCATTCTTACCTTCCTTCATTCTTACCTTCCTTCATTCTTACCTTCCTTCATTCTTACCTTCCTTCATTCTTACCTTCCTTCATCATTCTTCTACCTTCCTTCATTCTTACCTTCCTTCATACCTTCCTTCATTCTTACCTTCCTTCTTCTTACCTTCCTTCATTCTTACCTTCCTTTCCCCATTCTTACCTTCCTTCTTCATTCTTAACCTTCCTTCATTCTTACCTTCCTTCATTCTTACCTTCCTTCATTCTTACCTTCCTTCATCTTCCTTCTTCTTCCTTCCTTCATACCTTCCTTCATTCTTACCTTCCTTCATCTTACCTTCCTTCCTTCCTTCTTCTTACCTTCCTTCATTCTTACCTTCCTTCATTCTTACCTTTCCTTCATTCTTACCTTCCTTCATTCTTACCTTCCTTCATTCTTACCTTCCTTCATTCTTACCTTCCTTCATTCTTACCTTCCTTCATTCTTACCTTCCTTCATTCTTACCTTCCTATCTTTTACTCTTCTTCTTACTCTTCCTATTCTTCATTCCTTTCCTTCTACTTCCTTCATTCTTACCTTCCTTCATTCTTACCTTCCTTCATTCTTACCTTCCTTCCTCTTCACCTTTCTTCTTTACCTTCCTTCATTCTTACCTTCCCTTCATTCTTACCTTCCCTTCCTTCATTCTTATCTCCTTCCTTCCTTCATTCTTAAACTTCCTTCCTTCATTCTTACCCTTCCTTCATTCTTACCTTCCTTCATTCTTACCTTCCTTCACTTCCTTCACCTTCCTTCTTCATTCTTACCTTCCTTCCTTCATTCTCTTACCTTCCTTCCTTCATTCTTACCTTCCTTCATTCTTACCTTTCCCCTTCATTCTTACCTTCCTTCATTCTTACCTTCCTTCCTTCATTCTTACCTTCCTTCCTTCATTCTTACCTTCCTTCCTTCATTCCTTACTCTTCCTTCATTCTTACCTTCCTTCATTCTTACCTTCCTTCTTCCTTCCTTCATTCTTACCTTCCTTCATTCTTACCTTCCTTCCTTCATTCTTCCCTTCCTTCATTCTTACCTTCCTTTTTCCTTCAATTCTTACCTTCATTCCATTTCCTTTTACCTTCCTTCATTCTTACCTTCCTTCATTCTTACCTTCCTTCATTCTTACCTTCCTTCATTCTTACCTTCCTTCTTTTCTTACCTTCCTTCCTTCATTCTTACCTTCCTTCCTTCATTCTTTTACCTTCCTTCCTTCATTCTTACCTTCCTTCTCTTACTTACCTTCCTTCATTCTTACCTTCCTTCCTTCATTCTTACTTCCCTTCACTTCCTTCTTCTTCTTACCTTCCTTCCTCATTCTTACCTTTTCCCTTCATTCTTACCTTCCTCTTCATTCTTACCTTCCTTCATTCTTACCTTCCTTCTTACCTTCCTTCATTCTTACCTTCCTTTCATTACCTTCCTTCATTCATCTTCCTTCCTTCATTCTTACCTTCCTTCCTCATTCTTACCTTCTTCTTCATTACTCTTCCTTCCTTTCCTTCCTTCATTCTTACCTTCCTTCATTCTTACCTTCCTTCATTCTTACCTTCCTTCATTCTTACCTTCCTTCATTCTTACCTTCCTTCCTTCATTCTTACCTTCCTTCATTCTTACCTTCCTTCATTCTTACCTTCCTTCATTCTTACCTTCCTTCCTTCATTCTTACCTTCCTTCCTTCATTCTTACCTTCCTTCCTTCATTCTTACCTTCCTTCATTCTTACCTTCCTTCATTCTTACCTTCCTTCATTCTTACCTTCCTTCATTCTTACCTTCCTTCCTTCATTCTTACCTTCCTTCCTTCATTTCTTACCTTCCTTCATTCTTACCTTCCTTCATTCTTACCTTCCTTCATTCTTACCTTCCTTCATTCTTACCTTCCTTCCTTCATTCTTACCTTCCTTCATTCTTACCTTCCTTCATTCTTACCTTCCTTCATTCTTACCTTCCTTCATTCTTACCTTCCTTCATTCTTACCTTCCTTCATTCTTACCTTCCTTCATTCTTACCTTACCTTCATTCTTACCTTCCTTCATTCTTACCTTTCCTTCATTCTTACCTTCCTTCATTCTTACCTTCCTTCATTCTTACCTTCCTTCCTTCATTTCTTACCTTCCTTCCTTCATTCTTACCTTCCTTCCTTCATTCTTACCTTCCTTCCTTCATTCTTACCTTCCTTCACACTATTTCCAACTATCAGCTCCTGGTTCATCAGTTATTTTTACCTGCCTCTTACGTTTACCTTACAGACAGGTGCTGCTTTCCCCCTCTTTCCTCGCTACCCCCTATCCCCCTCCCTTCCCCTCACCTGCAACCAGCTAAGGGGGGTGAAAATCATCCCCACCTCCCTTTTACAACCCCTTTACACCCCTCCCTCCTCCCCCTTAGTCCCACCACCCAATGTTTACTCTTCATCCTGCCTGTTTCTCAACCTTTTCTAGGTGCCCCTCAAGGGGGTCTTTGCCCCCTAGGGGGGTATGTCGCAATCCCCTGTGGTTATACCCCCTTGTGGATGTGGGTAAAGGGGTCGGGCCCCCTACCCCTACAGGAGCAAATCGAGGATAAAGAGAGTAACTTTCCGGACTGTAAAGGCCTAGAATTGTGTGGTTGGAGGTGCACAAATAACCCAGGTTGAGTATGGGTGGGTACGGGTGGGTTCTAAACCCTCGTGGGTATGTGGCCATGGGCTGTGGTTCAGTGGCCATCTCGTCGTCTTAGAGAGAACACTCTACCCACTCCCTATCCACCTTTAGATCGTCCCACACCCGGGTACCCACACTCCTGCAACCATGGTGAGTTTACTAACAGTGCCCTGGCTACCACAATACCCTGGCTACCACAATACCATGGCTGCCACAATACCCTGGCTTCCACAATACCCTGGCTACCACAATACCCTGGCTACCACAATACCCTGGCTACCACAATACCCTGGCTACCACAATACCCTGGCTACCACAATACCATGGCTGCCACAATACCCTGGCTTCCACAATACCCTGGCTACCACAATACCCTGGCTACCGCAATACCCTGGCTGCCACAATACCCTGGCTACCTCAATTACCAGCTAAAACACAGTCACAGTACCATGGCCACAATACCCTGGCTGCCACAATACCCTGGTTACCACAATACCCTGGCTACCACAATACCCTGGCTACCACAATACCCTGGTTACCACAATACCCTGGCTACCACAATACCCTGGCTACCACAATACCCTGGTTACCACAATACCCTGGCTATCACAATACCCTGGCTACCACAATACCCTGGCTACCACAATACCCTAGCTACCACAATACCCTGGCTACCACAATACCCTAGTTACCACAATACCCTGACTACCACAATACCCTGGTTACCACAATACCCTGGTTACCACAATACCCTGGCTACCACAATACCCTGGTTACCACAATACCCTGGTTACCACAATACCCTAGCTACCACAATACCTTGGCTACCACAATACCCTGACTACCACAATACCCTGGCTACCACAATACCCTGGTTACCACAATACCCTGGCTACCACAATACCCTGACTACCACAATACCCTGACTACCACAATACCCTGGTTACCACAATACCCTGGTTACCACAATACCCTGGCTACCACAATACCCTGGTTACCACAATACCCTAGCTACCACAATACCCTGGCTACCACAATACCCTGGTTACCACAATACCCTGGTTACCACAATACACTGGCTACCACAATACCCTGGCTACCGCAATACCCTGGCTGCCACAATACCTTGGCTACCTCAATTACCAGCTAAAACACAGTCACAGTACCATGGCCACAACAATACCCTGGCTGCCACAGTACCATGGCTACCACAACACCCTGGCTACCACAATACCCTGGCTACCACAATACCCTGACTACCACAATACCCTGACTACCACAATACCCTGGCTACCACAATACCCTGGCTACCACAATACCCTGGCTACCACAATACCCTGGCTACCACAATACCCTGGCTACCACAATACCCTGGCTACCACAATACCCTGGCTACCACAATACCCTGGCTACCACAATACCCTGGCTACCACAATACCCTGGCTACCACAATACCCTGGCTACACAATACCTGGCTACCACAATACCCTGGCTACCACAATACCCTGGCTACCACAATACCTGGCTACCACAATACCCTGGTTACCACAATACCCTGGCTACCACAATACCCTGGCTACCACAATACCCTGGCTACCACAATACCCTGGCTACCACAATACCCTGGCTACCACAATACCATGGCTACCACAATACCCTGGCTACCACAATACCCTGGCTACCACAATACCCTGATTACCACAATACCCTGGCTACCACAATACCCTGGCTACCACAATACCCTGGCTACCACAATACCCTGGCTACCACAATACCCTGGCTACCACAATTAACAACAGTCAAGAATACTTTAATACTGAAAGCTCTCAGTGTATATACACTGATATATACAACTCTCAGTGTATATACACTCATATATACACCTCTCAGTGTATATACACTGATATATACAACTCTCAGTGTATATACACTGATATATACAACTCTCAGTGTATATACACTGATATATACAACTCTCAGTGTATATACACTGATATATACAACTCTCAGTGTATATACACTGATATATACAAACTCTCAGTGTATATACACTGATATATACAACTCTCAGTGCATATACACTGATATATACAACTCTCAGTGTATATACACTGATATATACAACTCTCAGTGTATATACACTGAGATATACATCTCTCAGTGTATATACACTGATATATACATCTCTCAGTGTATATACACTGATATATACACCTCTCAGTGTATATACACTGATATATACACCTCTCAGTGTATATACACTGAGATATACACCTCTCAGTGTATATACACTGAGATATACACCTCTCAGTGTATATACACTGAGATATACAACTCTCAGTGTATATACACTGAGATATACACCTCTCAGTGTATATACACTGATATATACACCTCTCAGTGTATATACACAGATATATACCTCACAGTGTATATACACTGATATATACAACTCTCAGTGTATATACACTGATATATACATCTCTCAGTGTATATACACTGATATATACACCTCAGTGTATATACACAGATATATACCTCACAGTGTATATACACTGATATATACAACTCTCAGTGTATATACACTGATATATACAAATCTCAGTGTATATACACTGATATATACAACTCTCAGTGTATATACACTGATATATACACCTCTCAGTGTATATACACTGATATATACAACTCTCAGTGTATATACACTGATATATACAACTCTCAGTGTATATACACTCATATATACACCTCTCAGTGTATATACACTGATATATACAACTCTGTGTATATACACTCATATATACACCTCTCAGTGTATATACACTGATATATACAACTCTCAGTGTATATACACTGATATATACACCTCTCAGTGTATATACACTGATATATACAACTCTCAGTGTATATACACTCATATATACACCTCTCAGTGTATATACACTGATATATACACCTCTCAGTGTATATACACTGATATATACACCTCTCAGTGTATATACACTGATATATATGTAGTGTTAGAGTGTTCAGCAGAAGTTTGTGGTTACAGGAAAGTGGGTGCAGGAGGGAAGAGGAGCGATTGGTGGAATGATGATGTAAAGAGAGTAGTAAGGGAGAAAAAGTTAGCATATGAGAAGTTTTTACAAAGTAGAAGTGATGCAAGGAGGGAAGAGTATATGGAGAAAAAGAGAGAAGTTAAGAGAGTGGTGAAGCAATGTAAAAAGAGAGCAAATGAGAGAGTGGGTGAGATGTTATCAACAAATTTTGTTGAAAATAAGAAAAAGTTTTGGATGTGAGATTAACAGTTAAGAAAGCCTAGAGAACAAGGGATTTGTCAGTTAAAAATAGGAGAGGAGAGTTATTAAATGGAGAGTTAGAGGTATTGGGAAGATGGAAGGAATATTTTGAGGAATTGTTAAATGTTGATGAAGATAGGGAAGCTGTGATTTCGTGTATAGGGCAAGGAGGATAACATCTTGTAGGAGTGAGGAAGAGCAGTTGTGAGTGTGGGGGAAGTTCGTGAGGCAGTAGGTAAAATGAAAGGGGGTAAGGCAGCGGGATTGATGGGATAAAGATAGAAATGTTAAAAGCAGGTGGGGATATAGTTTTGGAGTGGTTGGTGCAATTATTTAATAAATGTATGGAAGAGGGTAAGGTACCTAGGGATTGGCAGAGAGCATGCATAGTTCTTTGTATAAAGGCAAAGGGGATAAAAGAGAGTGGCAAAAATTATAGGGGGATAAGTCTGTTGAGTGTACCTGGTAAAGTGTATGGTAGAGTTATAATTGAAAGAATTAAGAGTAAGACGGAGAATAGGATAGCAGATGAACAAGGAGGCTTTAGGAAAGGTAGGGGGTGTGTGGACCAGGTGTTTACAGTGAAACATATAAGTGAACAGTATTTAGATAAGGCTAAAGAGGTCTTTGTGGCATTTTTGGATTTGGAAAAGGCGTTATGACAGGGTGGATAGGGGGGCAATGTGGCAGATGTTGCAAGTGTATGGTGTAGGAGGTAGGTTACTGAAAGCAGTGAAGAGTTTTTACGAGGATAGTGAGGCTCAAGTTAAGAGTATGTAGGAAAAGAGGGAAATTTTTTCCCAGTAAAAGTAGGCCTTAGACAAGGATGTGTGATGTCACCGTGGTTGTTTAATATATTTATAGATGGGGTTGTAAGAGAAGTAAATGCGAGGGTCTTGGCAAGAGGCGTGGAGTTAAAAGATAAAGAATCACACACAAAGTGGGAGTTGTCACAGCTGCTCTTTGCTGATGACACTGTGCTCTTGGGAGATTCTGAGAGAAGTTGCAGAGATTGGTGGATGAATTTGGTAGGGTGTGCAAAAGAAGAAAATTAAAGGTGAATACAGGAAAGAGTAAGGTTATGAGGATAACAAAAGATTAGGTGATGAAAGATTGAATATCAGATTGGAGGGAGAGAGTATGGAGGAGGTGAACGTATTCAGATATTTGGGAGTGGACGTGTCAGCGGATGGGTCTATGAAAGATGAGGTGAATCATAGAATTGATGAGGGAAAAAGAGTGAGTGGTGCACTTAGGAGTCTGTGGAGACAAAGAACTTTGTCCTTGGAGGCAAAGAGGGGAATGTATGAGAGTATAGTTTTACAACGCTCTTATATGGGTGTGAAGCGTGGGTGATGAATGTTGCAGCGAGGAGAAGGTGGAGGCAGTGGAGATGTCATGTCTGAGGGCAATGTGTGGTGTGAATATAATGCAGAGAATTCGTAGTTTGGAAGTTAGGAGGAGGTGCGGGATTACCAAAACTGTTGTCCAGAGGGCTGAGGAAGGGTTGTTGAGGTGGTTCGGACATGTAGAGAGAATGGAGCGAACAGAATGACTTCAAGAGTGTATCAGTCTGTAGTGGAAGGAAGGCGGGGTAGGGGTCGGCCTAGGAAGGGTTGGAGGGAGGGGGATAAGGAGGTTTTGTGTGCGAGGGGCTTGGACTTCCAGCAGGCATGCGTGAGCGTGTTTGATAGGAGTGAATGGAGACAAATGGTTTTTAATACTTGACGTGCTGTTGGAGTGTGAGCAAAGTAACATTTATGAAGGGATTCAGGGAAACCGGCAGGCCGGACTTGAGTCCTGGAGATGGGAAGTACAGTGCCTGCACTCTGAAGGAGGGGTGTTAATGTTGCAGTTTAAAAACTGTAGTGTAAAGCACCCTTCTGGCAAGACAGTGATGGAGTGAATGATGGTGAAAGTTTTTCTTTTTCGGGCCACCCTGCCTTGGTGGGAATCGGCCGGTGTGATAATAAAAAAAAAAAATATACAACTCTGTGTATATACACTCATATATACACCTCTCAGTGTATATACACTGATATATACAACTCTCAGTGTATATACACTGATATATACACCTCTCAGTGTATATACACTGATATATACACCTCTCAGTGTATATACACTGATATATACAACTCTCAGTGTATATACACTCATATATACACCTCTCAGTGTATATACACTCATATATACACCTCTCAGTGTATATACACTGATATATACACCTCTCAGTGTATATACACAGAGAGGTCCATAACCCACTATGAAAAACATAATGGGTTGTAGACTGACAGTCTTAGTTGTAAGTACTGCTGACAGTCTTAGTTGTAAGTACTGCTGACAGTCTTAGTTGTAAGTACTGCTGACAGTCTTAGTTGTAAGTACTGCTGACAGTCTTAGTTGTAAGTACTGCTGACAGTCTTAGTTGTAAGTACTGATGACAGTCTTAGTTGTAAGTACTGATGACAGTCATAGTTGTAAGTACTGCTGACAGTCATAGTTGTAAGTACTGCTGACAGTCTTAGTTGTAAGTACTGCTGTCAGTCTTAGTTGTAAGTACTGCTGACAGTCTTAGTTGTAAGTACTGCTGACAGTCTTAGTTGTAAGTACTGCTGACAGTCTTAGTTGTAAGTACTGCTGACAGTCTTAGCTGTAAGTACTACTGACAGTCTTAGTTGTAAGTACTGCTGACAGTCTTAGTTGTAAGTACTGCTGACAGTCTTAGCTGTAAGTACTGCTGACAGTCTTAGCTGTAAGTACTGCTGACAATCTTAGTTACAAGTACTGCTGAGAGTCTTAATTTTCAGTAGTGCTGATAGTCTTAGTTACAAGTACTGCCGACAGTCTTAGTTACAAGTACTGCCGACAGTCTTAGTTACAAGTACTGCCGACAGTCTTAGTTACAAGTACTGCCGACAGTCTTAGTTACAAGTACTGCTGACAGTCCTAGTTACAAGCACTGCTAACAGTCTTGGTTGTAAGTAGTGCTGACAGTCTTAGTTACAAGTACTGCTGACAGTCTTAGTTACAAGTACTGCCGACAGTCTTAGTTACAAGTACTGCCGACAGTCTTAGTTACAAAGTACTGCGACAGTCTTAGTTACAAGTACTGCCGACAGTCTTAGTTACAAGTACTGCTGACAGTCTTAGTTACAAGTACTGCTGACAGTCTTAGTTACAAGTACTGCTGACAGTCTTAGTTACAAGTACTGCTGACAGTCTTAGTTACAAGTACTGCTGACAGTCTTAGTTACAAGTACTGCTGACAGTCTTAGTTACAAGTACTGCCGACAGTCTTAGTTACAAGTACTGCTGACAGTCTTAGTTACAAGTACTGCCGACAGTCTTAGTTACAAGTACTGCTGACAGTCTTAGTTACAAGTACTGCTGACAGTCTTAGTTACAAGTACTGCCGACAGTCTTAGTTACAAGTACTGCTGACAGTCTTAGTTACAAGTACTGCCGACGTTTAGTTACAAGTACTGCTGACAGTCTTAGTTACAAGTACTGCCGACAGTCTTAGTTACAAGTACTGCTGACAGTCTTAATTATAAGTACTGCTGACAGTCTTAGTTACAGGTATTGCTGTCAGTCTTAGTTACAAGTACTGCTGACAGTCTTAGTTACAGGTATTGCTGTCAGTCTTAGTTACAAGTACTGCTGACAGTCTTAGTTACAAGTACTGCTGACAGTCTTAGTTACAGGTATTGCTGTCAGTCTTAGTTACAAGTACTGCTGTCAGTCTTAGTTACAAGTACTGCTGTCAGTCTTAGTTACAAGTACTGCTGACGTGTAGTGAGATATATCGATATAGGTATATCTGAGTTATACTAAGGTATTCTTAGGTATACTTAGGTATATCTGAGGTATACTGAGGCATATCTGATATATACCTAGGTATACTGAGGTATACTTAGGTATATCTGAGATATACTGAGGCATTCTGAGGTATGTCTGAGATATACTTGGGTATATCTGAGATATACTTGGGTATATCTGATATATATTTGGGTATATATGAGATATACTGAGGTATATAGATATACTGAGGTATATATGAGATATACTGAGGTATATCTGAGATATACTGAGGCATATATGAGATATACTGAGGTATATATGAGATATACTGAGGTATATATGAGATATACTGAGGTATATACGAGATATACTGAGGTATATATGAGATATACTGAGGAATATATGAATTATACTGAGGTATATATGAGATATACTGAGGTATATCTGAGATATACTGAGGTATATATGAGATATACTGAGGTATATGAGATATACTGAGGTATATATGAGATATACTGAGGTATATATGAATTATACTGAGGTATGAGATATACTGAGGTATATATGAATTATACTGAGGTATATATGAGATATACTGAGGTATATATGAGATACACTGAGGTATATCTGAGATATACTGAGGTATATATGAGATATACTGAGGTATATCTGAGATATACTGAGGTACATATGAGATATACTGAGGTATATCTGAGATATACTGAGGTAACTATGAGATATACTGAGGTATATCTGAGATATACTGAGGTATATCTGAGATATACTGAGGTATATCTGAGATATACTGAGGTATATGAGATACTGAGGTATATGAGATATACTGAGGTATATATGAGATATACTGAGGTATATCTGAGATATACTGAGGTATATCTGAGATATACTGAGGTATATATGAGATATACTGAGGTATATATGAGATATACTGAGGTATATATGAGATATACTGAGGTATATATGAGATATACTGAGGTATATATGAGATATACTGAGGTATATCTGAGATATACTGAGGTATATATGAGATATACTGAGGTATATCTGAGATATACTGAGGTATGAGATATACTGAGGTATATCTGAGATATACTGAGGTATATCTGAGATATACTGAGGTATATCTGAGATATACTGAGGTATATCTTCTGAGATATACTGAGGTATATCTGAGATATACTGAGGTGTACTAGAGTATACTGAGGTATACTAACACTGTATTCTCGACAGAATGAAGAACTGGACGAGGAGAAGATGGCCAGTAAGTATACTGACTTCCTTGGTTGTTTGTGTTTGTATTGTGTGTTTTTGGTAAGATTTTGTTGGGATTTTTAACCCCGGAGGGTTAGCCAGCCAGGACAACCCAAATAAGTCAGTGGATCATCAAGGACTGTGTCTTATTTCCATTGTGGACCTTCAATCTTGTCCCCCAGGATGCCACCCACACCAGTCTACTAACACCAACCAGGCTGTTACTGTTAGCCGCACGTAAACCAACGTTAGGTGCCTGTGAAAAGCCTTCTTGAAGACAGCCAGGGTAATCCCCATATGTATGCAGGAAGGCAGTTGAACAGTCTCGGGCCCCTGACACTTACTGTATTGTCTCTTAACGTGCTAGTGACACCCCTGCTTTTCATTGGGGGGATGTTGCATCGTCTGCCAAGTCTTTTGCTTTCGTTGTGAGTGATTTTCGTGTGCAAGTTCGGTACTAGTCCCTCTAGGATTTTCCAGGTGTATATAATCATGTATCTCTCCCGTCTGCGTTCCAGGGAATACAGGTTTAGGAACCTCAAGCGCTCCCAGTAATTGAGGTGTTTTATCCGTTATGCGCGCCGTTAAGGTTCTCTGTACATTTTCTAGGTCAGCAATTTCACCTGCCTTGAAAGGTGGTGTTAGAGTGCAGCAATATTCCAGCCTAGATAGAACAAGCGATCTGAAGAGTGTCATCATGGGCTTGGCCTCCCTAGTTTTGAAGGTTCTCATTATCCATCCTGTCGTTTTTCTAGCAGATGCGATTGATACAATGTTATGGTCCTTGAAGGTGAGATCCTTCGACATGATCACTCCCAGGTCTTTGACGTTGGTGTTTCGCTCTATTGTGTGGCTGGAATTTGTTTTGTACTCTGATGAAGATTTAATTTCCTCATGTTTACCATATCTGAGTAATTGAAATTTCTCATCGTTGAACTTCATATTGTTTTCTGCAGCCTACTGAAAGATTTGGTTGATGTCCGCCTGGCGCCTTGCAGTGTCTGCAATGGAAGACACTGTCATGCAGATTCGGGTGTCATCTGCAAAGGAAGACACGGTGCTGTGGCTGACATCCTTGTCTCATGTCAGTATGAGGATGAGGAACAAGATGGGAGCGAGTACTGTGCCTTGTGGAACAGAGCTTTTCACAGTAGCTGCCTCGGACTTTACTCTTTTGACTACTACTCTCTGTGTTCTGTTAGTGAGGAAATTATAGATCCATCTACCAACTTTTCCTGTTATTCCTTTAGCGCGCATTTTGTGCGCTATTACACCATGGTCACACTTGTCGAAGGCTTTTGCAAAGTCTGTATATATTACATCTGCATTCTTTTTGTCTTCTAGTGCATCTAGGACCTTGTCGTAGTGATCCAATAGTTGAGACAGACAGGAGCGACCTGCTCTAAACCCATGTTGCCCTGGGTTGTGTAACTGATGGGTTTCTAGATGGGTGGTGATCTTGCTTCTCAGGTTATCTTCCCAGCTTACTTCATTTAGGATCTGGTTGACATGGTCTCACCTTATATTTTGTCGTTGAAGTTGATTTTAGTGAAGGTTCCCTCGTGACTGATCACATTGTTGGTCTGGGGCGCCGTATGTACATGTCTGAACCTCTATTATGTTGTCACCTGACTATATTCTTTTTTCATATGGTAATATTTCGTATCAGATCATCATTGTTAGTGAAGATGAGGTCCAGTGTATTCTCCAGTCTTATTGACTATTATATCCTGGTTTAAGGTGAATTTGGTGCAGAGATTTAAAAGTTCGTGTGTGTGAGAGTTTTCATCTGAGTTGCCTCCTGGTGTTATCTCTGCTACAACATTATTTGCTACATTCCTCCATTTTAGGTGCCTTAGGTTAAAATCCTCCAGGAGCAAGATGTTTGGGGCAGGAGCTGGAAGATTTTCCAGACAGTGGTCTATTTACAAAAGCTGTTCCTGGAATTGTTGGGAAGTTGCATCCGGAGGCTTGTATACAACCACAATGACCAGGTTTCAGTTCTCGATCTTTACTGCCAAAACATCAACAATATTTGAGATGTTTAGAAGTTCTCAGCACATCAGTGACTAACGTACAGGCAAACCTTTTCCCTTCCTTTCGCCAGTTCACTCTCACATCTTTATAGGCTAAAAACCGGGATCCATGTGTGTGTGTACTCACCTAATTGTACTCACCTAATTGTGCTTGCAGGGGTCGATACACAGCTGCTGGCCCCCGCCTCTTCACTGATCGCTACTAGGTCCTCTCTCTCTCTGTTTCCAGAGCTTTGTCATACCTTGTCTTAAAGCTATGTATGGTTCCTGCCTCCACTACATCACTTTCTAGGCTATTCCACTTCCTGACGACTCTGTGACTAAAGAAATACTTCCTAACATCCCTATGACTCGTCTGAGTCTTCAGCTTCCAATTGTAACCCCTTGTTTCTGTGTCCCCTCTCTGGAACAACCTGTCTCTGTCTACCTTATCTATTCCACGCAGTATTTTGCATGTTGTTATCATGTCTCCCCTGACCCGCCTGTCCTCCAATGTCGTCAGTCCGATTTCCCTCAACCTTTCGTTGTAGGACATACCCCTGAGCTCCGGAACTAGCCTTGTTGCAAACCTTTGCACTTTCTCTAATTTCTTGACGTGCTTGACCAGGTAAGGGTTCCAAACTGTGTGTGTGTGTGTGTGTGTGTGTGTGTGTGTGTGTGTGTGTGTGTGTGTGTGTGTTGTGTGTGTGTGTGTTGTGTTTTTTTGTATGTTGTGATTGTGTGCTGTATGTGGTGTGTCGTGTTTGTGATGTTTGTGTATTGTGATTGTGTTGTCTGAGTGTTGTATTTGTATGTGTGTTGTACTCACCTAGTTGTGATTTCACGGGTCGAGTCTTAGTTCCTGGCCCCGCCTCTTCACTGGCCACTACTCGGTCACTCAACCCGCTCCTTGAGCCTTATCATACTTCTCCTTAAAGCTATGTATAGATCCTGCCTCCACTACATCAATACCCTGACAACTCTCTGACTGAAGAAATACTTCCTGACATCCCTGTGACTCATCTGAGTCTTCAACTTCCAACTGTGTCCCCTTGTTGCTGTGTCCCATCTCTGGAACATTCTGTCTCTGTCCACCTTGTCAATTCCTCTCAGTATTTTATACGTCGTTATCATACTCCCTCTATTTCTGTCCTCCAGTGTCGTCAGGTTGATTTCCCTTAACGTCTCCTCGTAGGACATACCCCTTAGCTCTGGGAATAGTCTTGTTGCAAACCTTTGCACTTTCTCTGATTTCCTTACATGCTTGGCTAGGTGGTGGTTCCAAACTGGTGCCGCATACTCCAATATGGGCCTAACGTACACGGTGTACAGTGTCCTGAATGATTCCTTATTAAGATGTCGGAATGCTGTTCTCGGGTTTGCCAGGCGTCCGTAAGCTGCCGCAGTTGTCTGGTTAGTGCGCGCCTCAGGAGATGTGCTCGGTGCTACACTCATCTCAAGATCCTTTTCCTTGAGTGAGGTTTGTAGTCTCTGGTTCCCTAGACTGTACTCCGTCTGTGGTATTCTTTGTCTTTCCACAATCTTCATTATTTTGCACTTGGTGGGGTTGAACTCCAGGAGCCACTTGCTGGACCAGGTCTGCAGCCTGTCCAGATTCTCTTGTAGTTCTGCCTGGTCTTCGTTCGTTTGAATTCTTCTCAACTTCACATCATCTGCAAACAGGGACACTTCGGAGTCTATTACTTCCGTCATGTTGTTCACAAATACCAGAAACAGCACCGGCCCTACGACTGATCCTTGTGGCACCCCGCTGGTCATAGGCGCCCACTCTGACATCTCTCCAAGTACCATGACTCGCTGTTGTCTTCCTGGCAGGTATTCCTTGATCCATTGTAGTGTCTTCCCTGTTATCCCTGCTTGGTCCTTCAGCTTCCGCAGTAATCTCTTGTGTGGAACTGTGTCAAACCTCTTCTTACAGTCCAAGAAAATGCACTCTACCTACCCCTGTTTGTGTTTTGTGTAAGATAAGATAAGATTTCGTTCGGATTTTTAACCCCGGAGGGTTAGCCACCCAGGATAACCCAAGAAAGTCAGTGCGTCATCGAGGACTGTCTAACTTATTTCCATTGTGGTCCTTAATCTTGTCCCCCAGGATGCGACCCACACCAGTCGACTAACATCCAGGTACCTATTTGCTGCTAGATGAACAGGACAACAGGTGTAAGGAAACGTGTCGAAATGTTTCCACCCGCCGGGAATCGAACCCGGGCCCTCCGTGTGTGAAGCGGGAGCTTTAGCTTGCTTCTGTTGAGAGATTGTGTAGTTTGTGTGCGATGTGTATTCTTCTCTTTTCCTTCATCCCCCTCCTCTAACTCCTCTTATTCCTTCTCCTCCTCCTCCTCTAACTCCTCTTATCCTTCTCCTCCTCCTCCTCTAACTCCTCTTATTCCTTCTCCTCCTCCTCCTCTAACTCCTCTTATTCCTTCTCCTCCTCCTCCTCTAACTCCTCTTATTCCTTCTCCTCCCCCCTCCTCTAACTCCTCTTATTCCTTCTCCTCCTCTCCTCTAACTCCTCTTATTCCTTTCCTCCTCCTCCTCTAACTCCTCTTATTCCTTCTCCTCCTCCTCCTCTAACTCCTCTTATTCCTTCCCCTCCTCCTTCTCTTCTAACTCCTCCTCTTCTTCCTTCCCCTCCTCCTTCTCTTCTAACTCCTCCTCTTCTTCCTCCTCCTCCTCCTCCTCTTCTAACTCTTCTTACTGCTCTTCCTTCTTCTCCATCACCTCCATCTTCATCTTTTTCGTAAAGTTAGCGGTTAAAAGTACCATAAATAATCATCCATTTTCTTTAAGGGTTAAAAGCGCAGAAAAATATCATCTTTAAGACACAATATTTCAAGGGTATATTTCCCATGCTTTAGTCTCCAAGCCGTTATAGAAAATGGACGCAAAATGGTCTTTTTAGGGTAACTTAGGCAATTTTCAAGAAATTTCTCGTTAGAGAGATATTGAACCAAGTTGGTGTTGCCACTGTTCATCTATCATACAGAATAGTGTAGCAACATAGCTGGTGTTCCACAATGTAACTATCATACAGAATAGTGTAGCAACATAGCTGGTGTTCCACAACGTAACTATCATACAGAATAGTGTAGCAACATAGCTGGTGTTCCACAATGTAACTATCATACAGAATAGTGTAGCAACATAGCTGGTGTTCCACAACGTAACTATCATACAGAATAGTGTAGCAACATAGCTGGTGTTCCACAATGTAACTATCATACAGAATAGTGTAGCAACATAGCTGGTGTTCCACAATGTAACTATCATACAGAATAGTGTAGCAACACACTGCTGGTGTTCCATAATGTATCAAACAGAATAGTGTAGCAACACTGCTGGTGTTCCACAGTGTAACTATCATATAGAATAGTGTAGCAACACTGCTGGTGTTCCACAGTGTAAACTATCATATAGAATAGTGTAGCAACACTGCTGGTGTTCCACAGTGTAACTATCATATAGAATAGTGTAGCAACACTGCTGGTGTTCCACAGTGTAACTATCATATAGAATAGTGTAGCAACACTGCTGGTGTTCCACAGTGTAACTATCATATAGAATAGTGTAGCAACACTGCTGGTGTTCCACAGTGTAACTATCATATAGAATAGTGTAGCAACACTGCTGGTGTTCCACAGTGTAACTATCATATAGAATAGTGTAGCAACACTGCTGGTGTTCCACAGTGTAACTATCATATAGAATAGTGTAGCAACACTGCTGGTGTTCCACAGTGTAACTATCATATAGAATAGTGTAGCAACACTGCTGGTGTTCCACAGTGTAACTATCATATAGAATAGTGTAGCAACACTGCTGGTGTTCCACAATGTAACTATCATATAGACTAGTTTAGCAACACTGCTGGTGTTCCCACAATGTAACTATCATATAGACTAGTTTAGCAACACTGCTGGTGTTCCCACAATGTAACTATCATATAGACTAGTGTAGCAACACACTGCTGGTGTTCCCACAATGTAACTATCATATAGAACACAGTAGCACACTATGTTCCATCATAAAGGCTAGGGTAATAGGCCCCCAATGAGCCTAGTCTTGTCAACAATTTATATTCCTTGCTCACCAGTGCTTCGCAAGGCCTTCGCCATGTTTGACAGCGGCAAGACTGGCAAGATTGAGAAAGAAAAAATTCGTACCATTCTGAACACACTTGGTGCTAACTACATCAATGAGGAATTGGAAGCTCTCTTACAGGATAATGATTTGGAAGGTAAGTGTGTTGGGGTTGAGTGTGTTGGGGTTGAGTGTGTTGGGGTTGAGTGTGTTGGGGTTGAGTGTGTTGGGGTTGTGTGTGTTGGGGTTGAGTGTGTTGGGGTTGTGTGTGTTGGGGTTGAGTGTGTTGGGGTTGAGTGTGTTGGGGTTGAGGGTGTTGGGGTTGAGTGTGTTGGGGTTGAGTGTGTTGGGGTTGAGTGTGTTGGGGTGTGTGTGTGTTGGGGTTGAGTGTGTTGGGGTTGAGTGTGTTGGGGTTGAGTGTGTGTTGGGGTTGTGTGTGTTGGGGTTGAGGGTGTTGGGGTTGTGTGTGTTGGGGTTGTGTGTGTTGGGGTTGAGGGTGTTGGGGTTGAGTGTGCTTGGGGTTGTGTGTGTTGGGGTTGAGTGTGTTGGGGTTGTGTGTGTTGGGGTTGAGTGTGTTGGGGTTGAGGGTGTTGGGGTTGTGTGTGTTGGGGTTTGAGTGTGTTGGGGTTGAGTGTGTTGGGGTTGAGTGTGTTGGGGTTGAGTGTGTTGGGGTTGAGTGTGTTGGGGTTGAGTGTGTTGGGGTTGTGTGTGTTGGGGTTGAGTGTGTTGGGGTTGTGTGTGTTGGGGTTGAGTGTGTTTGGGTTGAGTGTGTTGGGGTTGTGTGTGTGGGGTTGAGTGTGTTGGGGTTGTGTGTGTTGGGGTTTGTGTGTGTTGGGGTTGAGGGTGTTGGGGTTGAGTGTGTTGGGGTTGTGTGTGTTGGGGTTGTGTGTGTTGGGGTTGAGTGTGTTGGGGTTGTGTGTGTTGGGGTTGAGTGTGTTGGGGTTGTGTGTGTTGGGGTTGAGTGTGTTGGGGTTGAGTGTGTTGGGGTTGAGGGTGTTGGGGTTTTGTGTGTTGGGGTTGAGGGTGTTGGGTTGAGTTGTTGGGGTTGAGGGTGTTGGGTTGAGGGTGTTGGGTTGTGTGTGTTGGGGTTGAGGGTGTTGGGGTTGAGTGTGTTGGGGTTGAGGGTGTTGGGGTTGGAGTGTGTTGGGGTTGTGTGTGTTGGGGTTAGAGTGTGTTGGGGTTGAGTGTGTTGGAGGTTGTGTGTGTTGGGGTTGAGGGTGTTTGGGTTGAGTGTGTTGGGGTTGAGGGTGTGTTGTGAGGGTTGAGTGTGTTGGTAGTTGAGTGTGTTGGGGTTTGTGTGTTGGGTTTGTAGTGTGTTTGGGTTGAGGGTGTTGGGGTTGTGTGTGTTGGGGTTGGGTGTTGGGTTTGAGTGTGTTGGGAGTTGAGGTGTGTTGGGGTTTGATTGTGTTGGGGTTTGAGGGTGTTGGGGTTGAGAGTTGTTGGAGGTTGAGTGTGTTGGGGTTGTGTTGTTGGGGTTGAGGGTTGTTGGGGTTGAGTGTGTTTGGGGTTGAGTGATGTTGGGGTTGAGTGTGTTGGGGTTTTGTGTGTGTTGGGTTTGAGGGTGTTGGGTTGAGTTGTTGGGGTTGAGGGTGTTGGGGTTGAGTGTGTTGGGGTTGAGTGTGTTGGGGTTGAGTGTTGTTGGGGTTGTGTGTGTTGGGTTTGAGGGTGTTGGGTTTGAGGTTGTTGGGGTTGAGTGGGTGTTGAGGTTGTGAATGTGTTGGGGTTGAGGGTGTTGGGGGTTTTAGGGTGTTGGGGTTGAGTGTGCTTGTTGAGTAGTGTTGGGATTGATTGTGTTGGGATTGAGTACGTTGGGGTGAGTGTGTTGGGGTTGAGTGTGTTGGGAGTTCAGTTGTGTTGGGGTTTCGAGTGTGTCGGGGTTTGCAGCGGGTGGGGACTGTGTGTGTTGGGGTTGAGTGGGTGGGGCTGAGTGTGTTGGGGCTGAGTGTGTTGGGGTTGAGTGGGTGGGGACTGAGTGTGTTGGGGCTGAGTTGTGTTGGGGTTGAGTGTTGTTGGGGATGATGTGGTTGGGATGAGTGTGTAGGGGTTGAGTGTGGTTGGGGCTGAGTGTGTTGGGTTGAGTGGGTGGGGCATAATGGCTAGTGTGAAGAGTGTGAGAGGGAGGGTGTGAATTGATCCTTGGCAAGTTTGCACCTGGGGAGCTGGTGGTAGCGGTAATCTGGGTGGTACTACCATCTGGGTGGTGGACTACCATCCATGGGTGGTACTACACTCCTGGGTGGTACTACATCCTGGGTGGTACTACCAATCCTGGGTGGTACCACCATCCTGGGTGGTATACCATCCTGGGTGTATACCATCCTGGGAGGTACTACATCCTGGTGGTACTACCATCCTGGGTGGTACTACCATCCTGGGTGGTACTACCATCCTGGGAGGTACTATCATCCTGGGTGGTACTACCATCCTGGGAGGTACTACCATCCTGGGAGGTACTATCATCCTGGGAGGTAGTACCATCCTGGGAGGTAGTACCATCCTGGGAGGTAGTACCATCCTGGGTGATACTATCATCCTGGGAGGTACTACCATCCTAGGTGGTACTACCATCCTGGGTGGTACTACCATCCTGGGAGGTACTATCATCCTGGGTGGTACTACCATCCAGGGAGGTACTATCATCCGGGGAGGTACTACCATCCTCGGTGGTACTACCATCCTGGGAGGTACTACCATCCTGAGAGGTACTGCCATCCTGGGAGGTACTATCATCCTGGGTGGTACTACCATCCTGGAAGATACTATCGTCCTGGGTGGTATTACCATCCTGGGTGGTACTATCATCCTGGGTGGTACTACCATCCTGGGTGGTACTATCATCCTGGGAGGTACTACCATCCTGGGAGGTACTATCATCCTGGGAGGTACTACCATCCTGGGAGGTACTACCATCCTGGGAGGTACTACCATCCTGGGAGGTACTACCATCCTGGGAGGTACTACCATCCTGGAAAGTACTACCATTCTGGGAGGTACTGCCACCCTGGGAGGTACTACCATCCTGGGAGGTACTACCATCCTGGGAGGTACTACCATCCTGGGAGGTACTACCATCCTGGGATGGTACTACCATCCTGGAGGTACTATCATCCTGGGTGGTACTACCATCCTGGGAAGTACTATAATCCTGGGAGGTACTACCATCCTGGATGGTACTACCATCCTGTGAGGTACTACCATCCTGGGTGGTACTGCAATCCTGGGAGGTACTACCCATCCTGGGTGGTACTACCATCCTGGGTGGTACTACCATCCTGGGTGGTACTACCATCCTGGGTGGTACTGCAATCCTGGGAGGTACTACCATCCTGGGTGGTACTACCATCCTGGGTGGTACTACCATCCTGGGTGGTACTACCATCCTGGGAGATACTACCATCCTGGGTGGTACTACCATCCTGGGTTGGTACTACCATCCTGGGAGGTACTACCATCCTGGGTGGTACTCCCAAACCTGGAGGTACTCCATCCTGGGAGGTACTACCATCCTGGGGGGTACTACAATCCTGGGTGGTACTACAATCCTGGGAGGTACTACCATCCTGGGTGGTACTTACCATCCTGGGAGGAACTACCATCCTGGGTGGTAGTACCAATCCTGGGTGGTACTACCATCTGGGAGGTACTACCATCCTGGGTGGTACTACCATCCTGGGTGGTACTACAATCCTGGGTGGTATACATCCTGGGAGGTACTACCATCCTGGGTGTACTACATCCTGGAATGGTACTATCCATTACGGAGGTACTACCATCCTGGGTGGTACTACCATCCTGGGTTGGTACTACCATCCTGGATGGTACTATCATCTGGGAGGTACTACCATCCTGGGAGGTACTACCATCCTGGAGGTACTACCATCCTGGGGAAAGGGACTACATCCTGGGAGGTACTACCATCCTGGGAGGTACTACCCCTCCTGGGTGGTACACCATCCTGGGAGGTACTACCTTCCGGGGGGGTACTACCATCCCGGGAAGGTACACCATCTTAGGTGGTATACCCCTGGGGGATACTACCATCCTGGGGGGTACTCCCCCCTGGATGGTATACCATTCTGGGTGGTAATTTCCTCCCGGTGGTACTACCATCCCGGATGGTATCCATCTGGGAGGTACTACCCTCATGGGAGGTATCCTTCCCGGGTAGTATACCATCCCGGGTGGTATACCATCCTGGATGGTACTACCATCCTGGATGGTACTACCATCATTGGAGGTACTACCATCATGGGAGGTTCTACCATCCATCCTGTTATACGAGTTTGACCTAGCACCCAATTAAATATTTTGCACTCTGACAGGGTTCCTAATATTCCTATTTTACGTAAAGCAGCAAGGTTTCAGATAAGCCTTTCAAACCTCCCCCTGAACACCCTACACAAACCTTCTTGTCCTGGACTAAGACCAGCATTTACAGTCTCAACCTCTCTTGTAGGCCATAGGGGCATTTATCCACCTAGCAGTATTCCATCTCTATATACTTCGCGACAGGTACTGGCAAACTGGATTTCGACTCATTCGTGCGTGTGGTTGGGCACTTCCTGGAGGAACAGGACGAGGAGGCCATGCAGAAGGAGCTGAAGGAGGCCTTTAGGCTGTATGATAAGGAAGGTGAGTGGCTGTATGGAAATTGTGGTTGTA
This sequence comes from Cherax quadricarinatus, assembly GCF_026875155.1. Classification (NCBI taxonomy): domain Eukaryota; kingdom Metazoa; phylum Arthropoda; class Malacostraca; order Decapoda; family Parastacidae; genus Cherax; species Cherax quadricarinatus. Next base: position 7,399,565 of record NC_069486.1, read on the forward strand.
AAGTATTGTTGTTGTCTGGGCGGCTGACTGGTAGGTGTTTGAGTGGACCATGGTTCGAATCATGGGTTTATTATGGCGTGTTAGAGGAGGGAGTGTTTGGTTAGTAAAGATAACTAGGTGTTTTAAAGACACAGACACACACACACACACACACACACACACACACACACACACACTACAGCAGAGGCGAGGCCAAAAGCTGTAACTCGACCCCTGCGACCACAAATATATGAGTACAAGTGGGTAAATACACACACACACACACACACTAGTCATAGTGGATGACTACATAGGGACATTATAAACTGGGGGCCAAAAACTAATAACAGTGATGTACAACCCGCCACCGAACAGCAGCAGGCCTTGACAGAAATACAATGAGAACAACAGAAAGATGGTGGACACACTAGCCGAGGTGGCCAAAAGGGCCAACATAAGCAGGGCAAAATTACTCATCATGGGGGATTTCAACCATAAGGAGATTGAATGGGAGAATCTAGAACCACATTGGGGACCTGAGACGTGGAGAACCAAGATGCTGGAGGCGGTACTGGAAAACTTTATGTACCAATAAGTTACTGACACAATCAGAGAGAGAGACGATGAACCAGCAAGGCTAAACCTTGTATTCACCTTGAGCAATTTAGATATAGGGGATATCACACTCAGCAGTAAGACAACAGAGAGAGGGGTGGGTAGATTGCGGTTGACACAGTTCCACACAAGAAATCAGTGCAAAAGCTGGAGGACCAGGCAGGGATAACAAGAAAGGCACTGCAATGGATCAGGTAATGCCTGTCAGGAAGACAACAGCGAATCATGGTACTTGGCGAGGTGTCAAAGTGGGCGCCTGTAACGAGCGGGGTTCCACAGGGGTCAGTTTTAGGACCGGTGCTGTTTCTGGTATTTGTGAACATGACGGAAGGAATAGACTCCGAAGTGTCGCTATTTGCAGATGACGAAGTTGATGAGAAGAATTCAAACGAACGAGGACCAGGCAGAACTACAAAGGGATCTGGACAGGCTGCAGACCTGGTCCAGCAACTGGCTCCTGGAGTTCAACCCCACCAAGTGCAAAGTCATGAAGATTGGGGATGGGCAAAGAAGACCGCAGACGGAGTACAGCCTAGGGGACCAGAGACTATAAACCTCACTCGAGGAAAAGGATCTTGGGGTGAGTATAACACCAGGCACATCTGAGGCGCACATCGACTAAATAACTGCTGCAGCATACGAGCGCCTAGCAAACCTAATAACAGCATTCCGACATCTTAATAAGGAATCGTTCAGGATCCTGTTCACCGTGTACGTTAGGCCCATATTGGAATATGTAGCAATAGTTTGGAACCCACACCTAGCCAACACGTAAAGAAACTAGAGAAAGTGCAAAGGTTTACAACTAGACTAGTCCCGGAGCTAAGAGGTATGTCCTACGAGGAGAGGTTAAGGGAAATCAACCCGACGACACTGGAGGACAGGAGGGGGAGAGAGAGAGAGAGAGAGAGAGAGAGAGAGAGAGAGAGAGAGAGAGAGAGAGAGAGAGAGGACGTTTAAAATACTGAGAGGAATCGACAAGGTGGACAGAGACAGGATGTTCCAGAGATGGGACACAGCAACAAGGGGACACAGTTGGAAGTTGAAGAGTGAAATGAATCACAGGGATGTTAGGAAGTATTTCTTCGGTCACAGAGTTGCCAGGAAGTGGAATAGTCTAGGAAATGATGTAGTGGAGGCAGGTTCCATACATAGCTTTAAGAAAAGTTATGATAAAGCTCATGGAGCGGGAAGAGTGACCTAGTAGCGGCCAGCAAAGAGGCAGGGCCTGGAGCTGTGAATCGACCCCTGCAACCACAACTAGGTGAATATACTAAAGGCCCCTAGGCGGTAGTGATCACACTGTTATGAGCTTCGAATATATAGAGGAGTTAACAATGGAGAGTCGAACAACACGAGAAGGTCCAGAGAAACCAGACTTCCAAAAGGGAACTTCACAAGCACGAGACAGTTCCTACATGAGGTGCAGTGGGTAAGAGAGCTATAGAGGAAGATAGTAAGTGAAATAATGGAACGTATGACCACAAAGTACAGGGAGGCCGAGGAGAAGTTGGTACCAAGGGTCAACAGAAACACTGGGAAGACCAGAGTGAGCCCTTGGTTTACCAGGTGTGGAGAGGCCAAAGCCAAGTGAGGTAGAGTATGGAAAAACTATAGAAGGAAAAGACCCAGGAAAACAGCCGAGTCGAAGAGCCAGAAATGAATATACATGGATAAGGAGAGAAGCCCAACGTTAGTATGGGAATGACACAGCCTTATCTGAGCCAGAGTTGTTATACAGCCACATCAGGAGGAAAACAACAGTCAAGGACCAGGTAATCAGGCCGAAAAAGGAAGGAAGGGAGCTGACAGGGGGCGACCATGAAGTATGTGGAGAGCTGAGCTCAAAATTCGGGGAAGAATCTCTCAGTGGAGACAGAGGCTCCCAGAACACCGAGGTGGTGGGGTGCACCAGCTAGTACTTGACACACTGCACACAACCGAGGAGGAGGTGAAGAAACTGCTAGGGGAACTAGATACCTCGAAGGCGGTGGGTCAACATCTCTCCTTAGGTGCTAAGAGAATGAGCAGAGACACTGTGTGTGAAACTAACAATAATCTTCAATAAATCTAATAAAAAAGAGTAACAGCCCGAGGTATGGAAGACAAATGTAGTCACAATTTTTAAGAAAGGAGACAGACAACATTAAACAATAGACCAGTGTCAGTGCAACTGCAAATAGGTAAGAACACACACACACACACACACACACACACACACACACACACACACACACACACACACACACACACACACACACACACACACACACACAGAGCTAAGGGGAATGTCCTATGAAGAAAGATTAAGGGAAATCGGCCTGACGACACTGGAGGACAGGAGGGTCAGGGGAGACATGATAACGACATATAAAATACTGCGTGGAATAAACAAGGTGGACAAGGACAGGATGTTCTAGGGAGGGGACACAGAAACAAGAGGCCACAATTGGAAGTTGAAGACACAAATGAGTCAGAGAGATATTAGGAAGTATTTCTTCAGTCATAGAGTTGTAAGGCAGTGGAATAGCCTAGAAAATGACGTAGTGGAGGCAGGAACCATACACAGTTTTAAGACGAGGTATGATAAAGCTCATGGAGCGGGGAGAGAGAGGGCCCAGTAGCAACCGGTGAAGAGGCGGGGCCAGGAGCTAGGACTCGACCCCTGCAACCACAAATAGGTGAGTACAAATAGGCGAGTACACACACACACACACACACACACACACACACACACACACACACACACACACAGACACACACACAGACACACACACAGACACACACACACACACAAACTAGCCTACAGTTAACTTCATAATTCCTAGTTTCTCCAGAGAGACTGGAAAACATACTAGTAACTACTGCAGTAGTACTACAACAGTAGTAATAGTAATAGTAACTACTTTTCTTGTCACAGGTAATGGATTCATCCCGACAGCGGCACTGAAGGAGATTCTAGGTGCCCTAGACGACAAACTCTCTAGTGCTGATCTAGACAACATTGTTGATGAAATTGATGAAGATGGATCAGGAACCGTTGACTTTGATGGTGAGTTTCTAGATTCCTAGAGAATGTCCTAGAGGATGTCCTAGAGGATGCTCTCTTTCTCTCTAGAGCTGATGGAAGGGGACCCTACCTTCCTAGATTCCTAGAGGATGCTCTTTCTCTAGAATTGATGGAAGGAGTCCTTCCCTTCCAATAGCCCTAGAGGATCCTGTCTCACTCTCTAGTGACGAAGGGATCCTTCCCTTCCTAGAGTCCTAGAGGATGCTCGCTCTCTTCTCTAGTGACGAAGGGATCATTCCCTTCCTAGAGTCCTAGACGATGCTCGCTTTCTCTTCCCTAGTGACGAAGGGATCCTTCCCTTCCTAGAGTTCTAGAGGATGCTCTCTCTCTCTCTACAGCTGATGGAAGGGGTCCTTGCAGTCCTAGAGGACCCTCTCTCATTCTGTAGAGATAATGTAAGGGAACCTTGCCTTCCTAGTGTCCTAGAGGATGCACTCTCTTTTTCTAGAGCTGATGGGAAGGGCTCCTTCTCTTCTTAGAGTCCTAGCAATGTTTTTCCTATTATTTCTGAGTGATGGAGGTCATCATCCTGGGAAAGTGCTGAGTGGGGAACCTACCCAGCTGTTGCTGCGCTGAGTGTTGGCCTGGATTACCAACCCAAGATAACCCTAGGAAAACCCAGGAAGAACCCAGGGTAACCCAGAATAACCCAGCATAACCCAGGATAACCCCAAAATAACCCAGGATGTCATTAGACTGGGGTAATTTTATTCTCTCCCCAGGATGCCACCCACAATAGTCAACTAACTCCCTGGTACCTATTTACTGATTATTATTGTTGTAATTATCTTTAGTTATCTTGATTTTAATTATTAATTTTGGTCCTCAGAATTCATGGAGATGATGACTGGTGATTAGTCGGCCCATCAGGCCAATCATAAACCAGCCTTCCTGACTAATCAGAAGCCAGCCTTCCTGACCAATCAGAAGCCAGTCTTCCTGACCAATCAGAAACCAGCCTTCTTGACCTATCAGAGGTCAGCCTTCCTGGCCAATCAGAAGCCAGCCTTTCTAACCAATCAGCTAACAGCTTTTCTGACCAATCAGAAGCGAGCATCTGCCTCCAGCAGCAAGTCTTTTTGATCAATCAGAAGTCAGCCTTCCTAGCCAATCAGAAGCCAGCCTTTCTAACCAATCAGAAGTCAGACTTCCTGACCCATCAGAAGTCTCCAAGATTCTGATCCCAGCCCATCATAAGAGGAATCAGGTCCAAGATCGGAGACCCTTTCGCTCTAAGAGTCGAAAATCTGATTGGTCAGCCCTTTCGAGGGGTCTTTAAGGGGAATCTTTCAAGGGGTGTTTTAAGGGGTCTTTCAAAGGGTCTTTCAAAGGGTCTTTCAAAGGGTGTTTTAAGGGGTCTTTCAAGGGGAATCTTTCAAAGGGTGTTTTAAGGGGTCTTTCAGAGGGTCTTTCAAAGGGTCTTTCAAAGGGTGTTTTAAGGGGTCTTTCAAGGGGTCCTTCAAAGGGTCTTTCAAAGGGTCTTTCAAGGGGAATCTTTCAAGGGGTCTCTTAAGGGGTCTTTCAGGGGGTCTTTCAAGCCCCCCTCGTCCACTGCTTCACAACTAACTGGCTCGTAGCTCCCATTTTCCTACCCTTAACACTTAACCCTTTAACTCTTAACCCCTTAACCCCTTAACCCTTAATCCCTTATCGTTATCCCCCTTCCCTCACTCCTTTGGAAAACACTATACACACATAAGTGAAGATTTTACATTTTTCAGTGTATATACACTGAGAGGTGTATGTCTGTCAGTGTATATACACAGAGAGGTGTATGTCTGTCAGTGTATATACACTGAGAGGTGTATGTCTGTCAGTGTATATACACTGAGAGGTGTATGTCTGTCAGTGTATATACACAGAGAGGTGTATGTCTGTCAGTGTATATACACTGAGAGGTGTATGTCTGTCAGTGTATATACACTGAGAGGTGTATGTCTGTCAGTGTATATACACTGAGAGGTGTATGTCTGTCAGTGTATATACACTGAGAGGTGTATGTCTGTCAGTGTATATACACTGAGAGGTGTATGTCTGTCAGTGTATATACACTGAGAGGTGTATGTCTGTCAGTGTATATACACTGAGAGGTGTATGTCTGTCAGTGTATATACACTGAGAGGTGTATGTCTGTCAGTGTATATACACTGAGAGGTGTATGTCTGTCAGTGTATATACACTGAGAGGTGTATGTCTGTCAGTGTATATACACTGAGAGGTGTATGTCTGTCAGTGTATATACACTGAGAGGTGTATGTCTGTCAGTCTATATAAACGTTAATAACCCCGGTGTAGTAGATAGACTTTAAACCTTGTAAGCCAATAACTAACACACACACACAGTCACAATACTCTGGCTACCACAATTACCAACTAACAGTCAAAATACCGTATCTACCACAATTCACAACTGAGCCACAATACCCTGGCTACCACAATTCACAACACTCACACATTAAGGAGTGGCTACTCTAGACGACGTTTCCCTCGGTCTGGGACTACTATCAAGCTACAACACATTTCGGTCTTGGACCAAAAATCTGCAAAGGCCAAAATTGATTTCAGATGAAAAAAAAATCGCCTTAAGATGGATTTGTGTACAAAATATGACCGAATTTGTATAATAAATAAAGGAATCATGATTTGTGTATATTTTACCTGTTGGCCAAGTATATACATTTCTCTCTCAGTGTATATACACAGAGAGAGGAAGATAAGAGATAAGATAAGATTTCGTTGGGATTTTTAACCCCGGAGGGTTAGCCACCCAGGATAACCCAAGAAAGTCAGTGCGTCATCGAGGACTGTCTAACTTATTTCCATTGGGGTCCTTAATCTTGTCCCCCAGGATGCGACCCACACCAGTCGACTAACACCCAGGTACCTATTTGCTGCTAGGTGAACAGGACAACAGGTGTAAGGAAACGTGTCGAAATGTTTCCACCCGCCGGGAATCGAACCCGGGCCCTCCGTGTGTGAAGCGGGAGCTTTAGCCACCAGGCCACCGGGCCAGGAAGGGCGGGACGAATGAAGCCAAACTATAAGAAAGGGGACCATGTGGTCATGAAGAATTTCCTGCACGAGGTTCAGTGGGACGAAGAACTGGCAGGGATGTCGGCAAACGAAATGATGAAATGTGGACAATAATATGCAAGGAAGCTGAGGAGAGGTTTGTTCCCAAGGGTAACAGAAATAACAAGAATGCTAGGATGAGCATTTGGTTTACCCAAAGGTGCAGGGAGCCCAAAACCAGGTGTACTAGAGAATGGAAGAAGTATAGAAAGCAAAGGACCCAGAAGAATAAAGAGAGCAGTCATAGAGCCAGAAATGAATGTGTACAGGTAAGAGGAGAGCCCAATGACAATACGGAAATGACATTGCAGCGAAAGCCAGATCTGACCCAAGCTGTTGAACAGCCACATCAGGAGGAAAGTAACAGTCATGGATCAGGTAATCAGGCTGAGGAAGGAAGGAGGAGAGATCACAAGAAACAACCGCTAAGTATGTGACGAGCTCAACATGAGATTCAAAGGAGTGTTCAAAGAGAAAACAGAAGGGACTCCAGAAAGATGGAGAGGTGGGGTACACCACCAAGTGCTGGACACAACACATACAACCGAGGAAGAAGTGAAGAGGCTGCTAAGTGAGCTAGATACCTCAAAGGTGATAGGGCCGGATAACATCTCTCCATGGGTCCTGAGAGAGGGAGCAGAGGCGCTATGTGTACCACTAACAATAATCTTCAACACACTATCGAAACAGGGCAACTACCTAAGATATGGAAGACAGCAAATGGGCCATTTCTTTTAAAAAAGAAGAGACACGAAGCATTAAATTGCAGACCAGTGTCACTGACATGTGTATTATGCAAGATCATGGAGAAGATTATCAGAAGAGTGGTGGAGCACCTAGAAAGGAATGATCTTATCAACGACACCCAGCACGATTTCAGGCACGGGAAATCCTGTGTCACAAACCTACTGGAGTTCTATGACAGGGTGACAACAGTAAGTCAGGAGAGAGAGGGGTAGGTAGATTGCATTTTCTTGGACTGTAAGAAGGCGTTTGACACAGTTCCACACAAGAGATTAGTGCAAAAGCTGGAGGACCAAGCAGGGATAACAGGAAGACAACAGCGAGTCGTGGTAGTGGCGAGGTCTCAGAGTGGGTGCCTGTAACGAACAGGGTTCAACAGGGGTCAGTCCTAGGACTGGTGCTGTTTCTAGTATTTGTGAACGACATGACGGAAGGAATAGACTCTGAAGAGTCCCTGTTAGCAGATGAGGGGAAGTTGATGAGAAGAAGTCAATCGGACGAGGACCAGGCAAAACTACAAAGGGAACTGGACAGGATGCAGGTCTGATCCAGCAAGTGGCTCCTGGAGTTCAACCCTTCCAAGTGCAAAGTCATGAAGAATGGGGAAGGGCAAAGACCGAGGATGGAGTACAGTCTACAGGGGCTAAAGACTGCAAACCTCATTCAAGAAAAAGGATCTTGGGGCGAGTACAATACCCAGCATATCTGAGGCGCACAACTAGATAACTGCTGCAGCATAGGGGCGCCTGGCAAGCCTAAGAATAGCGTCCCTTTACTTCAGTAAGAAATCGTTCAAGACTCTGTACACCGTGTACGTCAGGCCCATACTGAAGTATGCAGCACCAGTTTGGAAATCACACCTGGTCAAGCACGTCATGAAATTAGAAAAGTGCAAAATGTTTGCAACAAGACTAGTCCCGGAGGTAAGGGGCATGTCCGACGAGCAGAGGTTAAGGGAAATCGACGTGACGACACTGGAGGACAGGAGGGATATAGCAGACACGATAACGACCTATGAAACACTGGGAGGAATTGACAAGGTGAATAGGGACAGATGTTTCAGAGATGGGACACAGCAACAAGGGATCGCAGATTGAAGTTGGACTAAGATGAACCACAGGGATGTTAGGAAGAATTTCTTCAGTCATAGAGCTGTCAGGATTTGGAAGAGTCTGGAGGGTGATGTATTGGAGGCAGGATCCATACATAGTTTTAAAAAGAGGTATGATACATTTCATGGAGCCGGGAGAGAGTGGACTTAGTATCGACTAGTGAAGAGGCGGGGTCGTGGATTATGACTCGACCCCTGCAACCACAACTGAGTACAATTAGATGAGTACACAGTACACACTCAGAGGCTGTGAATCGACCCCTGAAACCATAAATAGGCAATTACACACAACAGTCACCTAATGACTGTTTCAAACCTAACTAGGCGAGAAAAACTAGACATGTCACTCACCTGTCCGGGTCACTACCACTCACCTGCCCAGGTTACTACCACTCACCTGCCCGGGTCACTACCACTCACCTGCCCAGGTCACTACCACTCACCTGTAGCTAGAACCTCATTACTAAGTATTAGCTAGGATTTATAAACGTGTTTCTAGCATTCTAGAAGAAACAGTGAGATGCTTTTACTAGTAACGATGCTTGCAGAAGCACTAGCAGACATTGGCTACTAAAACTAATTAGAACTTGCTTAGAGGTAGATTATAATTAAAATTAATTTCTAGAACTAGAGAAGATTATGTTAGAACTAGCTTAGATATAAATTAGGGTTAGAAATATTTACTAGGACTAGATAAATTTAACATTAGGAGATTAGAAGTCAGTTCGAAGAATTAATTACTAGAATTAACGAAGATTAATATTAGACTAGATTATATCTAAGATTTAGATTGGTTGCCTTTACCTCGGATCTCTGTGAGAATGAATACAGATATTCATTTCTAATGCTAAATAGTGCTAGAATGGGGCTATACATGAGATCCAAAAACAGTGCATAAATTCTATATTCTTCTATACATCGCCACACGTGAAAAAAATCCACCGTGTGTCAATAAAATAGGCCAAAAAAGTGAAAAAAACATACGAGAGGCCGACCAAAATCGAGCCGTGTTTTCCACCCGTTTTCTACGAGGTAAAAAAATCAGAGAGAAAGAGAAAGGGTAACTAAGGTAAAAAGTATTTCAATGCGATATTGTCGCAGCTGGAGGAGAAAAGGGGCGCTCAACTCGCCTCCTTTTACATACCCGATGGTACGTCTCGCCCACAACGTTTTTTGTGTCATTGTCTTTGCGCGTGTTTGTTCTGAAAACAAAACAAGGAAAATGAGGAGTTGCTGATTAATGTGTAATTATATATATATATATATAATATATATATATATATATAATATATATATATATATATATATATATATATATATATATATAATATATATAATACACAGGATAATATACATAGAAAATTAAAATTAATACTAACGCATTAAAAAATATATACAAACATATATAAAAATATTGGATATAATTCATTATGTGAATATTACATGGAATATATACTGAGAAATGTATATACATGCGGACCTTTATGTATCTCGGTGTGATAAATGGTTTTGAAAACCGACAAGTTGAAGACTGAGACACTTGTGCTACATATGGGAATCTTTACTGAAGAAACGTTTCGAAACACAGTGGCTTCATCAGTCGGATTTTAAACTATTTATCACATCTGTCAGACACTGCAGCATCATGGGATCTTGAGACAAATAATTCTTCAATGCTTGTCCAGACTTTGAAGGAAGACCTACTTACACTAGTGGATGGTCCCACTGTGATCCCACCTCCTCCTGCTACTTACACTAGTGGATGGTCTCACTGTGATCCCACCTCCTGCTACTTACACTAGTGGATGGTCTCACTGTGATCCCACCTCCTGCTACTTACACTAGTGGATAATCCCACTGTGATCCCACCTCCTGCTACTTACACTAGTGGATAATCCCACTGTGATCCCACCTCCTGCTACTTACACTAGTGGATAATCCCACTGTGATACCGCCTCCTCCTGCTTCCACTCACCTGACTGCAGTATATAAGCCACCTCTCTGGCCCTATGCTGTACTTCCTACAAGATTGATGGGCTGAACACATCGATTCCAGGCTGAGGGACTGATTACCTCAAACTCCGCTTCTCCTTACACTTTTCTGCTCTGTATTGGACTGATGAAGCCACTGTGTGGCGAAACGTTTGTTCAACAACGATTCCCACATGTTGCACAAGTGTCTTAATCTTCATGTATATCGGTGTATGTACACTGGTAGGTCACATTTTAAGAATTAAAGAATTCTTAACTGATGACCCTGGTATAGTAGATAGACTTTAAATCCCATTAACCAACCAACCAGTCTTAATAACCCTGACATAGTAGACAGACTTTAAACCCCATTAACCAACCAACCAGTCTTAATAACCCTGACATAGTAGACAGACTTTAAAACCCATTAACCAACCAACCAGTCTTAATAACCCTGACATAGTAGACAGACTTTAAACCCCATTAACCAACCAACCAGTCTTAATAACCCTGACATAGTAGACAGACTTTAAACCCCATTAACCAACCAACCAGTTTTAATGACGTTCGTGTAGTATATATATGTATATATCTCAGTTTAAAGTCATACAAGAAACACAGTACACAGATAGACACAGACAGAGACACACGCACAAAGGCGGGGCCAGGAGCTATGACTCGACCCCTGCACCACAACACACACACAAGTTCATCTTACCGTCACAAGAAAGATCTGTGATATTTAGGAGAGTTAATGACCAGTTGGGAAAGACAGCGTGAGAGACAGTGAGAGACGGTAAGAGACAGTGAGAAACAGTGCGAGAGACAGCGTGAGAGACAGTGAGACACACAATGTGACATATTTTAACAGCAGTCTTGACATACGCCCAGTGGGCGGTCAATAGCTGCCCAAAATCACCACCCAGCCACCCACCCACTCTTCTTCCAGCGGTCAATACACACATCCCCACACCCACCCACCTAAACCCACCCACCTAAACCCAACCACCTAAACCCAATCACCTACCTACTCACCCACCCACCTAAAGCCACCCGTCCACCTAAACTCACCCACTTACCTAAACCCAGCCACCTACCCAAACCACCCACCCACATAAACCACCCACCATCCCACCTAAACGAGGAGGCACATTTCTCCCTCGAGAGAAACGTGCTGATCAACCTCTATCCTTCCAGGTATCTATTCTGATCTATCCCCTAAGCAGTGAACAAATATACACTGAGAGGTGTATGACCAAGTGTATATATACTGTGAGGTGTATATCTCAGTGTATATACACTGAGAGGTGTATATCTCAGTGTATATAGACAGTGTAGTAGACAGAGTTTAAACCTCATTGACGAACCATCAATTTAGCCTGATAGAAGGAGTGGAATATACAAGGATAGAAGGAGTGGAATGATAGAAGGAGTGGAAGGATAGAAAGCCGGTTAGAAGGAAGGCAGGATATGTGGAGCCGGATTTGAGGAATAGTCTGGCAGCTTTAATGTGCTGAGAGAAGGAGAGTGAGAGTGAGAGTGAAGTGTGAGTGAGAGAGAGAGGGAGAGTGAACTCCTTCCCTCTTCCCTCCCCCACTATAAGGGAGGGTGGGAGGTAGGGAGGGATGGAGTGAGAGAGGAAGGGAGGGAGGAAGGGAGAAGACACATACCATACTCCAGTAGTCACAATAAGACACTACTCCCCCTCACACACACACACACACACACACACACACACACACACACACACACACACACACACACACACACACACACGACTCACGAAACTGCAAACCATACCACGGGTGGGGTTTGAACCATCGGCGAGTCGTAAAACTCCAGACCGACGCATTAGCTAGCCACAATAAGCTTCACCCAATTAGGTATATTTATACACCATAGGAAGGTTAGCATAGGCCACCACTGTGACCACTAATGCAAGTTTTTACAAACGAATCTCCTCCTTACCCCCCTAAACACACAGAAGAATATGCAGAAAGCAACAGAGCAATGGTGGACACACTAGCTGAGGTGGCCAGAAGAGCTCATACGGGTAGAGCAAAGTTACTAGTTATGGGTAATTTTAATCACAAGGAGATTGACTGGGAAAACCTGGAGCCACATGGGTGTCCCGAAACATGGAGAGCCAAGATGATGGATGTGGTACTGGAGAACATCATTCCAGGACTGGAGTATGCAGCACCAGTTTGGAACCCACACTTGTCAAGCACGCCAAGAAACTATAGAATGTGCAAAGGTTTGCAAGTGTAATGTCCTACGAGGAAAGGGTAAGGGAAATCGATCTGACGACACTGGAGGACAGGAGGGTTAGGGGAGACATGATAACGACATACAAAATAATGCGTGGAATTGACAAGGTAGCTGAAGATTCAGATGAGTCAAAGAGATGTTAGGAAGTATTTCTTTAGTCATAAAGTTGTCAGGAAGTGGAATAGTCTGGCAAGTGACGTAGTGAAGGCAGGATCCATACATAGTTTTAAGACGAGGTATGATAAAGCTCATGGAGCAGGGAGAGAGAAGACCTAGTAGCAGTCAGTGAAGAGGCCAGGCCAGGAGTTATGTCTCGACCCCTGTAACCACAAATAGGTGAGTACACACACACACACACACACACACACACACACACACACACACACACACACACACACACAATCACATGCAGATACACACACACTGCAGCATATGGGAGCTTAGCAGACCTCAGAACAGCATTCCGACATCTTAATAAGGAATCGTTCAGGACCCTGTACACCGTGTACGTTAGGCCCATATTGGAGTATGCGGCACCAGTTTGGAACCCACACCTAGCCAAGCACGTGAAGAAACTAGAGAAAGTGCTAAGGTTTGCAATAAGACTAGCCCCGGAGCTAAGGGGTATGTCCTACGAGGAGAGGTTAAGGCAAATCGACCTGACGACACTGTAAGACAGGAGATATTGGGGGGATATAATATCGACATATAAAATATTGAGAGGAATCGACAAATTGGACAGAGACAGGATGCTCCAGAGATGTGACACAGCAACAAGGGGTCACAGTTGGAAGTTGAAGATTCAGATGAATCACAGGGGTGTTAGGAAATATTTCTTCAGTCAGAGTTGCCGGAAAGTGGAATAGTCTGGCAAGTGATGTAGTGGAGGCAAGATCCATACATAGCTTTAAGACGAGACATGAAAAAGCTCATGGAGCAGAAAGAGTGACCTATAGCGTCCAGTGAAGAGGCGGGGCCAGGAGCAGTGACTCGACCCCTACAACCACAACTAGGTGAGTACACACATGTACACGTACACACACACACACACACACACACACACACACACACACACACACACATACAATGAGCACTGAAACATCAGCTAGAGAAGAGACAGAAGGAAGAAATGCTGCAATGGAGACAACTAAACTGTCTCAAGGGATGCAAAGGGAAATGCAGTGGGAGGACGAAAGGGGGATGTCAGTTTTTGTATACAGGCTCAAGGAATTTGAAAGGGAAACTTATGAAACAAGGAGACAGGAGGAGAAAAAAGGAATTGAAAGTATCATGAAAGCAATAGGAGAGGACGACATGACTCTGTTAACAAATTTTCTGAGAATAGGGTGGTTTGCTAGAGGAAAAAAAATCGTCCAAAGTGATTTTCAAGTCAGAATCAGCTCAAAACAGGATCCTGCTGGAGAAAGCACGATTATGGGACATACCAAAGTATCAGAGGGTGTACCTCGACCTTGACAGAACATGAAAAGAAAAGCAGAAATTGAAAGAGAGGGTACAAAGATGAAAGGAGGAACGAGAGGCAAAGACAGAGATGAGCAGGAGAACCCAGACTCAGGAGGAGGAACAAATACATCCTACTGCAGAACTATCCACAGAAGGACCTCATCCACAACCTCAATGCAACCAAGCAATCTAATCCAAAATCCACACACTGTACCCTCTGCCTCCACCCTCCTCATCACAAACTCCACCCCCACAGCAACTCCCCATAGTTCCCTGCCAGGTCTCCCATGCCCCCAACCCCAAACTTTTCCCCAGACCACAGTTTCATAAAAGAAGTTGAAGGTTTAGAATACGAATGCGGGTGGAATAACAAATAAATATGAGGAGTGGCATGAAAGAATCACAGAGATGTTCCCAGACATCATAGCACTCACAGAAACGAAACTCACCAGGATAACAGATACAATCTTCCCACCTGGATATCAGATCCTAAGGGATCTGATATTTTGGGAGGGGGAGGAGGACTTGCACTACTCATTAAAAACTGATGGGGATTTGAGGAAATGGAAGGAATGGACGAAATTGGTGAGACTAAACAGTATGTACAATTTAGTCTGGGGAACATAAGGTAGTTATTGCAGTGAGGTATAACCCACCACAGAACTGCAGGAGGCCAAGAGAAGAAAATGAAGGGAGCAACAGAGCAATGGTGGACACACTAGCTAAGGTGGCCAGAAGAACTCATACGGGTAGAGCAAAGTTAGTAGTTATGGGCGATTTAACATAACATAAAAAAGAAGAAACACTGCCCATGCAAAGCAGGTCCATGTCAACCCCCGGCTTAGACCAATGACCCACCTAGTCACTTCACTTCCACTTAAGGAAGGAGCACGGCATCAGACCTAGTGGCACAAGCTAGTCAGGTTCAACTCTCACCCACTCATGTATTTACCTAACCTATTTTTAAAACTACACAACGTTTTAGCTTCTATGACGGTACTCGGGAGTTTGTTCCACTCATCCACAACTCTATTACCAAACCAGTGCTTTCCTATATCCTTCCTGAATCTGAACTTTTCCAACTTGAAACCATTGCTGCGAGTCCTGTCTTGGCTGGAAATTTTCAGCACGCTATTTGCATCTCCTTTATTTATTCCTCTTTTCTATTCATACACCTCAGTCATATTCCCCCTAATTCTACACCTTTCTAGAGAGTGCAGATTCAGGGCCTCAGTCTATCCTCATAGGGGAGATTTCTGATACATGGGATCAACTTTGTCATCCTCCTTTGTACGTTTTCCAGAGCATTTATATCCATTCTGTAATACGGTGACCAGAACTGTGCAGCATAGTCTAAATGAGGCCTAACCAAGGATATATATAGTTGAAGAACAACCTGAGGACTTCTGTTATTAATACTTCTTGATATAAAACCGATGATTCTGATAGCTTTATTGCGAATATTACTGCGCTGTTGTCTTGGTTTTAGATTACTAACCAGAACTCCTAAATTCTTTTTGCACTCGGTAGTATTAAGATCTACATTATTTAGTTTATGTGTAGCATGGTTATTTACCTGTCCAACATTTAGAACTTTGTCAATATTAAACTGCATCTGCCACTTCTCCGACCATTGCATCAGTCTATTCAAATCATCCTGGAGTGCTCTAGTGTCCTCATTAGAATGAATTGGACGGCCTATTTTGGTGTCATCAGCAAATTTGCTTATGTCGCTATTTATTCCCTCATCTATGTCGTTTATGTAAATTGTGAACAACAACGGGCCCAACACTGACCCTTGAGGAACACCGCTTGTGACGTGCCCCCATTCTGGTTTCTCCCCATTTATGCAAACTCTCTGCTGCCTATTTGTCAGCCATACCTCTACCCAGGAAAAAATTTCTCCTCCTATTCCGTGTGCCTTAACTTTCCTCAATAACCTCTGATGTGGAACTCTATCGAAAGCCTTACTGAAGTCCATATACACAATATCATATTCATTACCATGATCTACCTCCTCAAACACCTTAGTGAAAAAAGTTAGTAAATTCGTAAGACAGGAACGCCCCTTTGTAAAACCGTGTTGAAAATCATTAATCAATCTGTGCCTGTCAAGATGGCTACGAATTGCTTCAGCAATTATTGATTCCATAAATTTTTCCACTATGAAGGTGAGGCTTATTGGTCTATAGTTCGAAGCCAAGGACCTGTCACCTGCCTTATAAATAGGTATAACATTTGCCATTTTCCACTTATCAGGCACTATGCCAGTTTGTAGTGATATGTTAAAAAGGTATGCTAAGTTCTTCTTTACATTCCTTTAACACCCTTGCAAACAGTTCATCAGGACCTGGGGATTTGTTAGGTTTTAGTTTCTCTATTTGTCTGAGGACCATGTCACTAGTTACCACAATCGTACATAGTTTATTATTATCCTGTTCTACATAATCTATTATTTCAGGAATATCGCTAGTATTTTCCTGGGTGAAAACTGAGAGGAAGTAGGTATTGAGAATTTCACACATATCCTTATCACTGTCAGTGATCTGACCAGAGTTACTCTTAAGTGGGCCAATCTTGTCCCTAATCTTACTTCTGTATACCTGAAAGAACCCTTTTGGGTTAGTCTTTGAATCCCTTGCGACCTTAGCCTCAATCCCTTTTTGCTTTTATTCCTTTTTTTTTATTTCTCTCTTTAATTGAATATATTGATTTCTTAACTGCCCATCCCCTCTTTTGATGCGCCTATATATGCCTCTCTTTTGACCAATGAGATGTTTTAATCTATTGTTCATCCAATTGGGATCATTTTTGTTAGATCTAATTTCCCTACTCGGAACAAAAGTTGTCTGGGCAGCTAGAACTATGCTCTGAAAAACGTCATATTGGCAACCAAGATCACCTACCTGACCCATAGTCAGGACATCCCAATTTAGCCCACCCAGGTAATTTTTCAGTCCCATGAAGTCGGCCAAGCGAAAATCTGGGACAAAGATTTGATTCCAGTTATCTGGGTAATTCCATGATATATTGAAACTAAGTGATTTGTGATCACTTTCCCCAAGCTCATCATTAACCTCAAGGTTATTAATTAGTGAACCTTTGTTGGCAAGAACCAAGTCAAGCAGATTGTTTCCTCTAGTTGGTTCTGTCACAACCTGTTCTAAAAATCAATCCTGAACCGTATCAAGAAAGTCACTAGACTCAAGAATTCCTGTCATATTGTTCCAATCAATTTGTCTAAAGTTAAAATTTCCCATTAACACAACATTTTCATATCTAGATGCCTTATGAATTTCGTCCCATAACAGCTTACTGCACTCCCTATCAAGGTTTGGGGGTCTATAAATCACACCCAAAATTAATTTGTCACGACCCTCGAGAAATTGTAGCCAAACAGATTCTGTGTTCGATGTTTTTAATCTTATATTATGTCTAAGACAACAATTTAAATTTTCTATGACATACATCGCCACTCCACCTCCCTTCCTGTTGACCGTATCAGTGTGGAATAATTTATAACCCTGTATGTTGCATTCAGAAGGCATTTCTCTATCTTTCAGGTTGAACCAGGTCTCTGTTATACCAATAATATCTATATTACCTGCACTTGCAAGTAATCTTAGCTCATCTATCTTATTTCTTAGACTCCTATTATTTGTATAGTAAACCTTAAGGGAGCTAGTCACTCGTTGCCCTCTACTATCTCTCTGTTTGTTGATCAATTATTTTGACTTTACTAGCAATTTTATTTTAAATATTGTCTTTTAAACATATCCCTGAGGTATCCTGGTAATATCTGCTGTTTCCTACAATAATGCTGCAGCCTGATTGTTTCCCACAAACATCCATACCTCTACAATCGTTCAGTTTAAAGTCGTAGACAAGTCATCAATGACCCCCAATCGAATTGGCTAATGCAACCACTCATTCCCCAGAGAGATGAACCCCATCCCTTGCATACATATCATGCTTGCCATAGAATTTGTCCCAGTTATCAATGAATGGAATTGCAAGTTCCTTGCAGTACCTGTCTAGCCAGCAATTTATAGCAATTGCCCTAGACATCCATTCATTGTTCACTCCCTTTCTAAGCAAGATGGTACACATGATTGGGTCCTTCCCTTTGACCTGACTACCTCTATGGCTGACCTGTACTTATCCAGCAGCTCCTGTCTCCTCTTCCCACTGTCATTACCACCAGCACTAAGGCAGATAATGGGCTTGTTCCCATTACCTGACATAATATTATCCAACCTGCTGACTGTCACCAATATAAGTTCCTGGGAGGCACAACCTCTGTCTGACCTTCCTATCTCTTTTACAAAAAGTATGGTCCATATTTCCATCACAAGGAGACTGACTGGGAAAACTTGGAGCCACACGGGGGTCCCGAAACATGGAGAGCCAGGATGAAGGATGTGGTACTGGAAAAAACCTCGTGCATCAACATGTTAGGAACACTACCAGAGAGAGAGGGGAGGATGAACCAGCAAGACTGGACCTCGTGTTCACCCTGAGTAGCTTGGACATTGAGGGTATCACATATGAAAGGCCCCTTGGACCTAGTGATCACATGGTTCTGAGCTTTGAATACATAGAGTTACAAGTGGAGACGGTAACAGGAGTGGGATGGGAAAAGTCAAACTAAGAAAAGGGGTACTTCACAGGTATGAGGAACTTCCTACAGGAGGTTCAGAGGGTAAAAGAACTGGTAGGAAAGTCAGCAAACGAAATGATGGAATACGTAACTCCCGAGAGGAAAGGTTTGTTCCTAAGGGCAACAGAAATAATGGGAAGACCAGAACGAGCCCTTGGGCTACCCAAAGGTGTAGGGAGGCAAAAACTAAGTGTACTAAAAAATGGAAAAAGTACAGAAGACAAAGGATCCAGGAAAATAAAGAGATTAGTCAAAGAACCAGAAACGAGTAAGCGCAGATAAGGAGGGAGACCCAGCGACAGTATGAAAACAACGTAGCATCGAAAGTCAAGTTTGGCTCGAAACTGCTGTATAGCCACATTAGGAGAAAGACAACAGTCAAGGACCAGGTAATTAAGCTAAGGAAAGAAAGTGGGGAGCTCACAAGAAACGATCATGAGGTATGTAAGGAGCTCAACACGATATTTAAGGAAGTATTTACAGAAGACACAGGGAGGACTCTGGAAAAACAGAACACATGGGGACACCAACAAGGATTGTACCAACAAGTGTTGGATGAAATACACACAACTGAGGAGGTGAAGAAGCTGCAAAGTGATCTTGATACCTCAGTGGAGGGACCGGCCATCTCTCCATGGGTCCTTAGAGAGGGAGCAGAGACAGTGTGTGTGCCACTAACTATAATTTTCAACACATCCCTTGAAACTGGGCAACTACCTGAGGTATAGAAGACAGCAAATGTAGTTCTCATTTTTAAGAGAGGAGACAGAAACGAGGTACTAAACTACAGACCAATGTCACTGACGTGTATAGTATGCAAAATCATGGAGAAGATTATCAGGAGAGTGGTAGAGCACCTGGAGCAGAACAAGATTATAAACAATGACCAGCACGGATTCATGGAAGGCAAATCCTGTATCACAAACTTACTGGAGTTTTATGACAAAGTAACAGAAGCAAGATGCGAGAGAGGTGGGTTGATTGTATTTTCTTGGACTACAAGAAGGCCTTCGACACAGTTCCTCAGAAGAGATTAGTGCAGAAGCCTCGTTTTGTTTAATCTTTATCCAGCTTCCAATAGAAATATTTGTCTAACTAAACTTTGTTACCCAAGTAATAGCTTTTATATCCTTTTACTCATGTCCCTTTTAATTGTTCTACCATATTGTATTACTACTACTACTACTACCACTAGTATGGCACCTCACTCTAAGCCTATATTTACCCTCTGTGTCCATGTATTGTTTGTAACGGCTTGACAAAGCTCCTGGAGAGCGAAACGTTGCCACAATGAAAATGTTACATTACTTGCACTTGTGTCCTTTTACTTTACATATTGTCGGTAATTCTACCAACATTATTACAAAACGTAAGGAGGCAGAGGAGAGGTTTGTTCCCAAGGGTAACAGAAATAAATGAGAAGACCAGAATGATTTACCCGAAGGTGTAGGGAGGCTAATGCTAAGTGCGCTAGAGAATGGAAAACATACGGAACACAAAGGACCAAGGAAAATAAAGATATTAGTCAAAGAGCCAGAAACAAGAATGCACAGATAACGAGGGAGACCCAGCAACAGTACGAAAATAATATAGCATAAGTCAAGTCTGACCTGAAGCTGTTATATAGCCACATCAGGAGGAAAACAACAGACAAGAATTTCATTGCAAACCTACAATGCCTCTTTTGGGATGACTTCACATCGCAAAATAGCAAGAAATATCTACGCTATCTGGCTATTGTCCCAGTAGTTACTGCAGTGTTTGTGGGTATACCACAAGGGGCAAAATTTTTCTTAGATGTAAGGAGCCTACTTGTTCCAACTACTGCCACACAGATTGCATTCCAGAAGAATTTTGTTGCAGCCAGGTTGAAAATTTCTGAAAATTGAAGGATATCCATAATCCTGTGGTATATGTGGATACAAGCCTGGAGCTACAGGAGGAAGGTTCAGAAGTCCTACCTCAGGGACTCCTGTCCAAAGATCAAGACTGCCCTCTTGGGCTGTGTTGTAAAGTTGCAGCTAAGATAATCCATCACAGGGAAGCACTTCATGAGCTATTGTAGAAGGCCAGTGCAAGCCTGCATCAAGTGACGTAAGCTGCTCAGCTGATGGTGACACTATTGACAAAGACTGGAAGTCCCACACTGAGCTTAACTCAGGGATAAATAACTGGTGGAATTCTGTCATCGCTAAGGTCCCACAGACTGACAGTTCAAAACACTACCTTTGGGAATTCTAACACAATTCCTCTGACCACCACAGAGGGAACAAATCCTCTTCCCAGCAACGAGGGAAGCCTTGGATCTGTTAATTCTCCTACACCTGACATCTCTGCTTCAGCCACTGCCAGTCTACTTGACAGTGCACATACCATCTCTGATCCTACACCTGTCAGCACACCTGCCGACACTACTCCAGAATCTGGCAGCAGTGCTTCATCAGCAAGTTCTGAGCCAGGAGTTTCTCCACCAGAGATTGGTGCAGTTAATAATCAGGGAACTATCACTGCACCTGATCACCTACTGCGCCAAAGTACGAACAGCAGGGAGACATCTGTCAGAACTGGTAGAGGACGGGGTAGAGGACGTGGAAGAGGACGTGGAGGAGGAAGACATCTACAGCCGTCTCACCCTCCACTAACACAGTCCCAGTGGCAGAACCTGAGGACAAATCAGCAAAACACAGGAGGTGCAACAAATCATAGTCCACCCTCCCAGGCACCTAGGCTGTGCTCTCGCTGTCACAGGAAGGGGCACACCGCCAACAACTGCCTGCGAGATACCAGGTGCAATTACTGCTACAAGAAAGGACATCAGGAGGACCAGTGTCGGAAGAAAAAGGAACTTGACAGACAGGACCACCTGTTTAGAGACCTGTTCTCGGAACAAACCAGCAGGATCTCTGAATTGGTGAACACTCTCACACGTCACCCACTAAGCTACTTCTGTCTCAGCCCAGCAGGTGGTATTGTGCCTTATACAAGACCACAGACCTACATCTCTGCAGCTGCCTCAGTACTCTACCTCTCTCAAGGGCAGGCACCTTACATGCCCTACACACCCACCACATCAAGCTGACCACATCATGAGGAGCCAGTCTATCAGCATCCTGTCGGCCAACATCAGAGGTTTCATTACTAATGCTGGAGAGCTCTCACACAGTTTTGTGAACTCTCGACGTCTCGACATGATAGCTGTTGTTGAAACATTTTTCGAAGACAGGACTCCAGAAAATTTTGCAAGAATTGCTGGCTACACCTCATGGATGAGAAGAGACAGGCAAGGGCAAGGAGGAGGTGTTGCTGTGTGCTTCTCTAAAAGTGTTCATGCCCAGCACATTGATGTTGCCACCTCTACTCATCTTCCTAATGGAAAATATGGACTCCCTTCTGCTACAACACAACTGTCAACATATCATAATTGTTTGTTGGTGACCTCAACCAACACCTTATACAGAGGGACTTTGATGACCTTCTTGCAGTATTTGACATGAGAAACTTTGTTGATTTCCCTACTCACATCTCTGGCTCCTCCCTTGACCCAGTAGTGAGTGATCTGGCAGAAGGCATAGTCACTTGTCAACCCCTCGGCTACATTGGATCATCTGACCACAAGGCTGTTTTTACGACACTTAAGATCCCAACAGAACGAGGTGAGGAGTCCACACGCACAACCTGGCTATGGGAAAGAGGTAATTGGCCAGCCCTTTGCTCTGAGCTCACCACCACCGACTGGAATGCTCTTCTCCAAGGGGATGTTGACAACCAAGTGAAAGCCTTCACTGGACACATCCTTAAAATCTACAACAAGAATACATTCCTCACTGGCAATATGTGACGAAGCCTACAGATCAGCCTTGGTTTAGCTTTCGTTGTAGAGAGGCTGCTACTGCTAAGTACAAAGCATGGCGAAGGTATAAGAGACATCCTACCACCTATAACAGGAACTTGCACATGCAAGCCTGTAGGCATATGGGTGACGTTCAAAAGTGGACCATTGCTAAATGGGAGGTGGACACTAAAAGAAAGCTAGCATCAGGTAGGGTAGGCTCCAAAACCTGGTGGTCCCTGGTCAAGGACAGACAAGGTTATCTGCCTGATGAACTCATTCCACTTCTAAATCGACAGGATGGGACCACCTCTACTAGTAGTCAAGAGAAGGCGGACCTCTTTGCTGAACACTTTGCTACCAAAATGCAAGTTCCTGATCCAGCAAGGAACCCTCCTTGGCTAGCTGCAAGAACTGTGTCAAAACTGTCAGTGGTGACAATAAGGCAGGAGGAGGTGCATTTCCTTCTTAAATCGCTTGACCAAGAAAAGGCTGTGGGCCCAGACAAGTTGAGCCCAAGACTGCTGAGATGTGCAGACCAGCTAGCAGCACCTCTAACTCGCATCTTTCAGCACTGCCTAGTACAGTGTAAATGGCCCTCTCTGTGGAAAGAGGTAAATGCAGTCCCTGTTCACAAAAAGAAGAGCAGAGCAGAAATCAGCAACTACAGACCAGTATCACTCCTGTCAATCACTGGTAAGATCCTTGAGACAATAATCTCAAGACAAATGACAGAGTTTTTTGACTACCACTCACTACTTTGTGATCGTCAATATGGCTTCAGGAAAGGTTACTCTGCTGCTGATCCGTTGTTAAACCTCTCCACTAAGTGGCACCAGTCACTGGATGAAGCCAAAGTCAGCTGTGTGGTAGCACTGGACATTGCTGGTGCTTTCGACCGGGTGTGGCACCAGGGCCTCTTAGCAAAACTTCAAGCACTGGGAATTGCAGGCTCTATGCTATGTCTCCTCAGTGATTACCTTCATGGTAGATCTCTAAGGGTAGTTCTCAGTGGAACGGAATCAGCAAGACATTCTATTGGCCATTGGGGCAAGTGTTCCACAAGGAAGCGTGCTGGGTCCATTGTTATGGAATGTCTACTTAAACGACCTTCTTCATCTCATCCCAGAATCACATGCATATGCAGACGACTGTACACTGACATTCACTTATCCAAGAGAAGAAATGCCAGCTGCTCTAAGCTACATCAATCACCAGCTAAGAACTATATCAGCTTGGGGAAATAGATGGCAAGTAACATTTGCACCTGAGAAAATGCAAATGATGATGATCTCTAGGCACCATGATGGTGCCTAGTAAGGATGAATGGGAGGGTGTTTGCACCTGGAGAAGAAGTTGATATCCTTGGGGTGAAATTTAACTCCAAACTAACCATGAAGAACCATGTTGTAAATCTTGCAAACAAGGCAGCCAGGAAGCTTACAGCACTTCGCCGTATCTCGCATCTGCTTGACAGTAGGGGTTGCAAGATTCTGTACGAGGCACAAGTACGCTCACACCTTGAGTATGCTCCACTTTCTTGGTTTGCCTGCCCCCCTCTCATCTGCGACTGCTTGACAGAGTAGAGAACAGAGCAAGACGTCTCATCTCTCGCCTGGACCCATCCTGGATAGATCTGTCATTTCAGCAGAGCCTTCAACACAGGAGGGATGTGGGTGGCCTTGCTGTTATGTACAAGGCCAATATTGTCAAAGTACCACACTTGGATCCACTTCGAGGACAGCGTGAAACAAGCTTTTATGCCACAAGACGGGCAGAAAGCAGCAACTTCACTCTGGCTGTACCCTTCTCCAGAACATCACTCCATCTGAGATCATATATAACCAGGATGACTCGAGTATGGAACACATTCGTACAGCATAATGATGTCAACGAGATAAAGTCAGTTGATCAAATGAAAATGCTGGCCCACAGATGGCTCCAACTTCATCCTGTTCCCTACTTGTATATCTCATAATAAAAATGTTTTCAAATGAGCTGATGTAGGTAACAGCTCTTAGTTTGCCAATAAAGTTAGGAATCCTTAACTTGTAAATAGCTTGTCAATAAAGCTAGGGATCCTTAACCTAACCTTGTCAAACCCTGTGTAAAAAAAAGGAACCAGGTGACCAAGTTGAGGAAGGAAGGTGGGGAACTCAAGAAACGACCAAGAAGTATGTGAGGAGCTCAACATGAGATTTAACGAAGTATTTGCAGTGGAGACAGAAAGGATTCTGGGAAGTCAGAACAGTGGGGAATTCCAACAAGGGATATACCAACAAATGTTGGATGAAATACACAACCGAGGAGGAGGTGAAGAAGCTACTAAGTGGGTCCTTAGAGAGGGAGCAGAGATGCTGTGTGTGCCACTAACAGCAATTTTCAACACATCCATTGAGACTGGGCGACTACCTGAGGTATGGAAGACGGCAAATGTAGTTCCCATTTTTAAGAAAGGTGACAGACACGAGGCACTAAACGATAGACCAGTGTCACAGACGTGTATAGTATGCAGAGTCATGGAGAAGATTATCAGGAAGAGTGCTGGTGGATCACCTAGAATGGAAAAAGATTATAAACGACAACCAGCACGGATTCATGGAAGGTTAATCCTGTGTCACAAACCTACTGGAGTTTTATGACAAGGTAACAGAAGTAAAACACCAGAAAGAGGGGTGGGTAGATTACATTTTCTTGGAATACAAGAAGGCCTTCAATGCAGTCCCTCATAAGAGATTAGTGCAAAAGCTAGAGGATCAGGCACATATAACAGGAAGGGCACTGTAATGGATCAGTGAATACCTGACATGGAGGCAACAGCGAGTCATGGTACATGGTGAAGTATCACAGAGGGCACCTGTGATGAGCGGAGTCCCACAGGGGTCGGTCCTAGGACCACTGCTATTTTTGCTGTATGTGAATGACATTATAGAAGTGTTACTCTCAAAAGTGTCCCTGTTCGCAGATAATGTGAAGTTAATGAGGAGAATTACGTCAGATGAGGATCAGGCAGGACTACATAGAGATATGGACGTAGTGGAAGCAAGAACCATACATAGTTTTAAGATGAGGTATGATAAAGCTCATGGAGCAGGGAGAAAGAGGACCTAGCAGCAATCACTGAAGAGGCAGGGGTCAGGAGGTATGTCTCGACCCCTGTGATCACAAATAGGTGAGTACACACACCAAACACACACACGGTGAGACACAGGATCCTGCAAGAGAAAAAAAGGGCTGAAGGAATCGTTAACATACAAGAGGATGTTCTTAGACCAAGACAGAACCAGAACAAAACGACAGCAGCTGAAGGAGAGGACATAGAAGCGAAAGGGGCTAGGAAAAGAGACAAAGTCGAATGCAGCAGAGGACAACCAAAGCAGGGCAAAACAACAAGCAAAAGCACATACAGAACCCAAGAATTAAACACTCTATCCCAACACAAACCACAATCCACACTTACAGTCAGCACCCCAAACTACGCTGTAGAATACCACAGCACAATGACAGGTCCCCCATCCTCACAGACCCCCCAGAAAATAGTGTTGGAGAGGAAACTGATGGAATAATGAATAAGTTGGAGGAGTGGCACGAAAGAGTCAAAGAGGCATCACCGGACATCATGGCAGATGTCATCTTGCCATCAGTATATCAGATCCTGAGGAAAGACAGAGGGAACAGCGGGGGTGGAGGAGTGGCACTGATCATCTAAAACTATGGGATTTTGATGAGCTGGAGAGAGGAGACAGAGGAGAAGCAAGAGACTACATAATAGGAACAAGGACCCAAGGTGGTAATTACAGTGATGTATAACCCACCACAGAACAGCAGGAGGCCAAGGCAGGTGTATGATGAGAGCAATAGAGCGATGGTTGACACACTGGCTGAAGTGGCCAGAAGGGCTCATGCGAGCAGGGCAAAGCTGCTGATTATGGGTGACTTCAACCACAAGGAAATTGACTGAGAGGACCTGGAGCCACATGGGAGCCCAGACACGTGGAGGGCTAAGATGATGGAGGTGGTACTGGAGAACCTCATGTGCCAACACGTAAGGGACACTACCAGAGAGAGAGAGAGAGAGAGAGAGAGAGAGAGAGAGAGAGAGAAGAGAGAGAGAGAGAGAGAGAGAGAGAGAGAGAGAGAGAGAGAGAGAGAGAGAGAAGAGGAGAGGATGAGCCAGCCAGCAAGACTGGAACTAGTATTCACCTTGAGTAGTGCAGATATTAAGGACATCACATATGAAAGACCCCTCGGGGCCAGTGATCATGTGGTTGTGAGCTTCAAATGTATAGTAAAGTTACAAGTGGAGAGGGAAGCAAGAAGGGCAGGATGACTGAAGCCAGACTACAAGAGAGGGGACTACACAGGCATGAGGAATTTCCTGAATGGGATTCAGTGGGACAGAACTGGCAAGGAAGTCAGTAAACGAGATCATGGAATATATGACAACAATATGCAAAGAAGCTGAGTAGAGGTTTGTGCTAGAGAATGGAAGAAGTATAGAAGGCAAAGGACCCAGGAGAATGAGGAAAGCAGCCATAGAGCCAGAAAAGAATATGCACAGGTAAGAAGGGAGGCCCAACGACAATATGAAAATTACAGCAGTGAAAGCCTAATCTGACCCAAAGCTGTTGTACAGCCACATCAGAAGAGTCAAGGACCAGGTAATTAGGCTGAGGAAGGAAGGAGGGACGATCACAAGAAACGACGGCAAAGTATGTGAGGAGCGGAAGATGAGATTCAAAGAAGTGTTCACATAGGAGAGAAACGGAGAGGTGGGGTACACCACCAAGTGTTGGACACAATACATACAACTGAGGAAGAAGTGAAGAGGCTGCTAAGTGAGCTAGATCCTTCAAAGGTGATGGGGTCAGACATCTCTCCAAGGGTCCTGAGAGAGGGAGCAGAGGTGCTATATGTACCCCTAACAACAATTTTCAACACATCTATCGAAACAGGGCGACTACCTGAGGTATGGAAGACAGCAAATGTAGACCAGTGTCAATGACATGTATAGTATGCAAAGTCATGGAAAAGGTTATCAGGAGAGTGTTGGAGCACCTAGAAGGAATGAGCTTATCAACGACAACCAGCACGGTTTCAGGGACGGAAAATCCTGTGTTACAAACCTACTGGAGTTCTATGACAGGGAGACAGCAGTAAGACAAGAGAGAGAGAGGGGTTGGAAGATTGCATTTTCTTGGACTGCAAGAAGGCGTTCGACACAGTCCAACACAAGAGATTAGTGCAAAAGTTGCAGGACCAAGCAGGGATAACAGGGAAGGCACTACAGTGTTTCAGGGAACACCTGACAGGAAGACAACAGTGAGTCATGGTATGTGGCGAGGTGTCAGAGTGGGCACCTGTGACGAGCGGGATTCCACATGGGCCAGTCCTATGACCGGTACTGTTACTGGTATTTGTGAACGATATGAGGATTCAGAAGTGTCCCTGTTTGCAGATGATGTTAAGTTAATGAGAAGAATTCAATCAAACGGGGACCAGGCAGAATTACAAAGGGATCTGGACAGGTTGCAGGCTTTGTCCAGAAACTGGCTCCTGGAGTTCAATCCCACCAAGGGCGAAGTCTTGAGGATTGGAAAAGGGCAAAAAAGACCACAGACGGAGTACAGTCTAGGGGGCTAGAGCCTACAAACCTTACTCAATAAAAAGGATCTTGGGGTGAGTATAACACCAGGCACATCTCCTGAAGCGCACATCAACCAAATAACTGCTGCAGCAAATGGGCGCCTAGCAAACCTCAGAACAGCATTCCGACATTTTAATTACGACTCATTCAGGACCCTGTACACCGTAAGGAAACTAGAGAAAGTGCAAAGGTTTTCAAGAAGACTGGTCCCGGAGCTAACGGACGTGACCTGACGACACTGAAAGATATGAAAGAGAAGGATGATATGATAACGACATACAAAATAATGAGAGGAATTGACAAGGTGGACAAAGACAGGATGTTCCAGAGATTGGACACAGTAACAAGGGGACACAGTTGGATGTTGAAGACACAGATGAATCACAGGGATGTTAGGAAGTATTTCTTCAGTCATAGAGGTGTTAGGAAGTGGAATAGTTTGGGAAGTGATGTAGTGGAGGCAGGATCCATACATAGCTTTAAGCAGAGGTATGATAAAGCTCATGGAGCAGGAAGAGTGACCTAGTAGCGACCAGTGAAGAAGCGGGGCCAGGAGCTATGAATCGATCCCTGCAACCACAATTAGATGAGTACAATTAGGTGATAAGATAGAAGATAAGATTTCGTTCGGATTTTTAACCCCGGAGGGTTAGCCACCCAGGATAACCCAAGAAAGTCAGTGCGTCATCGAGGACTGTCTAACTTATTTCCATTGGGGTCCTTAATCTTGTCCCCCAGGATGCCACCCACACCAGTCGACTAACACCCAGGTACCTATTTGCTGCTAGGTGAACAGGACAACAGGTGTAAGGAAACGTGTCGAAATGTTTCCACGCCGGGTTTGACCCAGGCCCCGTTGGGGGGGGTGAGGGGATTTCTTACCTCAGGCACCCACCCACTCTAACTACCACACGCCACACATACACACCCGCATATCACACACACAAAACACACCACCAACCACATACACACACACACACCACACACAACAACCACTTACACACACACACTACACACACACACACACACCACACACACACACACACAACCACACACACACTACACACACACACAAACCACATACACACACAAACACACACAACCACATACACCAAACACTACCACATACACACACACACAAAACACAACCACATACACACACAAACACCACCACCCACTACACACACACACCACACAACACAAACAAACACAAAACACACACCACTACACACACCACATACACACACCACACTACACACCCACAACACACACAACACATACACAAAACAAACACACACACCACACAACCACTACCCCACACAAACCCCACACACCCCAACCACATACACACACAAACACCACACACAACCACATACACACCACAAAACACCACACAACCACCATACACCCCACACAAAACACACAAACCACATACACACAAACCACACCACACCACAAAAATACACCCACACACAACACCACCCCACTACACACACACACACACACAAAACCACCACACACACACACCACCACACCACAAAACACACACAAACAACCAAAAAACACACACACCACACTACACACACCGCACTACACACACACACAAACACACACACTACACACACACTAAAACACCGCACTACAAGCACACACAAAACCAACTACACCACACCACACACACACACAACACACCACACACACCACACACACACACACACACAAAACACCACACTACATTTCACCACACACACTACACACACACTACACACACAAACACACAACACACACAACCCCACACTACGCACACACCACACAAACACAAACACTGCACCACCACACAAACACAAAAAATACACACACCCCCACAAACACACTACATACACCACACACACTACACACACACACACAAAAAACACAAACACACAACACACAGACACACACACATTACACACACACTACACACGACACACACACATTACACACACACTACACACACACAGACACACACACACACACATACCCCACACACACACAGACAGACAGACCACACACACTACCCACAATACACACACACTACACACACACCCCCTACACACACAACACACACACACACACTACACACCCCTCATACACCCAAAACACCACACACACACCACCCCACCCCACACCACACCACACACACACACACACCTCATACAAAAACACACAAACACACACACACCACACCACACACACACACCAAACACACACCACACAAACCCCTACACGCACACCACACAAACACACACACAAACCCCACAAACACACACACACTACACACACAAAAACACACTACACACCACACACACACACACACACACACACACCAACCACACACACCACACAAACCCCACAACAACACGCCACACTATATACACACCACACCACAAACACACACACAAACAACCACATACCACACCCCAGTACACACCACAACACACACACACCACCCACACCACCTACCACACCAAAACTACCCCCACCACACTACACACCCCCACACACACTCACAAACCACACAACACAACTACAAACACAACTAAAAAACCCCACACCTCATACCCACAAAACTCCCTACACCACACACCCACATCACACCCAAAACACACCACACAAACCACACAAACACACAACAACAGAACAACCCCATTACACACACTACACACACACGACACACTCACATTACAAAACCTACACACAGACACACACCATTACACACACCACACACAACAGCACACATTACACCACAACTAAAAACAGACACACACACATTACACACCATACACAAAGACACACTCCTTCACCCCCACTACACACAGACACAACATTACACACCCACCCCAAAACACACACAACACACCCCACACACACACAAAAACACACATACACACATACCCCAAATACACACACACACACACACCAAAACTAACACATACCACACTACACCTAACCACACACAACTACACACATACACACACTCACCTACACACAACACATACACCACACCCACACACACAGTGGAAGGGAAAAGTGCGTGATTACACGATTTACAGAATTGAAAATTTCACATGTGTTTTGTGTTTAGTTCTTGTGTTGTGTGTGTGTGTGGGTGTGTGTGTGTGTGTGGTGTGGTTGTGTGTGTGGTGTGTGTTTTTGTGTGTGGGGTTGTGGTTGTGGGGGTGTGGTTGTGTGTGTTGTGTGTTTGTGGGTTTTTTGTATGTGTTGGTGTTTTTGGTTTTGTGTGTGGTGGTGTTGTGTGGTGTTGGGTGTGTGTGTGTGTGTGTGTGTGTGTGTGTGTGTGTGTGTGTTTGTATGTGTGTGGTTGTGTGGGTTTTGTGTGTTTTGGTGTGTGTTGTGTGTGTGTGTGGGTGTTGTGTGTTGTATGTGAATTTTTGTTGTGTGTGTTCCAGGGGTCAAACACGGGGTTCAGACAGTCCTCAAAGCACTTGGTCGACTGTAATTACTCAGTATGAGATAGGACAGCTAGATTAGACAGGGCCATGCTCCCTCCAATTATCCTAAATATGCAGTTTATTTTCCCTGGATATGAGTGAGGAGAGAGAGAGGAGTGAGTGCTATGGTGTGGGTCTGGGGTCGGCAGTGACGCGGGGGGAGGCTTAGGTGATTGTTAAGGTGTGTGGTGGGGTGGGGGGGATGGAAGGGATGGAGGAGAGATGAGGAGATGAGAGAGAAAGAACTTGTCAAACCCTGTGTAAAAAGAGAGAGAGAAGAGAGAGGAAGAGAGGCACAACGTACGCTCACACCATTGAAGTATATGCCTCCACTTTCTTGGTTTGCCTGCCCCCCCCCCTCTCATTGCGACTTGCTTGACAGAGTAGAGAACAGAGCAAGGACGGTCTCATCTCTCGCCTGGACCCATCCTGGATAGGATCTGTCATTTCTGCAGCAGCCTTCAACATAGGAGGGATGTGGGTGGTGGCTCTCTTACTGTTAGTAACAAGGCCAATATTGTCAAAATACCACACTTGGATCCACTTCGGAGGAGCAGCGTGATGTGTGTGTGAAACAAGCTTTTTTGCCACAAGACGGGCAGCAGCAGCAACTTCATCTGGCGCCTGTACCCTTCCTCCAGAACATCACTCCCATCTGAGATCATACATACCCAGGATGACTCGGGTATGAACACATTCGCTACAGCATAATGTTGTCAACGAGATAATGTCAGTTGATCAAATGAAAATGCTGCCACAGTGGCTCCCACTTCATCCTGTTCCTACTTGTATGTCTCATAAACAATAAAAATGCTTTCAAATGGAGTGATGTGTAGGGCTGATGTAAGGTAACAGCTTTAGCTTGACCAATACTGTCTACGGATCCTTAAACCTGTAAATAGCTGGTCTCAATAAAGTTAGGAATCCTTAACCTGTAATAGCTGTCAATAAAGGCTAGGGATCTTAACCTTGTCAAACCCTGTGTAAAAAAAAAAAAAAAAAAAAACAAAAAAAAAAACAAAAGAGAGAGATGGAGAAACAGTGGAAAACAGAGAGAGAGAGATGAGAAAAGAAACAGGGAGAGGAAACAGAGAGAGAGAGAGAGGAGAGAAGAGAGAGGAGATGTAAACAGAGAACAGAGAGAGGAGAAACAGAGAGAAACAGAGAGGAGAGAGAGAGAAACAGAGTGAACAGAGAGAGGAGCGAGAGAGAGAGAGTAAAACGAGAGAGTGACGAGAGAGGAGAACCAGGAGAAGTGAGGAGGAGAGAGAAACAAGGGAGAGAGAGACATACATACATGTGTATGGAAACATCGTACAGCATAATGATGTCTACGGGGGTTGATAACGTAGTTGATCAATTGAAAATGCTGTGGCCCAATGTGGCTCCAACGTCAGCCTGGGTCCCTTCTCTCTCTCTATCTATCATCACTTCTCTCCCCCATACACCACTCTCTCACAACATACCATCTGTTCACAAACACACACAAACACAAACAACACACAATCATCTCTCACAACACTCACACACCAATATCTCTAATCTCCAAACCCATACACCGCTCAACTTCACTAAATCACTCACTCTCTCTCAATCACTCTCATCTTATAACTCAAACACACACTACACACCCACACACACACACCACACACTCACCAACAACACACTCCACCACAAACCAACAACACCTCACGCCCACACTATTTACCACACCCCACACATAAACAAAACACACACACACAAAAACCAATACACACCACCACAGTACAACACCACACACACACACACACACTCAAACCCCACACTAACACACCACATACACACACCACACCACACACACAAACACAATACACACACTCTAACACACACACATACACAACATACACCACACACACATAATCACCACACACACTCATACACCACAAACACTCACCATACACCACACACACCACACATACACACAAACACACCACACACACAACACACACAAATCACACAACACACAGACAACCACCACACACATACAACACACAACTTCACACACACAGACTCATCACATTACACACATCACTACACACAGACACACACCACATACCACACACACTACACACAAAGACACACATTACACACACACTACACACGACACACACACATCACAACACACTACCACACACAGACACACTCACATTACAACACACTAACACAGACCACACCTCATTACCACACCACACACACACACACACACCAACACACACACACACACAACACAACTACACTCACTACACACAATACACACTACACACACAACCA
This sequence comes from Cherax quadricarinatus, assembly GCF_026875155.1. Classification (NCBI taxonomy): domain Eukaryota; kingdom Metazoa; phylum Arthropoda; class Malacostraca; order Decapoda; family Parastacidae; genus Cherax; species Cherax quadricarinatus. Next base: position 7,433,799 of record NC_069486.1, read on the forward strand.
CACACACACACACTACTACACACACTACACACACTCACACTACACACACACACAAACACAACTACACACACTAAACACACTACACACTACACTCAATACACACTACCACCACAACAATACACACACAGTTGGAAGGAAAGAGTGACGTGATTAACCAGATTACAAGGAATTGAATTACACATCGTGTTTTTGTGTTTTTGTTCTCTGTGTTGTTGTGTGTGCGTGTGTGGTGTGTGTGTGTTGTGTGTGTGTGTGTGTGTGTGTGTTTGGTTTGTGTGTGTGTGTGTGTGTTTGTTTGTAGTGTATGTGTGTGTGTGTATGTGTGTAGTGTGTGTGTGTGGTTGTGTGTTGTGTGTGTGTATGTATGAGGTGTGTGTGTGTTGTGTATGTGTGTGGTGTGTGTTGTGTGTGTGTGTGTGTGTGTGTGTGTGTGTGTGTGTGTGTGTGTGTGTGTGTGTGTGTGTGTGGTATGTGTGTGTGTGTGGTGTGTGTGTTTGTGTGTTTGGTGTGTGTGGTGTGTGTGTGTGTGTTGTGTGTGTGTGTGTTGTGTGTATGTGAATTTTGTGGTTGTGTGTGTTCCAGGGTTTTCTTTTTTTCAAAAAAAAAAAAAAAAAAAAAAAAAAAAAAAAAAAAAAAAAAAAAAAAAAAAAAAAAAAAAAAAACCCCCCCCCAAAAAAAAACACGGGGGGTCAGGACAGTCCTCAAATCACTTGGTCGACTGTAATTACTCAGTCCATGAGATGACAGCTAGAAGGGAACAGGCCATGCTCCCTACATTATCCCTATATGCAGTTATATCCCTGTGATATGAATATATGAAGATAAGAGAGAGATTGTGGAGGAGGAGAGGAGAGAGGATGAGAGGAGGGAGGAGAACCGGCGGGAGAGTCGGGGAGAGGGATGGGAGAGAGGAGCAGAGGAGATGGGGGAAAGGGAGTGGAGGAGAGAGAGAGGGGAGGCGATTGAGAGAGAGGGAGGGAGAGAGAGAGAGAGAGAGAGAAATCTTGTTCAAAACCCTGTGTAAAAAGAATTATAAAAAGAGAGGTGGAGAGAGAGAGGGTGAGAGGCACAGTACGCTCACACTTGAGTATGCTCCACTTTCTTGGTTTGCCTGCACCCCCTCTTCCATCTGCGACTGCTTCTTGACTGAGAGTTAGTCAGAGAAACAGAGCAAGACGTCTCATCCTCGCCTGGACCATCCTGGATTAGATCTGTCTTTTCAGAGAGCCTTCAACATAAGGAGGATTGTGGTGGCCTTACGTTATGTACTAATGCCAATTTGTCAAAAATTACCACACTTGGATCCACTTCGAGGTCAGGTGAAAAAATCTTTTATTGCCCAAAGACGGGCAGACAGCAGCAAACTTACTCTGGCTGTCTGTACCCTTTCTCCAGAACATATCACTCCATTCTGAGATCAATCTTACTTACCCAGGGATGGACTCGAGTATGGAAACACATTCGTACAGCTTAATGATGTGTCAACGAATTTAAGTCAGTTCAGATCAAATGAAAAATGCTGGACCCACAGAATGGCTCCAACTTATCCTGGGTTCCCTTACTTGTTTGTCTCATAACAAATAAAAAAATGCTTTTCAATTGAGCTGATGTATGTAACAGCTCTTTAGCTTGCCAATTAAAGTTAGGAATCCTTAACCTGTAAATAGGCTTGTCAATAAAGCTAGGGATCCTTAACTTGTCAAAACCCTGTGGTAAAAAAAAAAAAAAAAAAAAAAAAAAAAAAAAAAAAAAAAAAAAAAAAAAAAAAAAAAAAAAAAAAATAAAAATAGGAAACAACAACAGAAGATGATGGTGGAGTGGAGTGAGAGAGAGCGAGAATGAGAGAATGATAGAGAGGGGAGTGAGGGATACTGGAGTGACGGAGAGATTGAGAGGAGAAGAAAAAGGAAGGAAGAAAAGACGAAAGAGAAGGGAAAGATATTGAAGAAAACAGAAAAACATGGAAAATGGATTGTTTTTATGTGTTTGGGTTTGGTTATTTTATGTTATGTTTGTTTGTTGTGTTTTGTTGTTAGTTAGTTATTTGTTTTTTTTTTGTTGGGTTTTGTTTTATTTTGGGTTGTTTGTTAGTTTTATGGTTTGGTTGATATTATTATTATTTGGGGGGTGTTTTTTTGTGTTTGTTTTTGAATTGATTGTTTTTGTTTTGGTTTTTTGTGTTTGGTTTGTTTGGGGTTTTTTTTTTGTTGTTGGGTTTTTTGTGGTTTTTGTTTGTTGTTTTTGTTGTGGTGGTTGATGTTTTGGGTTGTTGTGTTTTGTGGGATTTTGTGTTTTGTATTTGGTTTGTGTTTTTATGTTTTGTGGTGATTTGTTAATTGTGTTTTTTATTTTTATTAATTGTTGGGACGTGTTTGGTTGGAAGATTTTAAGGATTTATTTAAAATTTTAATTATTGTATTTATGAAACTTTTTTTTATTTTTAATATTTATTATTTACACAGGTATATAGGGAATAAGAATCAAAAAAGAGATGAAAGTAGAAAAAAGAAAAAAAAGAAAAAGGAAAAGAAAACAGAGGAGAGGAGAGGAGAAGGGAGAAGGGAGAGAGAGAGAGAGAGAGGGAGGGCTCGGGGGTGATGGTGTATGGTAGGGCGGAGAGGCGTGAGGGGGGGGGGCGTCGAGGATGGGGTGTGGTGTGTGTGAGGTCGCGGCGGTGTGTGGTGCGGGAGAGGGGGGGGCGGGCGGGCTGCGAAGGTGGGATGGGGGGTTTGATGGGATGGGATGGCTAGGGGAGGGGTGTGGTTGTGAGTAGGGTAGGCGGGGAGGGGGTGAGGGGGCGGGGGGGTGCGAGGGTGGGGCGGTGCTGGGTAAGTGGAGGGAGGGCCGAGGGTGTCTGAGATGGAAGAGAGAGAGAGGAGAGGAGAGAGAGAGAGAGAGAGAAACAATACTTGATTTCTTGTAATATCACTTGACTCTGAAAAGCGCCTGACGAATTTTCTACTCAAAGTGAAAGGCCCGACCTATCGTAGGTAACGAACTAGGAAGAATAGCGGGTTGAAGGAGGGGTGATACTTTACAAGAAAGAAGAGAAAGAAAAGTGGGAGAAGCCATGTGGAAGTGTAAGTGAAAGTTTATAATAAAAATTTTAACTTTCTCTCTCTCTCTCTCTCTCTCTCTCTCTCTCTCTCTCTCTCTCTCTGTTCTCTCTCTCTCTTCTGTCTCTCTCTCTCTTCTCTCCTCTCTCTCTCTCCTCTCTATCTGTTCTCTCTCTCCTGTCTTCTCTCTCTCTCTCTCTCTGTCTCTCTCTGTCTCTATCTCTCGCTTCTCTCGTCTCTCTGTCTCTCTCTTCTCCTTCTCTCTCTGTCTCTCTCTCTCTCTCTCTGTCCTCTCTCTCTCTCTCTCTGTCTCTCTCTCTCTCTCTCTCTCTCTCTTCTCCTCTCTCTGTCTCTCTCTTCTTTTTTTTTTTTTTTTTTTTTTTACACAGGGTTTGACAAGTGTTAAGGTCCCTAGCTTTATTGAAGCTATTGACAGGGTTAAG
>NC_069486.1:7444797-7559797 GCF_026875155.1 Cherax quadricarinatus
CTCCCTACTGTACTTCCGTGCAACAGTTCCTTTGTAAACAAACCTTTGGAAAAACACAAATTAGGTTTTCAGCCCTTAACCAGTGTTCACAAGGGTTCCTGTGCCTGGTCCATCATTATGAATCTAGTTATGTCTCACTGTAGGGGTCTTTCAGTTACGTCAGTCAGGTCAAAATTAGGTTCAGGTCTGTCTCCTGCCCATCACTGTCTGCGATCAGAACCCTGGCTGTCATGACTAAGACTTGCATTCAGAGTGAGCGCTATCATAAGCAACAATTGGACTTACAAGACTTACACGCAGGTGCCTAGTTGGTCGATGCCCAGGGCATCGATTTTTCGCTGGTTGAACTCGAACCATTGGTACTAGTTTGTCCTAACAGCAGACAAGAGCATCACTCTGACATCCACGACACTCAGATGGAAACTCAGACATCCTCTGATCTCGCCGTAAGTGCAAGATTGATCTCTGATTTCTGATAGCAGTTTGTCGTGGCAATCAGACCAACAGAAATCTGACGTCCACGACACTCAGATGTGCTCTGATCTCTCGGTAAGTGCCACTCTGACATGTATGTCACCCTGACAGGTACGTCACTGACATGTACATCACTCTGACATGATCCTTTTCTGTTGTTCCTGTGCACTTCTTCTCTTGTTTTCCTTAGTTCATTTTTATCATGGTTTTCTCTGCTCTTCCTTGTCCCTATCTGATGTACGTCTTTATTCCCTTTCTTTATTACTGGTACCTTCTGTATGTCTCCATAACCCCGTCCGTTAGTCTCCCTATATCTCAGCAGAGATATAGATGGTTCACTGTCTCTCTCTCTCTGTTTCTCTCTCTCTTTCTCTCTCTCTCTCTCTCTCTCTCTCTCTCTCTCATTACACAGGGTTTGACAGGGTTAGGTTAAGGATCCCTAGATTTATTGACAAGCTATTTACAAGTTAAGGATTCCTAACCAAGAGCTGTTACCTACATCAGCTCATTTGAAAGCATTTTTATTGTTATGAGACATACAAGTAGGGAACAGGATGAAGTTGGAGCCATCTGTGGGCCAGCATTTTCATTTGATCAACTGACTATCTCGTTGACATCATAATGCTGTACGAATGTGTTCCAGACTGGAGTCATCCTGGGTATATATGATCTCAGATGGAGTGATGTTCTGGAGAAGGGTACAGCCAGAGTGAAGTTGCTGCTGGCTGCCTGCCTGCCTCTCTCTCTCTCTCTCTCTCTCTCTCTCTCTCTCTCTCTCTCTCTCTCTCTCTCTCTCTCTCTGGATTTTTCTCGTCCCACCATTTCTCCCTCCATCTCTTCCTCCATGTCTCCCTCCCTTCTTACCTCCTCCTCTTTCTTCCTCATTTTCTCCCTCCCTCCCTACTTCCTTCTCTCCCTCCATCCTTCCCTCCTCCTCCTCTCTCTCTCTCTCTCCCTCCCTCCCTCCTTCTCTCCTCCCTCCACTTCACTTTTAATTAACATGTCAACTAAAGTTCCAACACTGTACCTGACTCTTGTCTCTCCAACACTGTACCTGACTCTTGTCTCTCCAACACTGTACCTGACTCTTGTCTCTCCAACACTGTACCTGACTCTTGTCTCTCCAACACTGTACCTGACTCTTGTCTCTCCAACACTGTACCTGACCCTCATCTCTCCAACACTGTACCCAGTGTTTTAAAAACCAATATTCTCCCCACCTGGGTTTTAAAAACCAGTTTTCTCCCCACCTGGGTTTTAAAAACCAGTATTCTCCCCACCTGGGGTTTTAAAATCCGGGTACGACATAGCCCACCATGAGTGAATCGAGCAAGAGACGGGGCCAACAGCTGTGACTCGACCCCCCTTGCAAGCATACGTGGGTGGGCACGGAGTTTGAATACCCTCAGACGGCCCTCAGAGAGGAGCTATGATCACGACGTAGAAAATCCCTAAAGTGAATATTGGTAGAGGTTGTATATTATACTAGAAATGGAAGTCGGGGTCGTCAGTTCTCCATCTATCTAGTTCCTGTTGAATCTATCGGTAGATAGAATGGGATTAGTTAGTATGATAGCTTCCGGGATGTGACTTGATCCTTGAGATTACTTATCAAGAGTGAGGAAGTGTCCCTTACGTCGAACTTCACTCACACATATACATACATAGCTTTAGGAAGAGGTATGATAAGCTCATGGAGTGGGAAGAGTGGCCTAATAGCGGCCAGTGAAGTGGTGGGCCCAGGAGCTGTGAATGGACCTCTGCAACCACAACTACGTGAGTACACACGTAAGGGACACTACCAGAGAGAGAGGAGAGGATGAACCAGCAAAACTGTACCTAGTATTTACCTTGAGTAGTGCAGTCTTTGAGGACAGCACACGTGGTTCTGAGCTTCGAATACACAGTAGAGCTTCAAGTGGAAAGGTAAACAGGAAGGGCTGGACGAACGAAGCCAAACTACAAGAGAGGGGACTACACAGGCGTGAAGAATTTCCTGCACGAGGTTCAGTGGGACAGAGAACTGGCAGGGAAGCCAGTAAACGAGATGATGGAATATGTGACAACAATGTGCAAGGAAGCTTACCTGGGGTTTACCTGGAGAAGATTTCGGGGGTCAACGCCCCCGCGGCCCGGTCTGAGACCAGGCCTCATGATGGATCAGAAGTTTGTACTCAAGGGTAACAGAAATAACGAGGAAGCCAGGATGAGCCCATGATTCACTCAAAGGTGTAGAGAAGCCAAAACCAAATATGCTAGAGAATGGATGAAGTATAGAAGGCAAAGGAGCCAGGAGAATGAGGAGAGCAGTCGTAGAACCAGAAATGAAAATGCACAGGTAAGAAGGGAGGCCCAGAAATAATACGAAAATGACATAGCAGCAATAGCCAAATCTGATCCGAAGCTGTTGTACAGCCACATCAGGAGGAAAACAACAGTCAAGGACCTGGTAATCACGCTGATTAAGGAAGGAGGAGAGATCACATAAATGACCGAGAAGTATGTGAGGAACTCAACATGAGATTCAAAGAAGTGTTCACAGAGGAGACAGAAGGGACTCCAGAAAGACGGAGAGGTGGGGCACACCAAGTGTCGGACACAATACATACAACCGAGGAAGAAGTGAAGAGGCTGCTAAGCGAGCTGGATACCTCAAAGGTGATGGGGCCGGATAACATCTCTCCATGGGTCCTGAGAGAGGGAGCAGAGGCGCTATGTGTACCACTAACAACAATCTTCAACACATCTATCGAAACAGGGTGACTACCTAAGATATGGAAGACAGCAAATGTAGTACAAACTTTTAATAAAAGAGACAGACACGAAGTATTAAACTACAGACCAGTGTCACTGACATGAATAGTATGCAAAGTCATGCAGAAGATTATCATGAGAAGAGTGGTGGAGCACCTAGAAAGGAATGATCTTATCAACGACAACCAGCATGGTTCCAAGGACGGGAAATCCTGTGTCACAAACCTATTGGAGTTCTGTGGCAGGGTGACAGCAGTAAGACAAGAGAGAGAGAGAGGGGGTGAGTAGAATGCGTTATTTTGGACTGTAAGAAGGCTTTTGACAGAGTTCCACACAAGAGATTAGTGTAAAAGCTAGAGGACCAGGCAGGTATAACAGGGAAGTCACTGCGATGGATCAGGGAATACCTGACATGAAGACAACAGTGAGTCATGGTACGTGGCGAGGTGTCAGTGTGGGCGACTGTGACGAGCCAAATGACCTTCCTCCCAGATTAGCCCAATGACCCACCCAGTCTGGTCACCTCCACTCAAGGAAGGAGCATGGCACAAGACCCAGCAGCACAAGTTAGTCAGGTCCAACTCACACCCACCCACACCCACTCATGTATTTATCTAACCTATTTTTAAAACTACACAACGTTTTAGTCTGAAAAACTGTACTCGGGAGTTTGTTCCACTCATCCACAACTCTATTACCAAACCAGTACTTTCCTATATCCTTCCTGAATCTGAATTTTTCCAACTTGAAACCATTGCTGCGAGTCCTGCCTTGGTTGGAAATTTTCAGCAGGCTATTTAAATCTCCTTTATTTATTCCTGTTTTCCATTTATACACCTCGATCATATCTCCCCTAATTCTACGCCTTTCGAGAGAGTGCAGATTCAGGGCCCTCAGTCTATCCTCATAGGGGAGATTTCTGATACATGGGATCATCTTTGTCATCCTCCTTTGTACGTTTTCCAGAACATTTATATCCATTCTGTAATACGGTGACCAAAACTGAGCAACATAGTCTAAATGAGGCCTAACCAAGGATATATAGAGTTGACGAACAACCTGAGGACTTCTATTATTTATACTTCTAGATATGAAGCCAAGAATTCTGTTAGCTTTATTGCGAACACTAATGCACTGTTGTCTTGGTTTTAGATTACTGCTAACCAGAACTCCTAAATCCTTTTCGCAATCAGTAGTATTAAGATCTACATTATTTAGTTTATATGTGGCATGGTTATTTAACTGTCCAACATTTAGAACTTTGCATTTGTCAATATTAAACTGCATCTGCCACTTCTCCGACCACTGCATCAGTCTATTCAAATCATCCTGGAGTGCTCTAGTGTCATTAGAATGAATTGGACGGCCTATTTTGGTGTCATCAGCAAATTTGCTTATGTCGCTATTTATTCCCTCATCTATGTCGTTTATGTAAATTGTGAACAACAACGGGCCCAACACTGACCCTTGAGGAACACCGCTTGTGACGTGCCCCCATTCTGGTTTCTTCCCATTTATGCAAACTCTCTGCTGTCTATTTGTTAGCCATGCCTCTACCCAGGAAAAAAATTCTCCTCCTATTCCGTGTGCCTTAAGTTTTCTCAATAACCTCTAATGTGGAACTCTATCGAAAGCCTTACTGAAGTCCATATACACAATATCATATTCATTACCATGATCTACCTCCTCAAACACCTTAGTGAAAAAAGTTAGTAAATTCGTAAGACAGGAACGCCCCTTTGTAAAACTGTGTTGAGATTCATTAATCAATCTGTGCCTGTCAAGATGGCTACGAATTGCTTCGGCAATTATTGATTCCATAAATTTTCCCACTGTGGAGGTAAGGCAATAATTATTGGTCTATAGTTCGAAGCCAAGGACCTGTCACCTGCCTTGTAAATAGGCATTACATTTGCCATTTTCCACTTATCAGGCACTATGCCAGTTTGTAGTGATATGTTAAAAAGATTAGCCAAAGGTATGCTAAGTTCCTCTTTACATTCCTTTAACACCCTTGCAAACAGTTCATCAGGACCTGGGGATTTGTTAGGTTTTAGTTTCTCTATTTGTCTGAGGACCATGTCACTAGTTACCACAATCGTACATAGTTTATTATTATCCTGTTCTACATAATCTATTATTTCAGGAATATCGCTAGTATTTTCCTGGGTGAAAACTGAGAGGAAGTATTATTTTTATTATAATAAAAAAGAAGCGCTAAACCACGAGGGCTATAGAGCACTGCAGGACAGAAAGGGTATCAGGTGGCAAAAGGGAAATGGATGAGTAATAGGTTACGGAGAACAGCGGGGCAGTGGATGGTGAAAGGGTAAAGGGCAGCAAGAGACTGAACTAGAAAGGGCTGAGGGGAGAGCGAAAAGTATCATCAGAGTTTGTGGAGTAAATCAGTCGTTGTCAAGAAGTCAATGAGAGAGTCAGGATTAAAGGAGGGTCCATCAGCAAGAAGGGATGGTAAAGAGAGAGTAGTAGAACGAAGACGACGATGGAGGTAAATTCTGCGTGCTCGTTGATAGAGAGGGCAGTCTAACAGAATGTGCCATACCCCCGGCCGGGATTGAACCCGCGGTCATAGAGTCTCAAAACTCCAGCCCGTCGCGTTAGCCACTAGACCAGCTAGCCACAATAAGATTCATCCAACTAGGTATATTTCCGGGCTGGAGTTTTGAGACTCTATGACCGCGGGTTCAATCCCGGCCGGGGGTATGGTTTATTTGCAATCGTGTCATTACGATTTCTTAAGTCGTAACAGAATGTGGCTAACCAATACTGGAACCTGACACTTCTCACAGGGAGGAACAGGGTGCCTCTCCATGAGATACCCATGAGTAAGACGAGTGTGGCCAATGCGAAGGCAGGAGAGAGTGGTCTCCCAACCTCGGCACTGATGACAAGAAGACGGCCAGTAACCTATGCTCGGTTTAATAGGATGAAGTTTGTTACCAAGTAGAGTTGACCAACGTTGTTGCCAACGGGCGCGAAGGTGGGTAGCTATTACAGCAAAATACTCTGGAAATGGAACACCTCTATATGAAATTGGCAGGTCATGTACTGCTGACCGTGCAGCAGTGTCTGCCTGTTCATTGCCCTGTACGTCAACATGACCAGGGACCCAACAAAAAACATCTTTATGCTTGGTAGAGCCAAAGTTGGTTACGGAGAACTAGGGGGTGAGGTGTATCAAATTTCCGTATAGTAAGTAGAGCACTAAGGGAGTCTGAGACAACCACAAATGATGACACAGGCATAGATGCGATACGAATAAGTGCTGCAAGAATGGCATACAATTCAGCAGTAAAAATGCTAGCTGAAGATAGTAAATGCCCTCATACGATGCTGTCCGGAAATACTGATGCGAATCCAACGCCGTCAGAAGATTTAGAGCCATCTGTGTACACGGCGATGGCATAAGAATGAGAGTGGAAGTGGTCAAGAAAAAGAGAGCAGAAAGCCACCCAAGGCAGTTGGGCTTTCGAACAAGGAAGTGAGAAAGAACAGACCCAAACAGCTGGAACTTCCCAGGGGGGTAGGGAAAAGTGAGATGCTACATGAACATATAAAGGCGGTAACTGATGGGAAGATAAGAGCAAATGTAGGCGAAGAGAGAAGCGATGGAGAAAACAGGGACGGCAAACAAATAAAGAATGTCTACTAATATCAGTGACCATTCAATCAATGGAAGGATTGCGGAGATCGTGAGAGTGCACATAGTAGCGAAGGCAATGGGCATCATGGAGATCAGACAAGGATGGAACATTCACTTCTGCATAGAGGCTCTCAACAGGGGAAGAGCGAAAAGCACCAAGGCATAAATGTAATCCTTGGTGATGGATGGGGTTAAGGCTAGAGAGAGTAGCAGGAGAGGCTGCTGAATAGATCTGGTCACCATAATCGAGTTTCGATAAAATGAGGGCTGAATGTAGGTGAAGGAGAGTTTGACGATCAGCTCCCCAGGAAAGATGAGCAAGGGTTTTAAGAAGGTTCAGCCGGCTGTGACAAGTTGCCTTTAGAAAGGTAATATGGGGTTTCCAGGATAACCTACGATCAAAGAGAAGGCCTAGAAACCTGACTGTATCACGTTCAGGGATACAGAGCCATAGAGGTACAAAGGAAGATCGGAGATGACAGAGCACCTAGTGAGAGTAATTTGGTGAGTTTTGGTACTGGAAAATTTAAACCCATGAGTGGTGGCCCAATTGGAAACACGGTCGACCGCATGCTGGAGAGAAACTGTAATGAGGTGACAGTCAGCGCCTGCACAAGCAATAGCGAAGTCATCTACATAGAGTGATGACCAAATATTAGATGGAAGACTAGAGGCCAAATCATTTATAGCAAGAAGAAAAAGTGTTGTGCTCAGAACACATCCCTGAGGGACACCTTCAGCTTGGACGAAGTCCGGGGAAAGAACATTATTGACTCGAACACGGAAATGTCTGTCAGTTAAAAAGTTCTTAAGGAAGGATGGTAGATTACCTCGGAGGCCTAAGGAATGGGCCTGGGCCAAAATATTATACCTCCAAGTTGTGTCATATGCCTTCTCAAGGTCAAAAAATATGGCAATAACTGAGTGGTTATTCGCAAAGGTATCACGAACATACGCATCCAAGCGTAGTAATGGATCTATGGTAGATTGGTCTTTACAAAAGCCATATTGACTAGTGGAGAGACTGTTGTGTGTCTCTAAATACCACATTAAACGTCTATTTACCAGACGTTCCATCACTTTGCAAACTGCACTAGTAAGAGCGATGGGACGATAGTGGGAGGCATCATGTCCTGTAGTACCCGGTTTGCGGAAAGGGAGAACAATGGCAGACTTCCACAACTGAGGAAGAACTCCTTGTGACCAAATAAGATTGAAGAAGTGTAAGAGGACTACAAGGGCTGACTGATGTAAATGTTGTAACATACGAATATGAATGTCGTCAGGCCCAGCTGCCGATGATCGGCAAGCTGAGAGCGTTGCCTCCAGTTCTTGAAGTGTAAAAGGCACATTATACTGTTCTTCTCTGAGAGAAGAAAAGTCCAAGGGTACTAACTCTCTGGCAGACTTTGAGGAAAGAAACGAGGGGCATAGTTGGAGCCCCAGAGAAATACGGACCAGATGTGTGCCAATTTCAATGGCAATGTCAAGAGGGTTTGCTACATCAACACCAGCGACCCGTAGAACAGGAGCCGGGTCAGGAGAGTATTTACCACTCAATTTCCTCACTTTTTTTCCAGACTGCACTCATAGAAGAAGCAGAGGTGATGGTGGAAACAATCTCGCCAACAAGTGCGTTTAGCGTCACGGATGACATGGTGAGAGACCGCAGGCTTCTGCTTAAAATCAAGAAGTTTCTCATCGGTTCTGTTGTACCGGTACCTGCCCCATGCAGTGCGCTTCAAACGTACTGCACGAGCACAAGCAGGAGACCACCAAGGCACGCACTTCTGAGAATGCCTGCCTGAGGTTTGGGGTTAAAGAATGAGAAGCTGTGGTTAAAACTGACGTCAAGAATAGGTATAGGAGCTCATTAATGGAGGATGAAGAAGGAACCTCACTAAAAGCAGTGAGTTGCGAGTAAAGGTCCCAATTTGCCCCATCAAATTGCCAGCGAGGGCTATGGAGAGGAGGTGAATATGAAGGAGAAGTAAGAATGAAAAATGATCGCTGTCATGTAAGTCCGGTAGAACAGACCAGGCAAAGTCTAGTGCAGTGGAGGAAGAGCAGACTGATAGATCGATGCAAGAGAGAGTATGAGTACGAGGATCAAAATGGGTGGGAGTACCCGTATTTAAAACATGGAGGGGGTGAGAGGCAAGAAAAGCCTCCAACTGGATGCCACGTGAGTCACAATGAGACCCCCCCCAGAGGAAATGGTGGGCATTAAATTCGCCAAGTAACAGAAGTGGTGGTGGTAAGGATGAAACAAGAAAGGCAAAGTCTGGGATAGAAAATGCTCGAGAAGGAGAGAGATATAAAGAACATATTGTAAACCACTTATTCAAGTGGATACGGGCTGCAGTGTAATGCAGCGAGGTATGGACAAATAGTTGACAGTACGGAATATCATTGCGTAGAAGAAGGGCACTTTCATTAAAGGTCCCATCTGAGAAAGGATTCGAAGAATACAATAAATTATAGTCTGAGATATGTTGGAAGACAGCCGAGTGTAATTTTGGTTCTTGTAAGCAAGCACCAACAGGGGAAAACCTGGAAAGCAACATCTGAAGCTCACCCCGATTACTGCTGAGGTTGCGGATATTCCACTGTAAATAGGCCATGATTGGCAATGAGGAAAATACCAGGAATCCGTAGGGAAGGGCACCTACAGACTAGAGGAGTTAGAAAAGTCTATGTGCGGTGGCATTGGAAGACGTTTAAGTAGCGAAGGAATGGAGCATTGCGAAGAATCGAGTTGTGGAGATGGAGGATAGGGAAGAGAAGGAACAGGAGGTGGATCAATGTCCATTGAAGGTTTAGTCTCTGCAATATATTCTGAAATAGAGTAAAGTGTTTCTGAATTCAAAGACGTTGTATGGGAGACAATATTGGAGACAGAAGGAGGAGGGTGAGTAAAGATTGGGACAGTAATGTACTGTACTAAAGTAGGGGGGACGAAAGCGTGTTGGGAACTGGAGAAGAAATATGGGAGGGGGCAGATGAGACAGAAACCTGGGAGGCAGCAGAAGAGGGAGAGACTTGGGAGGGGACAGGGAAGGGAGGCACAGAACGAGGAGGGGGTGAACCTTCACACATGTAATAGAGCCAGTGAGAGGGGAAAAACCAGGTACAGAGACTGGAAAGGTAAAATGTGGGGGCAGAAGAAGGGAAGGAGGGGGCAAGGAAGATTTGAGCAATGGGGATTTTTTTGGATTTCTGAGAAGTAGAGGGGCGATTGGTAGAATGTGTCGTATGAGATCTTGTCAATACCGGGCCTTGTGAGTGAGAACTCGAAGATGTCAGAAAAGACTGAGGTGTTGAAGTAGGGACATCCGAGCCCAGGACAGCAAGAGAATTAGATACAGAAGTGACTATGGGAGGAATAACAACAGAGGAGGCTGCAGAAGATGGGACCCCAGAAGTGGGGGGACGTTTTTAAACACGAGAATAAGAAACACGGGGAGGGGGAGATGAGAAACTGCCATAGCATAAGGGAGACCTTCTGCTTCTTTGAGGCAATGGATTCACGCTCATTTAAGTAGACCTGGCAACAGTGAGAGTACGAAGGGTGAGCCTCATGACAATTAAGGCAAGAGGGAGGTCGACTGCAAGATGTATTAGAATGATCGTCGGCACCACAACCTGGACATTCGGCTATAGATCTGCAATATTTTGCTGGGTGACCAAATTGCTAGCAATTTCTACACTGTTGCAGCGTAGGGATCACCTTTCGAACTTGTAGCCGATGTCCTGTGGCATAAACAGAGAATGGGAGTTCACGGCTGTCGAAAGTTAATCGAGCCACATTGCAAGGGTATCGCCTCCACCTGCGGGCAGGAAGGACATAAGTGTCTACTTTGAGGATTGGGAGATCCTGGAGTTCCAACTGTTCAAGAATGTCATTGCCACATGTCTGGAAATTCTGTTGGACTATGGTATGGGGCAGAATGACAGTACCACTACAAGAATTGAATGTTTTTCAATAGTGATAGGAATAGTATCGATATGTGAAAGGAGCTTGGGTAGCATTCTGGACAGTGACGATACACATACCACTCTTAAGAGCATGAAATGAAATATCTCTACCAACATGGCGTAGGAGCTCTTTGCCAATACTATGGTGGGAAAGATAGGCAATAGAAGAAGTCGGTCTTAAAGTAAAGAATTTAGTCCATTGTGTGGTCCGAAACTGAGCGTGGAGAGGGAGTGCATGACGTGTCAGTCTTTTCTGAGTAGAATGGGAAGGTAACGAAGTAACATCATCAGGAGATTGTCGTTGGCGTTTAGAAGTGGGACCAGAGTTGGTCCGACGTGGGACGGGCTGGCGATTCGAAAATTGCCACACTGTAGAGGGAGAGGCCGGAAGCATAGTCAAAGGAAGGCAGAGGTCAGACAAATTGGAGGAGTCAGTAGAGACCCCGGTACCTGAAGCTGGTGATGAAACAGCACCAGCAAGAGGTACAGGGACATCAGGAGTGTCCAAAGAGTGGTCAAAAAACGAAGCAGGGTCAGAACGGGGTGTGATATCAGCAAGGGGCCCGGGGGTTAGCAGGTTCATGGACTAGGGCTTCCATGGTTATGTTACTTCCTTCTTTTTGTTTTTAAGAAAAAAAGAAAGAAGAGAAGAAAATAAAAACAAAAAAAGAAAAAGGGGGAACGGGGAGGAATAGTTCCCAGGAGGAATGAAAGGGCTGGAAATCTCCCTCCGCACCCAAGAGGACCTCAACACCGCAAGTAGTGCAGATGCAGCATAGAACCCGTGCCATACCCTACTCTTCATGCCAGTAAACCAGCAATACAGGATAGCAACCTCACATCTGCCGAGCTACCTCGGTGGACAAGAGAGAAGGCGGCCAGATATCCGCCACAAAGCATACCTCCTTCGGCCACCACCCCCGGAATCCGAAAGGCGGCCTCCAGAGATACGCCCGTCGCCCAAAAGACATCCAAAGCCACCCTCCAAGATACCAGAGAGGGATCGGGACATCCCGAGGCGATCCAGATTCCACGTCAAACTACACCACTGCCAAGAACCTCGACGGAATGGGATTGACCCCGGTACCCTTCCCCCTACCTAGGAACCAGTAGGCCTGTGGGAAGAATCCCAAAGGCTAAAAAGAGAAAGGGAATAAGGGAGGGACGGGGGAGGGGAGGAGGAGGAAAGGAAAAAGGGAGGATGGGGAGGATGGGATAGGGAAGGGGGGATTGGGGGGTAATTAGGTTTGGTCTGAGGAAGGAGACCGACAGGTCTAATTCCTCAGACCAACAGCCTCCCTTGAAGATGTGAGAGGAAGTAGGTATTGAGAATTTCACACATCCTTATCACTGTCAGTGATCTGACCAGAGTTACTCTTAAGTGGGCCAATCTTGTCCCTAATCCTACTTCTGTATACCTGAAAGAACCCTTTTGGGTTAGTCTTTGAATCCCTTACGACCTTAGCCTCATAATCCCTTTTTGCTTTCCTTATTCCTTTCTTTATTTCTCTCTTTAATTGAATATATTGATTTCTTAACTTCCCATCCCCTCTTTTGATACGCCTATATATGCCTCTCTTTTGACCAATGAGATGCTTTAATCTATTGTTCATCCATTTGGGATAATTTTTGTTAGATCTAATTTCCCTACTCGGAACAAAAGTTGTCTGGGCAGCTAGAACTATGCTCTGAAAAAGTCATATTGGCAACCAAGATCACCTACCTGACCCATAGTCAGGACATCCCAATTTAGCCCACCCAGGTAATTTCTCAGTCCCATGAAGTCGGCCAAGCGAAAATCTGGGACAGATTTGATTGCAGTTATCTGGGTAATTCCATGATATATTGAAACTAAGTGATTTGTGATCACTTTCCCCAAGCTCATCATTAACCTCAAGATTATTAATTAGTGAATCTTTGTTGGCAAGAACCAAGTCGAGCAGATTGTTTCCTCTAGTTGGTTCTGCCACAACCTGTTCTAAAAAGCAATCCTGAACTGTATCAAGAAAGTCACTAGACTCAAGATTTCCTGTCATATTGTTCCAATCAATTTGTCTAAAGTTAAAATCTCCCATTATCACAACATTTTCATATCTAGATGCCTTATGAATTTCGTCCCATAACTTACTGCACTCCCTATCAAGGTTTGGGGGCCTATAAATCACACCCAAAATTAATTGGTCACGACCCTCGAGAAACTGTAGCCAAACAGATTCTGTGTTCGATGTTTCTAATCTCATATCATGTCTAAGACAACAATTTAAATTTTCTATGACATACATCGCCACTCCACCACCTTTCCTGTTGACCCTGTCAGTGTGGAATAGTTTATAACCCTTTATGTTGCATTCAGAAGGCATTTCTCTATCTTTAAGGTTGAACCAGGTCTCTGTTATATCAATAATATCTATATTACCTGCACTTGCAAGTAATCTTAGGTCATCTATCTTATTTCTTAGACTCCTACTATTTGTATAGTAAACCTTAAGGGAGCTAGTCACTTGTTGCCCTCTACTATCTCTCTGTTTGTTGATCAATTGATTTGCCATTACTAGCAACTTTATTTTGAATATTGTCTTTTAAACATATCCCTGAGGTATCCCGGTAATAACTGCTGTTTTTAACCCTAATGCTGCAGCCTGATTGTTTCCCACAAACATCCATACCTCTATAATCTATCAGTTTAAATTCCTAGACAAGTCATCAATTACCCTCTCAATTGAACTAGTTAATGCAACCACTCCATCCCCAGAGAGATGAACCCCATCCCTTGCATACATATCACGTTTGCCAAAGAACAGGTCTCAGTTATCAATGAATGGGAGTGCAAGTTCCTTGCAGTACCTGTCTAGCCAGCAATTTATACCAATTGCCCTAGACATCCATTCATTGCCCACTCCCTTTCTAGGCAAGATGCTACATATGACTGGGATCCCTCCCTTAGACCTAACTACTTCTATGGCTGACCTGTACTTATCCAGCAGCTCCTCTCTGCTACCCTTCCCAGTGTCATTACCCCCAGCACTAAGACAGATAATGGGCTTGTTCCCATTACCTGCCATAATATTATCCAACCTGCTGACTATGTCGCCAACACCAGCTCCAGGAAGACACACTCTCTGTCTGACCTTTCTGTCTCTGTCACGGTCCATATATCTTACCTGAGAATCGCCTACTATTAAAATATTCTTACCTTGATTAGCAGGGGAATCAGTGGTACCTTCAACCTCACTAACCACTGAAGTACACTCGTCTTGGAGAACAGAGAATCGATTTCCTACCTTCACATCTTCTCTATGAACTCTCATCTTCCTTCTTCATGAACTGTAAACCACTTGCCACTTAAAGCGGCTGCCACTATCACTGCTTGTGACCATTTCCTCCTTACCAGCTAAATCCTTCTCACACTCGCTCCCAAACTCATCTATGCGACGCTTCAGCCTCCTATTTTCCTCCTGAAGAAGTAGAATCTCCTTCTTCAACACTTGAACCTGAGATTCTAAATCACTACAACAAGTCATGGTGCTTGGTAACACCCCACGCTAACTCTCAAGAGCTTAGGCAGGTATGACCACACGTGACCACTGACCTCAGCGTACTGCAGGAAATATTTGGCTGATGTGCACAAACCTAAGAATAAGGTTTCAGCACCTCACTAAGGAATCGTTCAAGTCTTTGTACACCATATACATCAGGCCCATACTGGAGTATGCAGCACCAGTTTGGAACCCACACCTGGTCAAGTACGTCAACAATTTAGAGAGTGCAGAGGTTTGCAACAGGACTAGTCCTGGAGCTAAGGGGTATGTCCTGCTGGGAAAGGTTAAAGGAAATCGACCTGACGACACTGGAGGACAGGAGAGATAGGGGGGATATAATAACAACATATAAAATGCTGAGAGAACAGAGACAGGATATTCCAGAGATGGGACACAGCAACAACGGGTCACAGCTAGGAGCTGAAAACTGAGATGAGTCACAGGGATGTTAGGAAGTGCTTCTTCAGTAATAGAGTTGTCAGGAAGTGGAATAGTCTGGAGTGTGATGTAGAGGAGGCAGGATTCATACATAGCTTTAAGAAGAGGTATGATAAAGCTCATTTAGCAAGAAGAGAGCGGACTTAGTAGCGACCAGTAAAGAGGCGCGCCAGGAGCTACGAATCGACCCCTGCAATCACAATTAGGTGAACACACACACACACACACACACACACACACACACACACACACACACACACACCAGTTTGGCACCCACACCTAGCCAAGCACGTGAAGAAACTAGAGAAAGTGCAAAGGTTTGCAACAAGACTAGTCCCAGAGCTAAGAGGCATGTCCTACGAGGAGAGGTTAAGGGAAATCAACCTGACGACACTGGAGGACAGGAGAGATAGGGGGGACATGATAACGACATACAAAATACTGAGAGGAATTGACAAGGTGGACAAAGACAGGATGTTCCAGAGATTGGACACAGTAACAAGGGGACACAGTTGGAAGCTGAAGACACAGATGAATCACAGGGATGTTAGGAAGTATTTCTTCAGCCACAGAGTAGTCAGTAAGTGGAATAGTTTGGGAAGCGATGTAGTGGAGGCAGGATCCATACATAGCTTTAAGCAGAGGTATGATAAAGCTCACGGCTCAGGGAGAGTGACTAGTAGCGATCAGTTGAAGATGTGGGCAGGGCATCGGACTCGACCCGCAACTCAAGGATGATAAACTAGGTGAAGTACATCGACATACAACCACAGAGCCATCACCACCGCCAACAGAATGGTGTATTTCATTAGGTAAGTAACGACCCATCACACACATCAACCAACACACACAACGACCAACCAAGTGCTGTACTTACTCATTCATGAAACCCAAACACCATCAGACTATCTACCTCAACCCTACCTATCACTCCACAACATTGCAAGTGGTACTGAACTTCCACTTACTACCAACACCAGTATATATTACTGAACCCTGATATCTACTTCCACAGTAATTTCTGCAAGGTAAGAAACTCAATTACTCAGGCTAATCCACTTTATTATGTTGTCATAGCTATGCTGGAACTAATTTTGTAAGGAGGATACATATTTCAGGCATAATATCTTTTAGGGGGTTGTAGAATAAGCATATCTGGAGGTTTGGGAGGATACATACTGGTCGAGGATACAAGTGCTTCTGGGGGGTATGGAGAATCATAGCTTACGAAGTTGATGAGGATATCGGTCGAGGATACATAGTGCTTCTGGGGGTAGTGAGGATACATACTGTAATTGAATGGGTTGTGGAGGATACATAGTGCTTCTGGGGGTTGTGAAGGATACATACTGTAATTGAATGGGTTGTGGAGGATAGTGCTTCTGGGGGTTGTGGAGGATACATACTGTAATTGAATGGGTTGTGGAGGATAGTGCTTCTGGGGGTTGTGGAGGATACATACTGTAATTGAATGGGTTGTGGAGGATACATAGTGCTTCTGGGGGTTGTGGAGGATACATACTGTAATTGAATGGGTTGTGGAGGATAGTGCTTCTTAGGGTTGTGGAGGATACATACTGTTTCTTCAGGGATTGTAGATACATAGTGCTTCTGAAAGGAGGGTTTTGAAGGACACATACTTCATCTCAATGTGTTGTGCAGGATACGTGCTGCTGTAATCAGGAGGGTGTAGGATACATATTACGAAGTTATTTCTGCTTCTGAAAGGGCTTATAATGGATACATACTGCGTTTGAAGGGGTTGTGCAGGATACATACTGCTTTTGGAGGGGTTGTGCAGGATACATACTGCTTCTGAAGGGGTTGTGGATACATACTGCTTCTTGAGGGGTTGTGGAGGATACATACTGCTTCTGGAGGGGTTGTGGAGGATACATACTGCTTCTGGAGGGGTTGTGGAGGATACTGCTTCTGGAGGGGTTGTGGAGGATACATACTGCTTCTGGAGGGGTTGTGGAGGATACATATGCTTCTGGAGGGGTTGTGGAGGATACATACTGCTTCTGGAGGGGTTGTGGAGGATACATATGCTTCTGAAGGGGTTGTGGAGGATACATACTGCTTCTGGAGGGGTTGTGGAGGATACATATGCTTCTGGAGGGGTTGTGGAGGATACATACTGCTTCTGGAGGGGTTGTGGAGGATACATATGCTTCTAGAGGGGTTGTGGAGGATACATACTGCTTCTGGAGGGGTTGTGGAGGATACATATGCTTCTGGAGGGGTTGTGGAGGATACATACTGCTTCTGGAGGGGTTGTGGAGGATACATACTGCTTCTGGAGGGGAGGGTGATACTTCCTGATGGAGGGGGTGAAAGGATCCTCTCTAGGATCCTTCAAAAAGGATTACTAGATGAAGATCCTTGTGTAGGAGGATCAGGGAGGATCACTGGACAATAATTCTCTTCCAAGCTAAATTCTATAACGGCATGCCTGATAAGTTTTTGGAAAAGGGGTATCGAGCAGGCACTAAACAAGCTGCTACTTCAGTCCCATGCCAGTGAGAACTACTGCCGCAAGACCCTCTCTTTTTTGTATCAAAAAAAAGTTGGTGAAATGATCATATATACACCATTCGAGTGTGAAATTTGAGCTTGGCAACGAATTTGTGCAATGATGCTGTTGCAAGTGTTGCAAGTGTCCTACGACTTGGCTAGCAATGTTCTGGCACTTTCCGAAGTGCCATGGGCATCGCGCCTACTTCGATACCTGATGTGACTTTAATAACTAGCAACTTTTTCGAAGTGGTTTGTATCTGAGTACTTCAGGGTAAGTGAAATAGCAAAGGGAAGCTTAGATAAATTTAAAGTTGAAAATTACTAGCCAAGATGCTACCCTTAAGACCATAATAGAAGCAAAGAAGCTATTCTGTCTTCAAGAAGGAGTTGCAGGTACGATGGCATTTGCATTTCCAACTTAAAGACAAATAACACCCTAAAGCTTTTTGGTCTTGGGAGGATAGAGGAAATTTTTTTTAAGTGGTGGCCCATCACTCGCGAGAACCCTGTGTCTTCCAGGCTGCTGGAGGGTTCCAACATGAACACCCATGACACATGGTCATCGTCAGCGAGGGCCAGTCGCGGTGTTTCGTAAAACCAGAGGTGGGTGAGGCACGGGGCACTGTGAGAACCATCTGGACTACGTCAGACTTTCTGAAAGTCTAGATTTCCAGTCTTGAAACTACTGCTCGAGAAGAGTAACTCAGAGTAAAGAAGAGAAGTTGCAGAATACACTTTTATCTTGGCAATGTTTCACCCAGTGTAGGTCTTTATCAAGTTACGATCAAGCTCTTCATAGGGCAAAACATTATTCCTATACAATGTTGTACAACCTTTCTTCACTACAGCCATCAATGGTCCATTTGGAACCATCTTTGGATAAATCTGAGACCACTCTTGTCATGTTCGGGTTAACTATCCTGTTAGGACTACCATGTATGTCCGAGTTACATTACACATCAGATATCTATGTACAGTGGACCCCCGCATAACGATTACCTCCGAATGCGACCAATTATGTATGTGTATTTATGTAAGTGCGTTTGTACATGTATGTTTGGGGGTCTGAAATGGACTAATCTACTTCACAATATTCCTTATGGGAACAAATTCGGTCAGTACTGGCACCTGAACATACTTCTGGAGTGAAAAAATATCGTTAACCGGGGGTCCACTGTATTCCTAAGTGTAAATAATACGGACATAACATTGGGGGCCTGTCCGGGATAAGAAAAAATATAACCTAGATATGACAACGCTCTCCAAGCAGGTGTTTCAAGAAGGAACACACACGCACAAGTTGCTACCTTTTACCACCGTCTGACTTTGAGAATATCCGTTTTTGTAACGAGCAAAAAACATGCCAGATGGAAGAAGGTCAACTCGCTACCTTGCTCCCTCCAATCTGTGAGATGGTCGAGAGAATGGAGCCACGTCTGCCGTGAGAGGACTGGAGAGTATTATGTGATAAGTCCTGCAGGAGGAAAGATGAAAGGGCATTAAGAATAGTGGGAAAACTAGTTGGACAGGTCCCGGCTTGTCTCACATCGTTGATCACCTATAAAATTCTCAAATTTTCAATAGGCGTGAGAACAGTCAAGAGCCTTTCTTTTCTTTCAGTATTTCACCTTCAAAAGGCTTTATAAACTGCTTGATAAAGCCTCTTCAAGGTGAAATAAAAGGCTGTATCTACAAGACTTTTCCAGTACCAGAAAAGCCTTTTATTTTGCTATACGAGTCAATTTTTATGCTTAGTCTTACTCCAGATTAATGACAAAGACTCAAGCTGAAAAACAAACTTATTGGATGAATGAAAGATGCAGAAAATAAGCGAAAGCCTTTACTCTGTTTTCACTAAAGGAAAGCTCTGCCAAAGGTAAACAAAGCTACCATTAAGGAAAACGGTGTTGCATTAAAGGATTATGCTGTTTTGTGAGTGTATTGACCTGTCAGCTGACAGCTTCATCCACTCAAGCTTTTGGATTACAGGCTTAAATGCTCACAAGCGTGAATATAAAGGCATATCCAAAGCTTTTAGTGAGACAGCTTTTTGCTGTGTAGAGCTTTATCAGTTGATAAAGTTCTAAATACTATTCCATTAGGCTCTTTTGGGAACAACAGTTTGTTCTATATAGAGCTTTAAATTATTTTCTAAAGCTCTGCATGTACAGCATGACTCTTTGTCTATCTGATCGTACATCATCTGAATGTAAGTTGATCTATATCCCTTGTGGCTCTGCGCGCTAGCTCTTTCTCGGCCACCGAGAGATGCAGAGATGTTTTTAGACACAGAGGCTTGCAAAACTAGGAACTTAAAGTCGCAACACTTGACACTGAAGGCAAACATTTCGCCCTTTCTTGGACCATTTGTTAAAATATGTTGCTTACATACCCCAGTGCAAATGCGCATGATTTTTCCACGTATTTATCCATGTTATGACGTTTGAGACATCGAGTCGAAGCTTGATATTGGTTCTAAAATGGGCGAAACGTTTGATTTCACCTCTGTGTTGTGAATCGAACTCTGCCAAGCACAAGTCAGGTGCCACAAGACTTCTCTGCCGAGCACAAGTCAGGTACCACAAGACTCCGAGCACAAGTCAGGTACCACAAGACTCCGAGCACAAGTCAGGTACCACAAGACTCTGAGCACAAGTCAGTTGCCACAAGACTCCGAGCACAAGTCAGGTACCACAAGACTCCGAGCACAAGTCAGGTACCACAAGACTCCGAGCACAAGTCAGTTGCCACAAGACTCCGAGCACAAGTCAGTTGCCACAAGACATCTCTGCCGAGCACAAGTCAGGTGCCACAAGACTCCGAGCACAAGTCAGGTGCCACAAGACTCCGAGCACAAGTCAGGTGCCACAAGACATCTCTGCCGAGCACAAGTCAGGTGCCACAAGACATCTCTGCCGAGCACAAGTCAGGTGCCACAAGGAATGGATGATCACGCATGTCTTTTGGGGCATGAAATGCTACAGTCACTTTCACTCGGGCAGATCAACGAGGTTTGACGTTGAATGGGGTTTAAAAAGTGAGGTTCTACTTCTACTATAGTTAACAGACAGGGGAAGTTATTTAACAGTGAAAGGCTCACACTAGGTTCAGCTACATCTACTAACAGTTAGAAGTGAGAACATCACACAGATTATTTTGAAGTTCTGGGTTGAAAAAGTTGAAAATTCTGGCAAGATTTCTACTGGTTAGTATAGAGTCACGACAGAAACACACACAAACACACGTAGAGCAGAACTCTATCAAATCATAAAACTCTGCTCTGTGTATGGAACTACAGAAGTTACAGAAAGTTAGTCATCAGAAAATTTAACAGTAAACAGAAAAAGAATTGAATTATTTCATTCTTTTTACAAGAATAACGATTCTGTGTTACAGTTTAAGCCAGAAGTTAATACACTGAAAAATAAAAAAC
Organism: Cherax quadricarinatus; assembly: GCF_026875155.1. Taxonomy (NCBI): domain Eukaryota; kingdom Metazoa; phylum Arthropoda; class Malacostraca; order Decapoda; family Parastacidae; genus Cherax; species Cherax quadricarinatus. The sequence goes on from NC_069486.1 coordinate 7,465,598, forward strand.
AGGTAAGAGTGGTGGAATATACATAAGAGAAGTATTATTAACACTGGAAAGCCTTCTAAGTATTCCCGGGTAATAAATATTACTTATATCTTAGGCTGGAATATCTTTCCATCGCCCAGGAGGTCATGATGGAAGGTACAGACTACATTACCCTCTATATAGAGCTTTAAAATCAGTTTACAAAGCTCTATACAGCTCAGAACATCTTTAGGAAGGCACAGAGACACACTGATGCCCACTAAGGCACCAGGGTATCCCATCCTGTGCCCAGGGCAAGGTGGCAACAAACAGATAAGAGCAGAAATAAGAGTACTAAGGATTAGGGTATGATAAAAGGGACACGAACATTGGATGATAGAAGTATAAACAGGGTACATAAAATAACCCACTCACTGGGTTAGCCTTCAGAAACCCAAACTACAATAAACTAGGTGCAATAAACTGGATCAAAATCGAGTGCATAAAGAGTGAAGCAATATATATATTATATATATATATATATATATATATCTATATATATATATATATATTATATATATATATATATAGAGTGATAGAAATTGAATATAAATTGGTTATCAAAAACCACCTTTCAATCAGTCGATCAAGTGGATGGGACGAACGAGAGGCTTGATGAAGTGGATAATTTTACTGACAATGTTTCGCCAACCTATGTTAGGTTTTATATAGCCCCATTGGGTGTTTCCTTGTTTAATACTAATAATACTACTTATAATATTATACTATTACTATAGTACATTATTAAATCATAATATATATCTTATGTCATATATATATATAATTTATATATATATATATTATATAGATATAATTTAAAATATATATTTTATATATTTTTATTATATTTTTTTATTATCCACCGGCCGATTCCCACCAAGCAGTGGTGGACGAAAAAGAAAAAACTGCCACCATCACTCACTCCATCACGTCTGGCCAGAAGGGGTGCTTTACACTACAGTTTTTTTAAACTGAACATTAAATTCTCCCCTCCTTCAGAGTGCAGGCACGGTATTTCCCATCTCCAGGATCAAGTTCCGGGCCTGCCGGTTTCCCTGAATCCCTATCATAAATGTTACTTTGCTCACACTCCAACAGCACGTCAAGTTTTAAAAAACCATTTTGTCTCCATTCACTCCTTTCAAACACGTCACGCAGGCCTGTGGATGGTCCAAGCCCCGCGCACTCAAAACTCCTTTACCCCCCGCCCTCCTATTCCATTCCTTGGCCGACCCCGCACCCCGCCTTCCTTCCACTACAGACTGATACATCTCTTGAAGCATTTCTGTTTTGCTCCATTCTACTCTACATGTCCGAACCACCCTCAACAACCCTTCTCAGCCCTCTGGACAAACAGTTTTGGTAAATCCGCTCCTCCGCCTTACTTCCTAACTACGAATTCTCGCATGTTATTCACAACACACACATTGCCTCAGACTTGACATCTCACTGCCTCCAGCCTTCGCCTCGCGGCAACTTTCAGCACCCACGCTTCTCATCAACCATAGAAGAGCGTGGGTAAATAACTTACTTATGACATTTCCCCTCGGTGCCGCCTTGGATCTAAGTTCTGTTGGGCTCACACAGACTCCGAAGTGCACCACGCACGCGTTTTCAGCTGCAAGTCTTATGTGTCACCGCTTCGGTATATGAGGACCCATCCGCGGACACGGGCCAAGCGAATTTTATATGATTACGTTGCTCCTCCTCCTTACGCTCTCCCCCAATCGGATATTGCTACGTTATCACCTTTTCTGGGGGGTAGCCGCAGTCGGTCTTGCGTGACCGGGTGTCAACGGTTTAATTTTCTTCTTTTGCACACCTACCAAATTCCATCCACCCAATTCTCTGCAACTTTCTTCGAATCTCCCAAGAGCACAGTTGTCATCAGCAATGAGCAGCTGTGACAACTCCCACTTTGTGTGTGATTCTTTATCTTTTAACTCCACGCCTCCTTGCCAAGACCCTCGCATTTTCTTCTCTTACAACCCCATCTATAAATATATAAACAACCACGGTGACATCACACATCCTTGTTAAGGCACTACTTTTACTGGGAAAAAATTTCTCTCTTTCCTTCATACTCTAACTTGAGCCTCACTATCTCGTAAAAAACTCGTCACCTGCTTTCAGTAACCTACCTCTACACCATACACTTGCAACATCTCGCCACATTGCCCCCTATCCACCCTGTATACGCCTTTTCCAAATCCATAAATGCCACAAAGACCTCTTTTGCCTTATCTAAATACTGTTCAATTATATGTTTCACTGTAACCACCTGGTCCTCACACACCCACTACCTTTCCTAAAAGCCTCCTTGTTCATCTGCTATCCTATTCTCCGTCTTATACTCTTAGAATTCTTTCAATTATAACTCTACCATACACTTTACCAGGTAACACTCGAACGACTTATCCCTATAATTTGTGCACTCTCTTTTATCCCCTTTGGGGGGGCCCCATTTTATCTTCTACAAATAAAAAAAATAGGAACTATGCATGTTTGCCAAGTCCCTAGGTACCTTTACCCTCTTCATACATTTATTAAATATATTGCACCAACCCCTCCAAAAACTATTATCCCCACCTGCTTTTATACATTCTATCTTTATCCCTCAATCCCGGCTGCCTTACCCCTTTCATTTTACCTACTGCCTCACGAATTCCCCCACATCACAACTGGCTTCCTCACTCCTACAAGAATGTTATTCCTCCTGGCCTATACCCGAAATCACAGCTTCCTATCTTTCATCAACATTTACCAATATATATATATATTAGATATATAATATATATATATATATATATTATATATATATATATATATATTATATATATATAATTTCAATAAACAAGCTGCGGCTAGCCGGAGAATCGAACCCACATTAACTAACTGGATCATACTATCCTACAAACAACATGAGCCCAGCGAACTAGGCTTCCTTCAAGTTGCGAGGACATACGATGGTGTGGTTGCCTCAGAGCTAATCTTATTCTACTCCCTGTTTGGTGTACTAGCCTTCACAAGCAGTATATACAATATTGTATCAACCACTAATTGGTATTTAATCAATAACAACACTGCGGCTAGACAGGGAGTAAAATGAAATTAGCTCTGAGGCAACTATACTAATGTATGAGCTCGCAACATGAAGTAAGCCTAGTTCGCTAGGCTATGGTGTTTGTAGGATTGTTATGGCTCCAGTGGGGTTTAGAGCGTTGTGAAATTTTCGGCGAGTTCCATGAGGAGGGCTAAAGCAACGCGCGGTGCGATTCTCAGTCTAGCTGCAGTTAGTTATGATTAATACCACTTGTTCGTTATTACAAATATATTATATATATATATATTATTATATATATTTATATATTATATATATATATATATATATATATATATATATAACGACTTCGAGAGTGTATAAATCTGTATGCGAGGGAAGGCGGGGAAGGGGTCGGCTAGGAAAGGTTGGAGGGAGGAGGTAAAGGTTTTGTCGTGCCGAGGGCTTGGACTTTCAGCAGCGTGCGTGAGCGTGTTTTTAGACATGAGTGAATGGAGAAAATGATTTTAATACTGACAGTGCTGTTGAGTGTATGCAAGGTAACATTTATGAAGTGATGCAGGGAACCCGGCAGGCCGGAATTGAGTCCTGGAGATGGTAAGTACAGTGTCTGCACTCTGAAGGAGGGGTGTTAATGTTGCAGTTTTATAACTATAGTGTAAAGCACCTCTGGCAAGACAGTGATGGAGTGAATGATGGTGAAAGTTTTTCTTTTTCTGGCCGATATATTGTGATTACAGTAGTATTAGAAGTAGTAGGGAAAATAATTAAATACACACTAGTAATAAGAGTAGCAATAGTTACAGTAGTAGCAGTAATGATAGTAGGAACGGTAACAGTAGTAGCAGTAATGATAGTAGGAACGGTAAACAATAGTAGTAGCAGTAATGATAGTAGGAACGGTAACAGTAGTGCAGTAATGATAGTAGGACCGGTAACTGTAGAACAGTAATGATAGTAGGAACGCTAAACAGTAGTAGAAGTAATGATAGTAGGAAACGGTAACAGTGAGTAGCAGTAATGATTGTAGGAACAGTTAAATGATAACAGTCAGTAGCAGTAATGATAGTAGGAACGGTAACAGTAGTAGCAGTAATGATAGTAGGAACGGTAACAGTAGTAGCAGTAATGATAGTAGGAACGGTAACAGTAGTAGCAGTAATGTAGTAGGGAACCGGTAACAGTAGAGTAGCAGTAATGATAGTAGAACGGTAACAGTGTAGCAGTAATGATAGTAGAAACGGTAACAGTAGTAGCAGTAATGATAGTAGGAACGGTAACAGTAGTAGCAGTAATGATAGTAGGAACGGTAACAGTAGAGTAGCAGTAATGATAGTAGGACGGTAAAGTAGTATCAGTATTGATAGTAGGAACGGTAACAGTTAGTAGCAGTTATGATGGTTAGGAACGGTAACAGTAATAGCAGTAATGATAGTAGGAAAACGCGGGGTTAAACAGTAGTAGCAGTAATGATAGTAGGAAACGGTACAGTAGTAGCGTAATGATAGTAGAAACGGTAACAGTAGTAGCAGTAATGATAGTTGGGAACGGTAAACAGTTGTAGCGATAATGATAGTAGGATCGCGTAACAGTAGTAGCGTAATGATAGTAGGAACGGTAACAGTAGTAGCAGTAATGATAGGAGGAACGGTAACAGTAGTAGCAGTAATGATAGACTAGGACCGGTAACAGTTGTAGCAGTAATGATTTATCTGTTAGGGCGGGGAGCGGGAAGAAATGTACGTAACAGTAGTAGCAGTAATGATAGTAGGAACGGTAACAGTAGTAGCAGTAATGATAGTAGGAACGGTAACAGTAGTAGCAGTAATGATAGTAGGGAACGGATAACTGTAGTAGCAGGAATAATAGTAGGAACGGGTAACAGAGTAGCAGTAATGATAGTAAGGAACGGTTAACAGTAGTAGCAGTAATGATAGGAACGGGTAACAGTAGTAGCAGTAATGATGTAGGAACGGTAACAGTTGTAGCAGTAATGATAGTAGGAACGGGTTCGTAACAGTAGTAGCCAGTAATGGATAGTAGGAACGGTAACAGTAAGTAGCAATAATGATAGTAGGAACGGCAACAGTAGTAGCAGTAATGATAGGAACGGTAACAGTAGTAGCAGTAATGATAGTAGGAACAGTAACAGTAGTAGCAGTAATGATAGTAGGAACGGTAACAGTAGTAGCAGTAATGATAGTAGGAACGGTAACAGTAGTAGCAATAATGATAGTAGGAACGGTAACAGTAGTAGCAGTAATGATAGTAGGAACGGTAACAGTAGTAGCAGTAATGATAGTTAGGGAACGGTAACGAGTCAGTAGCAGTAAGGATAGTTGGAGGTACGTTACAGTTGTAGCAGTAATGATAGTAGGAACAGTAACAGTAGTAGCAGTAATGATAGTAGGAACGGTAACAGTAGTAGTGCAGTAATGATAGTAGGAACGGTAACAGTCAGTAGCAGTAATGATAGTAGGAACGGTAAACAGTGTAGCAAGTAATGATAGTAGGGAACGGTAACAGTAGTTAGCAGTAATGATTAGTAGGAACGGTAACAGTATGTAGCAGTAATGATAGAAGGAACGGTAAAGTTGTAGCAGTAATGATAGTAGAACGGTAACAGTAGTAGCAGTAAATAATAGTGGAACGAAACAGTCAGAGTAGCAGTAATGATTGTAGGAACGGTAAACAGTAGTAGATGTAATGATAGGAACGGTAAAGTAGTAGCAGTAATGATAGTAGGATACGTGTAACAGGTAGTAGGCAGTAATGATAGTAGGTACGGTACGTAGTAGCCCAGTAATGATAGTAGGAACGGTAACAGTAGTAAGCAATAATGATAGTAGGAACGGCAACAGTAGTAGCAGTAATGATAGGAACGGTAACAGTAGTAGCAGTAATGGATAGTAGGTACAGTAACAGTAAGTAAGCAGTAATGATAGTAGGAACGAGTAACAGTAGAAGCAGTTAATGATAGTAGAACGGTAACAGTGTATGCAATAATGTAGTAGGAACGGTAACAGTAGTAGCAGTAATGATAGTAGGAACGGTAACAGTAGTAGCAGTAATGATAGTAGGAACGGAATAACTTAGTAAGTAACAAATAAATGATAGTAGGGAAAGGTAACGTTACAGTAATGATAGTAGGAAAAGGTAACAGTAGTAGCAGTAATGTAGTAGGAACGGTAACAGTAGTAGCAGTAATGATAGTAGGAACGGTAACAGTAGTACGTAATGATAAATAGGGGAAAGGTACAGAAGTAGCAGTAATGATTGTAGGGGGCCCGGTTAAAAGTAAGTAGCAGAAAGATAGTAGGAAAAGGCAAAAGTAGTTCCCGTAATGATAGTAGGGAAAAGGCCCCCAGTAGAGTAATGATATTAGGAACGGGGAACAGTGTAGCAGAATGATAGTAGGAACGGTTAAAAGTTTGTGCAGTAATGATAGTTGGGAAAGGTAAAAGTAGTAGCAGTAATGATGTAGGAACGGTAAAAGTAGTTTTCGTTTAAAGAAAGTAGGGAAAAGGTTTAAAAGAGTAGCAGTAATGTTTGTAGGAACGGTAAACAGTTTGTTTTCAGTAATGATGAGGAAAAAGGTAACAGTAGTAAAAGGGAAAGATAGTAGGGAAAGGGAAAAGTTTGTGCAGTTTAAAGAAAAGTAGGAACGGTAACAGTAGTAGCCCGTAATGATAGTAGGAACGGCAAAAAGTTTGTTTCAGTAAAGAAGTTGGAAAGGTAACCGTTTGTAGCAGTAATGTGGGAGGAACGGGAAAAAAGTAGTAGCAGTAAAGCTAGTAGGAAAGGTAACGTAGTTTCACTAATGATTTTAGGAACGGTAGAGTTGTAGCAGTAATGATAGGAACGGTAAGTAAAATAGCAGTAATGATTTGTTTGGAAAAAGGTAACAGTAGTTGGGAGCAGTAAGATAGTAGGAAAGGTTTAAAAAGTGTAGCAGTTTTAAAGATAGAGGAAAAGGGAAAAAAAAGTTTGGCAAATAAAAGTTTGAGGGACGGTAACAGTAGTAGCAGAAATGAGTAGGGGAAAGGCAAAAGTCGTAGCAGTATGATAGTAGGGAACCCGGTTAAAAAGTAGTACAGTTAAAAGATAGTAGGAAAAGTAAAGTAGTAGCAGTAGGGTTTGTTTGGAACGGTAACAGTAGTAGGTAATGATTGTAGGAAAAGGTAACAGTGGGATCAGTTAAAGATAGTAGGAAAAAGGGAAAAAGTAGTTTGCAGTAATGATAGTAAAAAGGGAAAGGTAAAAAGTGTTGGGAGTAATTTATGTGGAAACCCGGGAAAAAGTAAAAGGGGAGTAAAGATAGTTTGGAACGGTTAAAAGTAGTAGCAGTAATGTAGTAGGAACAAATAACAGTAGTAGCAGTTTTAATGATTGTAGGAACGGTAAAAGTAAATAGCAGTAAAGATAGTAGGAACGGTAAAAAGTAGTAGCAGTAAGATAGTAGGAAAGGTTAACAGTAGTAGCAGTAATGGTAGTAGGAACGGTTTAAAATTTGTAGCAGTAATGATAGTAGGAACGGTAACAGTGTAGAGAAAATGAAATAGGAAACCCGGTTTAAAAGTAGTAGCGTAATGATAGTAGGAACGGTAAAAAGTAGTAGCAGTAATGAAAATAAAGGGAAAAGTAAGTAGTAAACAGTAATGATAGTAAGGAACGGTAAAAAACCAAAAAAAAAAGCAGTTTAAAGATGTAGGGAAAGGTAACAGTTTTGTGCAGTAATGGGTGTAGGAAAGGTTTAACGTGTTTGCGTAATGATAGTAGGAACGGTAAAAAGTTGCAGTTTAAAGATATTAGGAACGGTAACAGTAGTTAGAGTAATGTTTGTAGGAACGGTAACAGTAGTAGCAGTAAAAGATAGTAGGGAAAGGTTAAAAAGTTAAATTTGCAGTTTAAAGATAGTAGGGAACGGTAACAGTAGTAGCAAGGGAATTTATAAATAGGAACGGGGGAAAAGTTAGTGGCAGTTTAAAGATAGTAGGAAAAGGTTAAACAGTAGTAGCAGTAAAGATAGGAGGAACGGTTTAAAAGTTTTAGTTGAGTAAAGATAGTAGGAACGGTTTCCCGTTTTTTTAGCAGTAATGATAGGAACGGTAAAGTAGTTTGCAGTAAAAGATAGTAGGAACGGTTTTAAAAGTAAATATTTAGTTTAAAGATAGGGAAAGGTTTAAAAGGGAGTAGAGTAATGATAGTAGGAAAAGGTTAAAAAAGTAGTAGCTTTAAAGGAAAATTTGGAACGGTTAAAAAGTTTGTATCAGTAATGATAGTTGGACGGGAACCTTTTAAAATTAAAACAGTTTTGAAAGGTAGGGGCCCGGGAACCCGTAAATAGCAGTTAAAGATGTAGGGAAAGGTAACCAGTTGTAGCGTAATGATGTAGAAAAAAGGTTTAAAAAAGTAGCAGTTTAAAGTTTGTGGAACGGTAACAGAGTAGCCGTAATGATAGTAGGAACAGTAAAAAGTAGTGGTGTAATGATAGTAAAGGGGGCGGTAAAAAGTAGTAGCGAATGATTGTGGAACGGTAAAACAGTAGTAGCAGTAATGATAGGGAACGGTAAAAAGTAGTAGCAGTAATGGGTAGTAGGAACGGTAAAGTTTGTAGCGTAAAGTAGTTTGGGGAAAGGTAAAAAGTTAGTAGGGAGTAATGATAGTAGGAACGGTAACAGAGTAGCAGTAATGATAGGGAGGGGAAAGGTTAAAAGTAGTTTGCGGGGAAAGATAGTAGGAACCCGGGAACAAAATAGTAGCAGTAATGATATTTGGAAACGGTAACAGTAAATAGCAGTAATGGGTGAAAGGGAAAGGTAACAGTTTGTAGCAGTAATGATAGTTGGAAAAGGTAAAAAGTAAATAGCAGGTAATGATTTGTGGAACGGTAGCAGTTTTTAGCAGTATGAAAAGTAGGAACGGTAACATTTGTTTGCAGTAAAAGTAGTAGGAACGGACGTTTGGGAGCGTAATTTAAGTAGGGGAAAGGTAAAAAAGTGTAGCAGTAAAGATAGGAGGGGAAGGTTAAAAAGTAGTGCAGTAATATAGTGGAAAAAGGAACCGTAGATAGTAATGTAGTAGGAAAAGGGAACGAGTAGCGTAAAGTGGTTTGGAACGGGGAAAAGTAGTATCGTTAAAGATGGTAGGAACGGTAACAGTAGTAGCAGCAAAGATGGTAGGAACGGTAACGTTTTAGCAGTTTAAAGATAGTAGGAACGGAACAGTATGTAAACAGTAATGTAGTAGAAACGGTAAAAGTAAATTGCAGTAATGATAGTAGGAACGGTAACCGTTTTTTAAACAGTAATGAAGTGGAACCCGTAAAAGTGTTGCAGGTTTAAAGGGGAGAGGAACGGTAAAAGTAGTAAGCAGTAATGATAGTAGGAAAGGTAACAGTAGTACAGTAATGATAGTAGGGGAACGGGAAAAGTAGTAGCAAATAAAGATAGTAGGAAAAAAGGTAACGTAAAATAGCGTAATGTTTGTAGGAACCCGGGAACAGTAGTAGCAGGAAAGTTGTTTGGATCGGTAAAAAGTTGTAGCAGTAAAAAGATAGTAGGAACGGTAACCAAAAGTAGCGTAAGATAGTTGGAAAAGGTAACAGTAGTGCAAATAATGATAGTAGGGGAAAGGTTTAAAAGTAGTAGCGTAAAGATTTTGGAACGGGAACAGGGAGTAGCAGTAATGGGCAGGAGGGAAGGTAACAGTAGTAGCAGTAAAATAAAAGTAGGAAAAGGTAAAGTTTGTGCAGTAATGGATAGTAGGAAAAGGTTTTAAAAGTAGTAGCAAAAAAGGGTAGTAGGGAAAGGGAAAAGTTGTGCAGTAATGATTTGTAGGGAACGGTTTAAAAGTTGTAGCAGTTTAAAGATGTAGGAACAGTAAACAGTAGTAGCAGTAATGATGTAGGAACGGTTTAAAAGTAGTAGCAGTAAAGATAGTGGAACCCGGGAACGTTGTAGGGAATAATGTTGTAGGGGAAAGGTAAAAAAGTAGCAGTTAATGATAGTAGGAAAGGTAACAGTAGTAGCAAATAATGTAGTTTGGAACGGTAAAAAGTAGAGCCCGTAATGATAGTAGGAAAAAGGTAACAGTGTAGCAGTAATGATAGTAGGAACGGTAAAAAGTGTAGCAAATAATGATGTTTGAAACGGTAACGTAAATAGCAGTAATGTAGTAGGGAAAAAGGGAAAAGTTAAATAGCAGTAATGATAGTAGGAAAAAGTAAAGTAAATTTGCAGTAAAGATAGTTTGGAAACGGTAAAAAGGGAGTAGCGTTTAAAGATAGTAGGAAAAGGTAACAGAGTAGCAGTAATGGTAGTAGGAACGGTAAAAGTAAATGCAGTAAAGTAGTAGGAACGGTTTAAAAGTGTGCAGCAATTTATAGTAGGAAAACCCGGTTTAAAAGTAGTAGAAAAAATTTTTTTGGGTAGTAGGAACGGGGAACAGTAGTAGCAGTAATGATAGTAGGAACGGTAAAAAGTAAGTAGCAGTAAAGATAGGAAAAGGTAACAGTAGTAGCAAATTTAAAGATAGTAGGAACGGCCCCCCCTAGTAGCAGTAATGATAGTTGGAACGGTAACAGTAGTAGCGTTTAAAGTTTGTAGGAACGGTAACCAGTAGAAAAAAAAATAATGATAGTAGGGGAAAGGTAACAGTAGTGCGTAATGATAGTAGGAAAAGGTAAACCCGTAGTAGCAAAATAATGATAGTAGGAACGGTAACATAGTAGCAGGGAAAGATAGTAGGAACGGCAACAGTAGTTGCAGTAAAGAAGTAGGAACGGTAACGTAGGGAGCAGTAAAGATAGTAGGAACGGTAACAGTAGTGCAGTAATGATAGTAGGAAAAGGTAAAAAGTAAATGCAGGAATGAAAAGTAGGGAAAGGTAAAAGTAGTTTTCAGTTTAATTGGGGGGGTAGTAGGAACAGTAAAGAAAAATAAACAGAATGATAGTAGGAAACGGTAACCTTTTGTAGGGAGTTGATGTAGGAACGGTTTAAAAGTAGTAAACAGTAATGATGTAGGAACGGTAAAAGTAGTAGCAGTAATGGGTAGTAGGAAAAGGTTCAGTAGTAGCAGTAAGGGTTTGTAGGAACGGTAACAGTAGTAGCAGTTAAAGAAGTAGGGAAAAGGTAACAGTTAAATAAGCAGTAATGTTGTAGGGAAAGGTAGCAGTTGTAGCAGTAATGATAGTAGGAACCCGGGTTTAAAAGTAAATTTTCAGTAATGAAAAGTTGGGAAAAAGGGAACGTAGTTTGCAGTAATGATAGTAGGAACGGTTAAAAAGTGTAGCAGTTTAAAGATAGGAGGAAAGGTGAAGTAGTAGCAGAATGTTTGTAGGAAACATTTAAAAGTAGTAGCAGTAATGATTTTAGGAAAAGGTAACAGTAGTAGCAGTAAATTTTAGGGAGGAAAGGTAAAAGAAATTGCAGTAATGATAGTAGGAACGGTAACAGTGTAGCAGAAAAGGGTAGTTTGGAAAAGGTAAAAGTAGTAAACAGTAATGATAGTAGGAACGGTAACAGTAGTTGCATAATTTTTAGTAGGAAAAGGTAAAAAGTGTAGCCGTTAAAGATAGTGGAAAAGGTTTAAAAGTGTAGCAGTAATGATAGTTTGGAACGGTAAAAAGTAGTGCCGTAATGAAAGTAGGAACGGGGAAACCCGTAGTAGCGTAATGGGTGTAGGAACGGGGAACAGTGTGCCCGGGAAGATAGTGGAAAAAGGTAACGTTGTGCAGTAATGAAAAAGGGAGGAACCCGGGAACAGTAAATGCAGAATGATAGTAGGAATGGCAACGTAAATAGCAGTAATGATAGTGGAACGGTAACATTTGTACGCCCTTTAAGATAGTAGGAAAAGGTTTTTCAGTGTTTGCGTAATGATTTGTAGGAACCCGGGAACAGTAGTGCAGTAATGATAGTAGGGAAAGGTAAAACCGTTTGTATCAGTAATGATAGTAGGGAAAGGTAACAGTAGTAGCATTTTTGTAGTAGGGAAAAGGTAACAGAAAATAGCAGTTAAAAAAGATAGAGGAACGGTAAAAAGTAAATTTGCATTAAAGATTGTGGAACGGTAACAGGGAAGGGAAACAGTAAGATGTAGGAAAAGGTACCCGGGAGTAGCAAATAATGGGTAGTAGGAACGGCAACAGTAGTATCAGTAATGTTGGGAGGAACGGAAACAGTGTAGCAGTAATGATAGTAGGAAAAGGGGGAACAGTTTTGTTTTGGGAGTAAAGTAGTAGGAACGGTAAACAGTAGGGAGAGAATTGGGTAGTTAAAGGGAAAGGTAACTAGTAGCAGTAATGATAAATAGGGAAAGGAAAAAAGTTTGTTCAGTAATGTAGTAGGAAAAGGTAACAGGGAGGGCAGTAAAAGATGTAGGAAAAGGTAAAAAGTGTTTCAAATAATGATAGTAGGAACGGTAACAAAATTTGTAAAAGTAATTTAGTAGGAAAAGGGAACAGTAGTGCCCGTAAGAAAAGTAGGAAACCCGGGGAAAAAGTAGTAGCGTAATGTTTGTAGGGGAAAGGTTTAAAAGTAGTGCAGTAATGATAGTAGGGGAAAGGTAAAAGTAGTTTTGCGTAATGATAGTGGAAAAAGGGAACAGTAAATAGCAGTAATGATAGTAGGAACGGAAAAGTGTAGCAGTAATGATGTAGGAACGGTAAAAAGTAGTAGGCCCGTAATGATAGTAGGAAAAGGTAACAGTTTTTTTGCAGTAATGATAGTAGGAACGGAAAAAGTAGGGACAGTAATGATAGTGGAAAAGGGAAAAAAGTAGTTATAAAGATAGTAGGAACGGGAACAGTTAGTAACAGTAATGATAGTAGGAAAAGGTAACAGTAGTAGCAGTAATTGGGTAGTAGGAACGGTTTAAAATAGTAACAAATAATGTAGTAGGGAAAGGTAAAAAACCCGTTTGTAGCCCGTAATATTTTTTTGGAAAGGGAAAAGTAAATAGCGTAGATGTAGGGAACCCGGGAAAAGTAGTAGCAGTAATTTTAGTAGGAACGGTAACAGTAGTAGGCCCCCAATGATAGCAGGAACGGTAACAGTAGTAGCAGAAAAAGATGTAGGAAAAGGTAAAATTTGTGCAAATAATATAGGGAGGAACGGTAACAGTTTGTAGCAGTAATTTATAGTAGGAAAGGGGAAAAAGTAGTAGCAGTAAAGATTTGTAGGAACGGTAAAAAGTAGTCCCGTAATTGGGTAGGAGGGGAAAGGTTTAAAAGTAGTTTGCAGTAATGATAGTAGGAAAGGTAAAAAGTTTTGTAGCCGTAATGATAGTAGGAAAGGTAAAAGTAGTTGCAGTAATGATTGGGAGGGAAAGGTAAAAATAGTAACAGTAAAGATGGTAGGGGAAAGGTAGCAGTAGTAGCAGTAATGAAAAAAGGAACGGAAAAAATTTGGGAGCGTAATGATAGTAGGAAAGGTAACAGTAGTAGCAGTAATGATAGTAGGAAAGGTTAAAAAGTTTGTTCATAAATTTTAGTAGGGAAAAAGTAAAATGTAGCAAAAATGTTTTTTTTTAACCCGGTTAAAAGTAGTAGCAGTAATGAAAAAAGGAACGGTAACAGTAGTAGCAGTAATGTTTGAAGGAACGGTAAAAAGTTTGTGCAGTAATGAAAAGGAGGAACGGTTAAAAAGTAGTTTGCAGTTTAAAGATAGTTTGGAACGGTAAAAAAATTTGTAAAAGTAATGATGTAGGAACGGTAACAGGTAGCAGTTTTTGATGGGAGGAAACGGAAGCGTAGTAGCAGTAAAAGATAGTGGAACGGTAAAACCCGTAGTTTGCAGTAAAAGTTGTGGGGAAAGGGAACAGTAAATAGCAGTAAGGGTTGTAGGAACGGTAAAAAGTAGTAGCGTAATGGTATAGGAAAGGTAACAGTAGTAGCATAATGATAGTAGGAAAAGGTTAAAAAGTTTAGCAGAATGATAGTAGGAACGGTAACAGTAAATAGGGAGTTAAAGATAGAGGAAAGGCCCCAAAAGGGGGTAGCAGAATTATAGTAGGAACGGGGAACAGTTTGAAATAAATTTAAAGATAGTAGGATCGGAACAGTAGTAAACGTAATGATAGTTTGGAACGGGGAAAATTTGTAGCAGTAAAAGATAGTGGGGAAAGGTAACAGAGTAGCAGTAATGATAGTAAAGGAAAAGGTAAAGTTTGTATCAGTTTAAAGTAGTAGGAAAAGGTAAAAGTAGTGCAGTTAAAGATAGTAAAGGGAAAGGGAAAAAGTAGTAGAGTAATGATAGTAGGGGAAAGGTAAAAGTGTAGCAGTAATGGGGGTAGTTTGGAACGGTTTAAAAGTAGTAGCAGTAAGGGTAGAGGAAAAGGTAACAGTAAATAGCAGTAATGATAGTAGGAAACGGTAACAGTAGTAGCAGTAATGATAGTAGGAACAGTTTAAAAGTAAATAGCAGTTTAAAGATTGTAGGAACGGTAAAAGTAGGAGCGTTAAAAGAATTTGTAGGAACGGGAAAAGTTGTAAACAGTTAAAGATAGTAGGAACGGTTTGCTTGTTTGTAAACCAAATTTAAAGATAGTAGGAAAAGGTAACAGTAGTATCAGTAAAGGGTAGTAGGACGGTAACATTTGTAGCAGTAATGATAGTGGGAAAAGGTAACAGTAGTAGCCGTAATGATATGGAACGGTAAAAGTAGTTTGCCGTAATGTAGTAGGAAAGGGGAACGTAAATACAGTTTAATTTATAGTAGGAACGGTAACAGTAAAATGCAGTAAAGATAGTAGGAACGGTAACAGTAGTAGCAGTATTTATATAGGGAAAAGAAAAAGTAGTGCAGTAATGATAGTAGGAACGGTTTTAAAAGTGTAGCAGTAATGATAGTAGGAAAAGGTAACAGTTTGTTGCCAGAATTTGATAGTAGGAACAGTAACAGTAGTAGCAGTAAAAGATAGTAGGGAAAGGGAACAGTAGTAGCAGTAATGATGTAGGAAACCCGGGAAAAAGTTTGTACAGTAATGATGTGGAACAGTTAAAAGTTGTTGCGTTAAAGATAGTGGAAAAGGTACCGTGTAGCAGTAATGTTTGTAGGAACGGTAACAGTGTAGCAGTAATTTATGTAAAGGGAAAGGGTTAAAAAGTAGTAGCAGTAAAGATAGTAGGAACGGGTTAAAAGGGAGTAGCGTAAAGATAGTAGGAACGGGAACAGTAGTAGCCGTAAAGTGTGGAACGGTAACCCGTAGTACAGTAATGATAGTAGGAAAGGTAAAAGTAGTAGGGGTAATGTGTAGGAAGGGAAACCCGTTGTAGCATAATGATAGTGGGAAAGGTAACCCCGTAGTAGCCCGTAATGATAGTAGGAAAGGTTAAAAAGTAAATAGCAGTAATGATAGTAGGGGAAAGGTAACAGTAGGGAGCAGTAAAGTTGGAGGAACGGTAACAGTAGGCAGTAATGATAAATTAAAGGGAAAAGTAACCGTAGTAGCAGGAAAGATAGTAGGAACCCGGGAACAGTAGTAGCCGTTAAAGGGTTTGAGGAAAAGGTAACAGGTTTGTTGCAGTTTGTTGTAGGAAAGGTTTAAAAGTAGTAAACAGAATGATTTGGGAGGAAAAGGGAAAGTAGCAGTAATGATAGTAGGAACGGTTTAAAAGTAGCGGAAAGTTTGTAGGAACGGTAACAGTAGTAGCAGTAATGATAGTAGGGGGGGGTAAAAAGTAGTAGCCCGTAAAGATAGTAGGAAAAGGTTAAAAAGTAGTAGCCCGTAATTTAAGTAGGAACGGTAACAGTAAATAGCAGTTTAAAGAAAAGTAGGAACGGTTTAAAATTAGTAGCAGTTAAAAATAGTAGGAACGGTTAAAAAAGTAGTAGCAGTAATGATAGTTTGGAAAAGGTAACAGTAGTAGCAGTAATGATAGTAGGAAACGGGAACGTAAATTTGATTAAAGATAGTAGGAAAAAGGGAACAGTGTAGCCCGTAATGATTTGTAGGAAAAGGAACAGTAAGTAGCCCGTAATTTATAGTAGGAAACCCGGGAACCCGTAGTTTGCAATTTAAAGATAGTAGGAACGGTTTAAAAGTAGTAAACAGTAATGTTTGTAGGAACGGGAACAGTAGTAGCAGTAATATATTTGTAGGAACGGTAACAGTAGTAGCGTAAAGGAAAAGTAGGAAAAGGCAAAAGGGAAAATAGCAGTAAATTTATAGTAGGAAAAGGTAACAGTAGTGCAGTAAAAGATTTGTAGGAAAAGGTAACAGTAGTCAGAGTAATGATAGTAGGAACGGTAAAAAGTTAGTAGAGTAAAAGATAAATAGGAACGGAAAAGTAGTATCGGGAAAGTAGTAGGAACCCGGGGGCAGTAAATTGCGAATATAGTTTGGAACGGTAAAGGAAAAATCAGTAATGATAGTAGGAAAACGGTTTAAAAGTGTAGAGTAATGATAGTAGGAACCCGGGAACAGAAGTAGCAGTAATGATAGTAGGGAAAAGGTTAAAAATAGTAGCAGTAATGGGTGTAAAGGAAAGGCAACAGTTTGTATCAGTTAAAGTAGTAGGAACGGAACAGTAGTAAACAGTAATGATAGTAGGAAAGGTAAAAAGTTGTAGCAGTAATGATAGTAGGAAGGTTAAAAGTAGTAGCGTAATGATAGTAGGAAAAGGTAACGTGTAGCAGTAATTTATAGTAAAAGGAGGGTAACAGTGTATCAGAATGATTTGTAGGGGAAAGGAACAGTAAATAGCAGTAATGATAGTAGGAAAAAGGTTTTTATAGTTTCAGTAATGATAGTGGAACGGTAAAAAGTAGTAACAAATTTAAAGATAGTGGGAAAGGGGAAAAGTTTGTAGCGTTAAAAAGATAGTAGGGGGAAAGGTAAAAAACCCCCGTTTGTAGCGTTTAAAGATGTGGAACCGGGAAGTAGTTTGCAGTAATGATAGTAGGAAAAGGTTAAAAAGTAGTAAACAGTAATGATAGTTGGAAAAGGCAACAGTAGTAGCGTAATGATAGTGGAAAAGGCAACAGTATGCAGTAATGATAGTAGGAACGGTAACAGTAGTTTGCAGTAATGAAAAGTAGGAACGGTAACCCGTGGGAGGCCCGTAATGATTGTAGGAAAAGGGGAAAAGTAGTAGCAGTAATGATAGTAGGAACGGTTTAAAAGTTTGTATCAAATAATGTTTGTAGGAACGGTTTAAAAGTTTGTAACAGTAAAGATAGTGGAACGGGGAAAAAGTAAATAAACAGTAATGATAGTGGGAACGGTTTAAAAAGTAGTAAACAGTAATGTAGGGAGGAACGGGTTAAAAAAGTAGTTTGCAGTAATGATAGTAGGAAAAGGTTTAAAAGTAGTTCAGTAAAGATAGTGGAAAAGGTAAAAATAGTAGCAGTTTAAAGAAAAGTAGGGGGAACGGTTAAAAGTAGTAGCGTAATGATTTGCAGGAAAAAGGGGAAAAGTAAATAAGGCAGGGAAAAGAAAAGTAGGGGAAAAGGTTTAAAAGTAGTAGCAGTTTTTTTATAGTAGGAAAGGTAACGTGTTGCCCGTAATGATGTTTGGATCGGTAAAAAGTAGTAGCCGTAATGATAGTAGGAACGGTAAAGGTTTGCAGTAATGTTTGGAGGAACGGTAACAGTTGTAGCAGTAATTTATGTAGGAACGGTAACAGTCCCCCCCCCGCGTTAAAAAAAAAGTAGGAAAAGGGGAAAAAGTAGTAGCAGTAATGATAGTAGGGAAAGGAACGTTTGTAACAGTAATTTATGGTAGGAACGGTAGCAGTAGTAGCAGTTAGTAATAAAAGGTAGGAACGGGGAACAGTAGAAGGGGCCCCGGTTAAAAGATAGTTGGAACGGTAAAAAGTAGTAGCAGTTTTTGATTGTAGGAACGGTTTAACAGTTTTTTCCAAATAAAAGATAGTAGGAACGAAAAATAGTACATTAATATAGTAGGAAAAGGTTTAAAATAGTAAGCAGTTTTAAAGATGGGAGGAAAGGATAACATTTGTAGCAGTAAAGGGTAGAAGGAACGGTAAACCCCCAGTTTGCAGGAATGTTTTGTGGGGCGGTAACAGTAAATAGCAGTAATGATTTTAGGAAAGGTAACAGTAGGAGCAGTAATGTTTGGGAGGAACCCGGGAACAGTAGTTTGCATATGATAGTAGGAACGGTAGCAGTAGTGCAGTTTAAAGATAGTTGGAAAAAGGTAACGTTAAATAGCAGTAATGATAGTAGGAACGGTAACAGTAAGTAGCAGTTAAAAATAGTAGGAAAAGGTTTAAAAGTAGTAGAGTAATGGTTTGTAGGAACCCGGTTTTGTAAATAGCCCGTAATGATAGGAGGAAAAAGGTTAAAAAGTAGAGCCGGGAATGATAGTAGGAACCCGGGAACAGTTGTTGCAGTAATGATAGAAAGGGAAAGGAACAGTAAGGGAGCAGGTTTAAAGATAGTAGGACGGGGAACAGTTAAAAGGGGAGTAAAGATAGTAGGAATTTGGTAAAGTTTGTAGCCCGTTTAAGATAGTAAAGGGAACCGGGGAACAGTAGTAGCAAATTTAAAGATAGTTTGGAAAAGGAACAGTAAGTAGCAGTAATGATAGTTTGGGCGGTAACAGTTTGTATCAGTAATGATTTGTAGGCGGGAACAGTAGTGCAGTTTAATGGATAGTAGGAACGGTAACAGTAGTGCAGTAATGATTGTAGGAACGGTAACGTTTGGGAGCTTTAATTTATTGGGGGAAAAACGGGGAACAGTTTTGTAGCAGTTAAAGATAGTAGGAAAGGTAACAGTAGTAGCAGGTAAAGTAGTAGGAAAAAGGGAAAAAGTAGTAGCCCGTTTAAAGATTTGTAGGGGAAAAGTAACGTAGTAGCGTTAAAGTAGTAGGGGAACCCGGGAACAGTAGTAGCAGTAATGATAGTAGGAAAAGGTAACAGTAGTAGCAGAATGATAGGGAGGAACGGTACGAGTAAGCAGTAATGATAGTAGGAAAGGTTTAAAGTGTATCCAAATAAGGGTAGTAGGAACGGTTAAAAGTAGTGCGTAATGAAGTGGAACGGTAACAGTTAGTTGCCGTTAATGTTTGGGAACGGTAACGTAAGGGAGCAGTAATGATAGTAGGAAAGGTTTTAAAAAGTAAATAGCAGTAATGATGGAAAGGGAAAGGGGAACATTGTAGCAGTAAAGATTTGTAGGGAAAGGTAACAGTGTTGCAGTAATGATAGTTGGAAAAATAACAGTAAAAGCAGTAATGATAGTAGGGAACCGGGAACAGTTAAAATAGCAGTTTTTGTTTGTAGGAAAGGGCAGTAGTAGCGTAATGATAGTAGGAAGTAAAAGTAAATGCAGTAATTAAGTAGGAACGGTAACAGTAGTTTGCGTAATGATAGTTTGGGAACCGGGAAACCCGTAGTAGCAGGAAGGTGTAGGAACGGTTACCCCCGTAGCAGTAATGAAGGGGGAACGGTAACCCGTAAATAGCAGTTTAAAGATAGTAGGAACGGGGAAAAGTGTAGCGTAATGATAAATTGGAACGGTAAAAAAATATTGCAGTAATGATAGTAGGGAAAAGGGGGAACAGTAGTTTTGCGTAAAGATTGTAGGAACGGTAAAAGTGTAGCAGTAAAGATAGTAGGAACGGGAAAAAGTAAATAGCAAATAAAGATAGTTGGAACAGTAACAGTAGTTGCAGTAATGATAGTTTGGAACGGTAACAAAAGTTGCAGTTTAAAGATAGTAGGAAAAGTAAAAAGTAGTAGCAGTAATGATAGTTGGAACGGTAACAGTTTGTAGGGAAATAATGTAGTAGGAACGGTTTAAAAGTAGTAGCAGAAAAGATAGTAGGAACCCGGGAAAAGTAGTTGCAGTTAAAAGATAGTAGGAAAAAGTAAAGTAGTAGCAGTTTAAAGATAGTAGGAAAGGTAACAGTAGTAGCAGGAAAAGTTGGGAGGAAAAGGAAAAGTAGGGAGCAGTTAAAGATTGTAGGAAAAGGCAAAAGTTGTAGCAGTATAAAAGTAGGAAAAGGGAAAAAGTAGTAGCAATAAGGGTAGTTTGGGGAAAGGTAACAGTAGTAGAGTAATGATAGTAGGAACGGGAAAGAGTTTTTAGCAGTAATGATAGTGGAAGGTTAAAAGTAGTGCAGTAATGATAGTAGAAAAAGGTAAAAAGGGGGTTTGTAAGGGAGTAAAGATAGTAGGAACGGGAACCCTTAGTAGCAGTAATGATAGTAGGAACGGCAACAA
Organism: Cherax quadricarinatus; assembly: GCF_026875155.1. Lineage (NCBI taxonomy): Eukaryota > Metazoa > Arthropoda > Malacostraca > Decapoda > Parastacidae > Cherax > Cherax quadricarinatus. The sequence continues at coordinate 7,485,873 of NC_069486.1, forward strand.
ATTTTGTAGCGTAATGGGTAGTAGGGAAAGGAACAGTTAGGGGTTTAAAGATAGTAGGAACAGAAAAAGGGAGTAGCAGTTAAAAGATAGTAGGAACGGGAACAGGTTTGTAGCAGTAATGATAGTAGGAACGGTAACAGTAAATAGCAGTAATGATTGTTTGGAAAGGTAAAAGTATATCCCGTAAAGATAGTGGAACCCGGAAACCGTAGTAGCAGTTTTAATTTATAGTAGGAAAAAGTAACCGTAGTAGCAGTAAAGATAGTAGGAACGGTAACAGTATAGCAGTAATGTTTGTAGGAAACAGAACGTAGTAGCAGTTAAAGGGTGTAGGAACCCGGTTTTAAAAGTGTAGCAGTAATGATAGTAGGAAAAAGGTAACAGTGTAGCAGTAAAGATAGTTAAAGGGAACCCGGGAAACAGTAGTTTGCAGTAATGATAGTAGGAACAGTAACAGTAGTAGCAGTAAAGATAGTAGGAACCGGGGAACAGTAGTAGCAGGGAATGATAGTTTGGAACGGCAACAGTAAATAGCAGAATGTAGTAGGAACGGTAAAGTAGTAGCAATAATGTAGGAGGAAAGGAAAAAAGTAGTAGCAGTAATGATAGTAGGAACGGCAAAAGTTGTAGGGAGTAAAGATAGTAGGGAAAGGGAAAAAGTTTTAGCAGTTTAAAGTAGTGGAACGGGTAACAGTAGTAGCCAAAAATGATAGTAGGGAACGGGAAAAAGTAGTAGCAGTAATGGGTAGTAGGGCGGAAGAGTAGTAGCCGTAATGATTGTAGGAACGGTAACCCGTAGTGCAGTAATGAATTTGAAAACCCGGGAACGTAGTAGCAGTAATGTAGTAGGAACGGTAACCCGTAGTAGCTTTGGGAAAGATAGTTTGGAACGGTTAACAAATAGAGCAGTAATGATCGGGAAAAGGTTTTAACCCGGGAGTTGCAGTAATGTAGAGGAAAAGGTAACAGTTGTAGCAGTTTTAAAGGGTAGTAGGAACGGTAAGTAGTAGCAGTAAAAGAAAAGTAGGAACGGTAACAGTAGTTTCCCGTAAAGATTTGTAGGAACGGGAAGTAGTAGCAGTTTTAATTTGTGGGAAAGGCAACAGTAGTAGCAGTAATGGGTAGTTTGGAACGGTAACAGTAAAATTTTGCAGTAATGATAGTAGGAACGGTTCCCGTAGTGCAGTAATGATTTGTAGGAAAAGGTAAAAATAGTTAAACAGTAATGATAGTAGGAACGGGGAACAGTGGAAACAGTAATGATTTGTAGGAACCCCTTTTGCAGTAAATAGAGAAAGATAGTTGGAACGGTAACGTAATGAGAGTAATGATGGAGGAAAAGGGAACAGTAGTAGCAAATAAAGATAGTTTGGAAAAAGGTTTAAAAGTAGTTGCAGTAAAAAAAAAGATGTTTGGAACGGTAAACCCTTTGTTTGCAGTAATGTAGTAGGGGAAAGGTAACAGTTTGTAGCAGTAATGATAGTAGGAACGGTTAAAAAGTAGTAGGGATAATGATAGTAGGAAAAGGTAACAGTAGAGCAGTAATGTTTGTAGGCGGGAACAGTAGTAGCAGTAAAGGGTTGTAGGAACGGGGAACAGTAGTTTCAGTAATGATAGTAGGAAACGGTAACGTAGTAGCAAAGGGGAAAAAAAAAAACCCAAAAGAGGAAGGTAAAGGGGGGGGGGAAAAAAAGGGGGGGAAAAAAAAAAAAAAAAAAAAGGGGAAAAAAAAAAAAAAGGGGGGGGGAAAAAAAAAAAAGTAGGAACGGGGGGAAAAGGAAAGGTAAAAAAGGGGGGTTTTTTTAAAAAAAAAATAAAAAAAGGGGGTAAAATTTGAGTTGGGAAAAAGGGGAAAAGGGAAAGAAAAAAGGGGGGGGGTTTTTTGGGGAAAAAGGGAAAAAAGGTTTTTAAGGGGTAAAAAATTTTTTTGGGGGGGGGAAAAAAAGGGGAGTAAAAATTTGGGGGGAAAAAAATAGGGGAAAAAAAGGGGGAAAAAAAAATAGCAGTTAAAAAAGGGGGGGGAAAAAAAAAAAAGGGGGGGGAAAAGTGGGAGCAGTAAAAAAGGGGGGGGGGGTAGCAGTAAAGATAGTGGGGGGAAAAAAAATTAGGGTTTTTGATGTAAAGGGAAAGGAAAGTTTTAAAAAAAAGGGGGGGGAAAAAGTTAAAAAAAGGGGGGAAAGGTAACAGTAGGGGTTTTTGGAAAAAAAAAATTTTTTTTTTTGGGGGGGGAAAAAAAAAAGTAAATTTTAAAAGGGGGGGGGAAAAAAAAAAAAGGGGGGGGAAAAAAAAAAAAAAGGGAAGGGGGTTTTTTGGGGGGAAAAGGGGGGCGGAAAGGGGAAAAAGGGAAAAAGGGGGGAAAAAAAAAAAAAAGGGGAAAAAAGGGAAAGGGGGAAAAAAAAAGGGGAAAAAAAATTAAATAAGGGGGGGAAAGGGGGAAAAAAATTTTTAAAAAAAAGGGGGAAAAAAAAAAAAGGAAAAAAAATTTGGGGGGGAAAAGGGGAAAAAAGGGAAAAAAGAAAAGGGGGCCCCAAAAAAAAAAAAAGTAGGAAAAAAGGAAGGAAAAAAAAAGGGAACGGGAAAGGGAAAAAAAAAAAAAAAAAGGGGGGGGGGAAATTTGGAACGGGAAAGATAAAAAAAAAGGAAAAATGATTTGGAAAAGGGGGAAAAAATTAAAAAAAAAGGGAAAGAGTAAAGGTTTTTAAAGGAAAAAAAAAAAAAATAAAGGGCCTTTTGGGGGAAAAATTTTTTGGGGGGGTAAAAAAAGGGGGAAAAAAAAAGTTAGGGGGTTCAGTAGGAAAAATTTTAATAAGGGGGGGGGGGAGAGAATATAAAAACCGGGGAAAAAAAAAAAAAAGTAGTAGGCAAAAAAGGGGGGAAAAAATTTGGTTTTGGGGGGAAAAAAAAAGGGGGAAAAAAAAAAACCCAAAAAAGTAAAAAAGGAAAGGAAAAAAATGAAGGGGAACGGTAACAGTAGTAGCAGTAATGATAGTAGGAACGGTAACAGTAGTAGCAGTAATGATAGTAGGAACGGTAACAGTAGTAGCAGTAATGATAGTAGGAACGGTAACAGTAGTAGCAGTAATGATAGTAGGAACGGTAACAGTAGTAGCAGTAATGATAGTAGGAACGGTAACAGTAGTAGCAGTAATGATAGTAGGAACGGTAACAGTAGTAACAGTAATGATAGTAGGAACGGTAACAGTAGTAGCAGTAATGATAGTAGGAACGGTAACACAAATACAAGTATCAGAAATATTAAAAATAACAGTAATGAAAGTGAAAGGTATAGTAGTAATAGCAGTAGTAATAGTAATAGTAATAGTAGTAATAGTAGTAATAGTAATATAGTAATAATAGTAATATTAGTAGTAATAGTAGTAATAGTAATAGTAATAGCAGTAGTAATAATAGTAATAGTAGTAATAGTAATAGTAATAGCAGTAGTAATAGTAATAGTAGTAATAGTAGTAATAGTAGAAGTAATAGTATTAGTAGTAATAGTAGTAGTAATAGTAGTAAAAGTAGTAGTAATAGGAATATTAGTAGTAATAGTAGTGATAGTAGTAATAGTAATAGCAGTAATAGTAATACTAGCAGTAATAGTAATACTAGCAGTAATAGTAGTAATACTAGCAGTAATAGTAGTAGTAATACTAGCAGTAATAGTAGTAATACTAGCGTAATAGTAGTAATACTAGCAGTAATAGTAGTAATACTAGCAGTAATAGTAGTAGTAATACTAGCAGTAATAGTAGTAATACTAGCAGTAATAGTAGTAATACTAGCAGTAATAGTAGTAATACTAGCAGTAATAGTAGTAGTAATACTAGCAGTAATAGTAGTAGTAATACTAGCAGTAATAGTAGTAATACTAGCAGTAATAGTAATACTGAAGATTGAGACACTTATGCAGCATATGGGAATCTTTATTCAGGAAACGTTTCGCCACACAGTGACTTCATCAGTCCAATACAAAGAGGAAGGCGTAAGGAGAGGAGGACAATGAGGTAATCAGTCCCTCAACCTGGAGTCGATGTGTTCAGTCCATCAATCTTGTAGAATGTACAGCATAGGGCCGTAGACCTGGCTTATGCTGTACATTCTACAAGATTGATGGACTGAACACATCGACTCCAGGTTGAGGGACTGATTACCTCATACTCCTCCTCTCCTTACGCCTTCCTCTTTGTATTGGACTGATGAAGCCACTGTGTGGCGAAACGTTTCCTGAATAAAGATTCCCATATGCTGCATAAGTGTCTCAATCTTCAACTTGTCGGTTTTTCAAACCATTCATCACAATAGTAATACTAGCAGTAATAGTAATACTAGCAGTAACAGTAATACTAGCAGTAATAGTAGTAACACTAGCAGTAATAGTAATACTAGTAGTAATAGTAATACTAGCAGTAATAGTAATACTTGCAGTAATAGTAATAGGAATAGTAGTAATAGTAGCAGTAGTAGTAATAGTAATAGCAATAGTAATAGCAATAGTAATAGAAATACTAGTAGTAATAGAAGTAATAGCAGCAGTAGTAATAGTAGTAGTAGTAATAGCAGCAGTAGTAGTAATAGCAGCAGTAGTAGTAATAACATTAGTAGTAATAGTAGTAGTAATAGCAGCAGTAGTAGTAATAACATTAGTAGTAATAGTAGTAGTAATAGCAGCAGTAGTAGTAATAGCAGCAGTAGTAGTAATAACATTAGTAGTAATAGTAGTAGTAATAACAGCAGTAGTAGTAATAACAGCAGTAGTAGTAATAGCAGCAGTAGTAGTAATATCAGCAGTAGTAGTAATAACAGCAGTAGTAGTAATAACAGCAGTAGTAGTAATAGCAGCAGTAGTAGTAATAGCAGCAGTAGTAGTAATAGCAGCAGTAGTAGTAATAGCAGCAGTAGTAGTAATAGCAGCATTAGTAGTAATAGCAGCAGTAGTAGTAATAGCAGCAATGGTAGTAGTAATAGCAGTCAGTAAATAGCAAGCAGTAGTAAAGTAATAGCAGCAGTAGTAGTAATAGGCAGCAGTAGTATTAATTAACAGCAGTAGTAGTAATAGCAGCATAGTAGTATACCAGCAGTATAGTATAGCATAGTAATAGCAGCATAGTAAAGTAATAGCAGCAGTATAGTAAAGCACAGTACAGTAGTAATAGCAGCAGTATTAGTAAATACAGCAGTAGTAGTAATAACAGCAGTAGTAAGTAACTAGCAGCAGTAGTAGTAATAGCACAGTAGTAGTAATAACAGCAGTATAATAGCAAAGTAGTAGTAACAGCAGTAATAAGTAATAGCAGTAGTAGTAATAGCAGCAGTATAGTAACAGCAGCATAGTGTTAATAGCAGCAGTAGTAGTAATAGCAGTAGTAGTAATAGCAGCAGTAGTAGTAATAGCAGCAGTAGTAGTAATAACAGCAGTAGTAGTAATAGCCGGCAGTAGTAGTAATATCAGCAGTAGTAGTAATAGCAGTAGTAAGTAAAGCACAGTAGTAGTAACAGCAGCAGTATAGTATGCAGCAGTAGTAGTAATAGCAGCAGTAGTAGTAATAGCAGCTGTAGTAGTAATAGCAGCAGTAGTAATAGCAGCAGTAGTAGTAATAGCAGCAGTAGTAGCAATAACACAGTAGTAATAGCAGCAGTAAGTATAATAACAGCAGTAGTATAATAACAGCAGTAGTAGTATTAGCAAGCAGTAGTAGTAATAGCAGCAGTAGTAATACCACATGTACTTATAGTAGTAATAGCAGCATTAGTATAACAGCAGTATGTATAAATAAGCAGCAGTAGTAGTAATAACAGCAGTAGTAATAACAGCAGTAGTAAAATAGCAGCAGTAGTAGTAATAGCAGCAGTAGTAGTAATAGCAGCAGTAGTAATAACAGCAGTAGTAGTAATAGCAGCAGTAGTAGTAATAGCAGCAGTAGTAGTAATAGCAGCAGTAGTAGTAATACAGCATTTTAGTAGTAATAGCAGCATAGTAGTAATACAGCAGTAGTAATAATAACCGGCAGTATAAATAACAGCAGTAAGTAATATATAACAGCAGTAGTAATAACAGCAGTAGTAGTAATAACAGCAGTAGTAGTAATAACAGCAGTAGTAGTAATAACAGCAGTATAAATAGCAGCAGTAGTAGTATAAACAGCAGTAGTATGTAATAACAGCAGTAGTAGTAATCCACATAGTAGTAAATAGCAGCAGTAGTAATAGCACAGTAGTAGTAATAGCAGCAGTAGTAATAACCAGCAGTAAGTAGTAATAGCACAGTAGTAGTAATACAGCAGTAAGTAAGTAATAACAGCAAGTAGTAGTAATAACAGCAGTAGTAGTAATAACAGCAGTAGTAGTAATAGCAGCAGTAGTAGTAATAACAGCAGTAGTAGTAATAGCAGCAGTAGTAGTAATAACAGCAGTAGTAGTAATAACAGCAGTAGTAGTAATAACAGCAGTAGTAGTAATAACAGCAGTAGTAGTAATAACAGCAGTAGTAGTAATAGCAATCAGTAGTAGTAATAACAAGTAGTAAGTAGTAATAACAGCAGTAGTAGTAATAACAGCAGTAGTAGTAATAACAGCAGTAGTAGTAATAACAGCAGTAGTAGTAATAACAGCAGTAGTAGTAATAGCAGCAGTAGTATAATACTCTGTATAGTAATAGCATCAGTAGTAATAGCAGCAGTATAGTAACAGCAGTAGTAGTAATAGCAGCAGCAGTAGTAATAACAGCAGTAGTAGTAATAGTAGTAGTAATAGCAGCAGCAGTAGTAATAACAGCAGTAGTAGTAATAGTAGTAGTAATAGCAGCAGCAGTAGTAATAACAGCAGTAGTAGTAATAACAGTAGTAGTAATAGCAGCACATAGATCAAGCAGTAGTAGTAATAGTAGTAGTAATAGCAGCAGTAGTAATAACAGCAGTAGTAGTAATAACAGCAGTAGTAATAACAGCAGTAGTAGTAATAGCAGCAGTAGTAGTAATAACAGCAGTAGTAGTAATACAGCAGTAGTAGTAATAACAGCAGTAGTAGTAATACAGCAGTAGTAAGTAATAACAGCAGTATTATAATAGCAGCAAGTAGTAGTAATAACAGCAAGTAGTAATAATAAACAGCAGTAGTACTAACGCATAGTAGTAACAGCAGCAGTAGTAGTAATAGCAGCAGTAGTAGTAATAACAGCAGTAGTAGTAATAACAGCAGTAGTAATAACAGCAGTAGTAGTAATAGCAGCAGTAGTAGTAATAACAGCAGTAGTAGTAATAACAGCAGTAGTAGTAATAGCAGCAGTAGTAGTAATAACAGCAGTAGTAGTAATAACAGCAGTAGAGTAAGTAAACAGCAGAGTAGTAATAGCAGCAGTAGTAGTAATAAAAGCAGTAGTAATAATAAACAGCAGTAGTAAATAACAGCAGTAGTAGTCATAACAGCAGTATTAATAACCAGCATAGTAAATAGCAGCAGTAGTAGTAATAACAGCAGTAGTAGTAATAAGCAGTAGTAAATAAAGCACAGTAAAGTAGTAATAACAGCAGTAGTAGTAATAGCAGCAGTAGTAGTAATAGCAGCAGTAGTAGTAATAACAGCAGTAGTAGTAATAGCAGCAGTAGTAGTAATAGCAGCAGTAGTAGTAATAACAGCAGTAGTAGTAATAGCAGCAGTAGTAAGTAATAACAGCAGTAAGTAGAGTAATAGCAGCAGTTAGTATAAAACAGCAGTTAGTAGTAATAGCAGCAGTAGTAGTAAATAAAAAGCAGTAGTAGTAATAGCAGCAGTAGTAGTAATAGCAGCAGTAGTAGTAATAGCAGCAGTAGTAGTAATAACAGCAGTAGTAATAATAACAGCAGTAGTAATAACAGCAGTAGTAATAATAACAGCAGTAGTAATAACGCATAGTAGTAATACAGCAGTAAGTAGTAATAACAGCAGTAGTAGTAATATACACAGTAGTAATAACAGCAGGTAGTAATAACAGCAGTAGTAGTAAAAGCAGCAGTAGTAGTAATAAACAGTAAAGCCTAGTAAGTATAGCAGCAGTAGAGTATAGTAATAACAGCAGTAAGTAATAACAGCAGCGTAGTAAAAACAGCAGTAGTAGTAAATAACAAGCAGTAGTAATAACAGCAGTAGTAGTAATAGCAGCAGTAGTAGTAATAACAGCAGTAGTAGTAATAGCAGCAGTAGTAGTAATAACAGCAGTAGTAGTAATAACAAGCAGTAGTAGGTAATACACAGTATTTGGTATTGTAATAACAGCAGTAGTATAAATACAGCAGTATTATAATAGCACATAGTATAATAACAGCAGTAGTAGTAATAACAGCAGTAGTAGTAATAACAGCAGTAGTAATAACAGCAGTAGTAATAACAGCAGTAGTAATAACAGCAGTAGTAGTAATAGCAGCAGTAGTAGTAATAACAGCAGTAGTAGTAATAGCAGCAGTAGTAGTAATAACAGCAGTAGTAGTAATAACAGCAGTAGTTATTAATAACAGCAGTAGTAGTAATAACTAGCAGTAGTTATAAAAGCAGCAGTAGTAGTTAATAACACAGTAGTAATAAATAACAGCAGTAGTAATAACACAGTATTGTAATAATAACAAGCAGTAGTCAACAGCAGTATAGTAAAAACAGCAGTAGTAGTAATAACACAGTAGTAGTAATAACAGCAGTAGTATAATAACACAGTAGTAGTAATAAACAGACAGTAGTAGTAATTAACAGCAGTAGTAGTAATAACAGCAGTAGTAAGTAATAACAGCAGTAGTAGCTAAATAACAGCAGTAGTAGTAATAACAAGAAAAGTAGTAATAGCAGCAGTAGTAGTAATAACAGCAGTAAAGTAGAATAACAGCAGTAGTAATAACACAGTAGTGTATAACAGCAGTAGTAATAACAGCAGTAGTAGTAATAACAGCAGTAGTAATAACAGCAGTAGTAGTAATAGCAGCAGTAGTAGTAATAACAGCAGTAGTAGTAATAGCAGCAGTAGTAGTAATAACAGCAGTAGTAGTAATAGCAGCAGTAGTAGTAATAACAGCAGTAGTAGTAATAACAGCAGTAGTAGTAATAACAGCAGTAGTAGTAATAACAGCAGTAGTAGTAATAACAGCAGTAGTAGTAATAACAGCAGTAGTAGTAATAACAGCAGTAGTAGTAATAACAGCAGTATAGTAATAGCAGCATGTTTAAGTGAATAACAGCATAGTAGTAAAACAGCAGTAGTAATAACAGCAGTAGAGTACTAACAGCATAGTAATAACAGCAGTAGTAGTAATAGCAGTATTATAATAACACAGTAGTAGTAATTAGCAGCAGTAGAGTAATAACAGCAGTAGTAAGTAATAGCAGCAGTAGTAGTAATAACAGCAGTAAGTAAGTAATACAGCAGTAGTAGTAATAACAGCAGTAAGTAGTAATAACAGCAGTAGTAAAACAGCAGTAGTAGTAATAAACAGCAGTATAAATAACAGCAGCAGTATTAATAGCAGCAGTATAGTATAATAACAGCAGTAGTAGTAATACAGCAGTAGTAGTAATAACAGCAGTAGTAGTATTAACAGCATAGTAGTAACAGCAAGTCAGTAGTAGTAATAACAGCAGTAGTAATAACAGCAGTAGTAGTAATAACAAGCAGTAGAAGTAATAACAGCATAGTATACAACATGCAGTATAGTAATAACAGCCAGTAGTAGTAATAACAGCAGTAGTAGTAATAACAGCAGTAGTAGTAATAACAGCAGTAGTAGTAATAGCAGCAGTAGTAGTGTATAACAGTCAGTATTAGTAATTACAGCAGTAGAGTATAACAGCAGTAGTAGTAATAACAGCAGTAGTATAACAGCATGTAGTATAATAACAGCAGTAGTAGTAATAAACACAGTAAGTAATAACAGCAGTAGTATAATAACAGCAGTAGTAGTAATAACAGCAGTAGTAGTATAACACAGTAGTAGTAATAACACAGTAGTAGCTAATAACAGCAGTAAGTAGTAATAAACAGCAGTATATATCCACAGCAGTAGTAGTAATAACAGCAGTAGTAGTAATAACAGCAGTATAAGTATAGCAGCAGTAGTAGTAATAACAGCAGTAGTAGTAATAACACAGATAGTAGTAACAGCACAGTATATAATAACAGCATAGTAGTAATAACAGCAGTAGTAGTAATAACAGCAGTATGTAGTAACAGCAGCAGTACGTAAGTAATAACAAGTCAGTATAGTATAACAGCAGTAGTAGTAACAGCAGCAGTAAGTATTAATAACACAGTAAGTAGTAATTTAACAGCATAGTAGTAATAACATCAGTAATAGTAATAACAGCAGTAGTAGTAACAGCAGTAGTAGTAATAGCAGTAGTAGTAGTAATAGCAGCAGTAGTAGTAATAACAGCAGTAGTAGTAATAACAGCAGTAGTAGTAATAACAGCAGTAGTAGTAATAACAGCAGTAGTAGTAATAACAGCAGTAGTAGTAACAGCAGTAGTAGTAATAACAGCAGTAGTAGTAATAACAGCAGTAGTAGTAATAACAGCAGTAGTAGTAATAGCAGTAGTAGTAGTAATAACAGCAGTAGTAGTAATAACAGCAGTAGTAGTAATAGCAGCAGTAGTAGTAATAACAGCAGTAGTAGTAATAACAGCAGTAGTAGTAATAACAGCAGTAGTAGTAATAGCAGTAGTAGTAGTAATAACAGCAGTAGTAGTAATAACAGCAGTAGTAGTAATAACAGCAGTAGTAGTAATAACAGCAGTAGTAAGTAATAAACAGCAGTAGTAGTAAACAGCAGCAGTAGTAGTAATAACAGCAGTAGTAGTAATAACAGCAGTAGTAGTAATAACAGCAGTAGTAGTAATAACAGCAGTAGTAGTAATAGCAGTAGTAGTAGTAATAACAGTAGTAGTAATAACAGCAGTAGTAGTAATAACAGCAGTAGTAGTAACAGCAGCAGTAGTATAATAGCAGCAGTAGTAAGTCAATAGACAGCAGTATAGTAAATAACAGCAGTAGTATAATAACGCAGTAAGTAGTAATAACAGGCAGTAGTAGTAATAACAAAGCAGTAGTATTAAAAACAGCATATAGTAATACAGCAGTAGTAGTAATGAAACAGCGAGTAGTGAATAGCAGCAGTATAGTAAACAGCAGCAGTAGTAGTAATAACAGCAGTAGCAGTAATAACAGCAGTAGTAGTAATAGTAATAACAGCAGTAGTAGTAACAGCAGTAGTAGTAATAACAGCAGTAGTAGTAATAGCAGCAGATAGTAATAACACAGTAGTATAAATAACAGCAGTAGTAGTAATAGCAGCAGTAGTAGTAATAGCAGCAGTAGTAGTAATAACAGCATAAGTAAGTAATAGCAGCAGTAGTAGTAATAGCAGCAGTAGTAGTAATAGCAGCAGTAGTAGTAATAACAGCAGTAGTAGTAATAACAGCAGTAGTAGTAATAGCAGCAGTAGTAGTAATAGCAGCAGTAGTAGTAATAGCAGCAGTAGTAGTAATAGCAGTAGTAGTAATAACAGCAGTAGTAGTAATAGCACAGTAGTAGTAATACAGCAGATAGTAATAAGGCAGCAGTAGTAGTAATAGCGCGTAGTAGTAATAGCAGTAGTAGTAATAATAGCAGTAGTAGTAATAGCAGCAGTAGTAGTAATAGCAGCAGTAGTAGTGATAGCAGCAGTAGTAGTAATAACAGCAGTAGTAGTAATAACAGCAGTAGTAGTAATAGCAGCAGTAGTAGTAATAGCAGCAGTAGTAGTAATAACAGCAGTAGTAGTAATAACAGCAGTAGTAGTAAACAGCAGTAGTAGAAATAGACAGCAGTAGTAGTGATAGCACAGTAGTAGTAATAACCAGCAGTAGTAGTAATACAGCAGTAGTAAGTAATAACAGCATAGTAGTAATAACGCAGTAAGTAGTATAACTGCTAGTAGTAGTGATAGCAGCAGAGTAGTAATAACAGCAGTATAGTAATAACAGGCAGTAGTAGTAATCGCCAAGCAGTAAGTAGTATAACAGCAGTAGTAGTAATAACAGCAGTGAGTATAATAACAGCAGTAATCTAGTATAGCAGCAGTAAAGTAATAGCAGTATAGTAATAGACAGCAGTAGTTAGTAATACAGCAGTAGTAAGTAAAACAGCAGTAGTAGTAATAAGCAGCAGTAGTAGTAATAGCATAGTAGTAATAACAGCGTAGTATAATAGCAGCAGTAGTAGAATAGCTGCAGTAGTATTATAGCAGCAGTAGTAGTAATAACAGCAGTAGTAGTAATAACAGCAGTATGTAAAATTAGCAGCATAGTAGTAATAAAACATGGCAGTAGTAGTAATAGCAGCATAGTAGTATATAGCATAAAGTAATAACAGCAGTAGTAGTAATAGCAGCAGTAGTATAATAACAGCAGTAGTAGTAATAGCAGCAGTAGTAGTAATAGCAGCAGTAGTAGTAATAACAGCAGTAGTAGTAATAGCAGCAGTAGTAGTAATAGCAGCAGTAGTAGTAATAGCAGCAGTAGTAGTAATAACAGCAGTAGTAGTAATAACAGCAGTAGTAGTAATAGCAGCAGTAGTAGTAATAACAGCAGTAGTAGTAATAGCAGCAGTAGTAATAACAGCAGTAGTAGTAATAGCAGCAGTAGTAGTAATAGCAGCAGTAGTAGTAATAGCAGTATAGTAATAATACATTAGTATAATAGCAGCAGTAGTAGTAATAGAGACAGTAAATGATAGCAGCAGTAGTAGTAATAGCAGTAGTAGTAATAGCAGTAGTAGTAGTAATAACAGCAGTAGTAGTAATAGCAGCAGTAGTAGTAATAGCAGCAGTAGTAGTAATAGCAGCAGTAGTATAAAAGCAGCAGTAGTATAATAACAAGCAGTATAGTAATAACAGCAGTAGTAGTAATAACAGCAGTAGTAGTAATAGCAGCAGTAGTAGTAATAGCAGCAGTAGTAGTAATAACAGCAGTAGTAGTAATAGCAGCAGTAGTAGTAATAACAGCAGTAGTAGTAATAGCAGCAGTAGTAGTAATAGCAGCAGTATTAGTAATAGGCAGCAGTAGAAGTAATAACCGCATAGTTAGTAATAGCAGCAGTAGTAGTAATACCGCAGTAGTAGATAATAGCAGCAGTAGTAGTAATAGCACAGTAAGTAGTAAATGCAGCATAGTAGTAATAACACAGTAGTAGAATAGCAGCATAGTAGTAACTAGCAGCTCTAAGTAGTAGTAATAGTAAACAGCAGTAGTAGTAATAGCAGCAGTATAGTAATAACACAGTAGTATAATAGCAGCAGTAGTAGTAATAGCAGCAGTAGTAGTAATAGCAGCAGTAGTAGTAATAGCAGCAGTAGTAGTAATAGCAGCAGTAGTAGTAATAGCAGCAGTAGTAGTAATAGCAGCAGTAGTAGTAATAGCAGCAGTAGTAGTAATAGCAGCAGTAGTAAGTAATCTAACAGCAGTAGTAGTAATAGCAGCAGTAAGTAATAACAGCATGTAGTAGTAATAGCAGGCAAGTAGTAGTAATAACAGCAGTAGTAGTAATAGCAGCAGTAGTAGTAATAGCAGCAGTAGTAGTAATAACAGCAGTAGTAATAGCAGCAGTAGTAGTTAATAACATGGCAGTAGTAGTAATAGCAGAGTGTAATAACAGCAGTAGTAGTAATAGCAGCAGTAGTAGTAATAACAGCAGTAGTAGTAATAGCAGCAGTAGTAGTAATAACAGCAGTAGTAGTAATAGCAGTAGTAGTAATAACAAGCAGTATAATACAATAACAGCAGTAGTAGTAATAACATCATAGTAGTAATACAGCAGTAGTAGTAATAGCAGACAGTAGTAGTAATAACAGCAGTAGTAGAATAGCAAGCAGTAGTAGTAATAACAGTAGCAGTAGTAATAGCAGCAGTAGTAGTAATAACAGCAGTAGTAGTAATAGCAGCAGTAGTAGTAATAACAGCAGTAGTAATAGCAGCAGTAGTAGTAATAGCAGTAGTAGTAATAACAGCAGTAAGTAATAGCAGCAGTAGTAGTAATAAACACATTAGATAATAGCACAGTAGTAATAGCAGCAGTAGTAGTAATAACAGCAGTAAGTAGTAATAACAGCTAGTAGAATAACAGCAGTAGTAATGGGAGCATCAGTAGTAATAGCAGCAGTAGTTGTAATAACAGCATATAATAACACAGTAGTAATTAGCAGCAGTAGTAGTAATAACAGCAGTAGTAATAGCAGCAGTAGTAGTAATAACAGCAGTAGTAATAGCAGCAGTAGTAGTAATAGCAGCAGTAGTAGTAATAACAGCAGTAGTAGTAATAGCAGCAGTAGTATAATAGCAGCAGTAGTAGTAATAGCAGCAGTAGTAGTAATAACAGCAGCAGTAATAGCAGCCAGTAGTATAATTAGCAGTAGTAGTAATCAACAGCAGTAGTAAGTCTAAAGCAGCAGTAGTAATAACAGCAGTATAGTAATAGTAAAAAAACAACAGTAGTAGTAATAACAGCAGTAGTATTAAAATAACACAAGATAGTATAATAGCCACAGTAGTAGTAATAACAGCAGTAGTAGTAATAGCAGCAGTAGTAGTAATAACAGCAGTAGTAGTAATAGCAGCAGTAGTAGTAATAACAGCAGTAGTAGTAATAACAGCAGTAGTAATAGCAGCAGTAGTAATAGCAGCAGTAGTAGTAATAACAGCAGTAGTAATAGCAGCAGTAGTAATAGCAGCAGTAGTAGTAATAACAGCAGTAGTAGTAATAACAGCAGTATAGTAATAACAGGCAGTATATAAGCAGAGTAGTATAGCAAGCAGTAGTATAATAACAGCCAGTAGTAATAGCAGCAGTAGTAAGCAGCAGTAGTAGTAATAGACAGCAGTAGTAATAACAGCAGTCTAAGTAAAGCAGGCAGTAATTAGTAACTAACAGCAGTATAATAGCAGCAGTAGTAGTAATAACAGCAGTAGTAATAGCAGCAGTAGTAGTAATAGCAGCAGTAGTAGTAATAGCAGCAGTAGTAGTAATAGCAGCAGTAGTAGTAATAGCAGCAGTAGTAGTAAAAATAGCAAGCAGTAGTATAATAACAGCAGTCAGTAATAGCGCAACAGTAGTAGTAATAGCAGTAGTAGTAATAACAGCAGTAGTAGTAATAGCAGCAGTAGTAATAACAGCAGTAGTAGTAATAGCAACAGTAGTAGTAATAACAGCAGTAGTAGTAATAACAGCAGTAGTAGTAATAACAGCAGTAGTAGTAATAGCAGCAGTAGTAGTAATAACAGCAGTAGTAATAGCAGCAGTAGTAGTAATAGCAGTAGTAGTAATAACAGCAGTAGTAGTAATAGCAGCAGTAGTAATAACAGCAGTAGTAGTAATAACAGCAGTAGTAATAGCAGCAGTAGTAATAGCAGCAGTAGTAGTAATAACAGCAGTAGTAATAACAGCAGTAGTAATAGCAGCAGTAGTAGTAATAACAGCAGTAGTAATAGCAGCAGTAGTAGTAATAACAGCAGTAGTAATAGCAGCAGTAGTAGTAATAGCAGCAGTAGTAGTAATAGCAGCAGTAGTAGTAATAGCAGCAGTAGTAATAACAGCAGTAGTAGTAATAACCGCAGTAAGTAATAACGCAGATAATAGCAGCAGCAGTAAGTATACAGCAGTAGTGTAATAAGCAGCAGTAGTAGTAAAAATTAAACAGCAGTAGTAGTGAATAAGCAGCAGTAGTAGTAATAGCAGCAGTATAGTAATAACAGCATTATTATTAGCACAGTAGTAGTAATAGCAGTATTAGTAATAACTAGCAGTAGTATAATACAGCATAAGTAGATAATAGCAGTATAGAAATAACACAGTAGTAGTAATAACACATAGTAATAGCAGCAGTAAGTAGTAATAGCAGTAGTAGTAATAACGCATAGTAGTAAAGCAGCAGTAGTAAAAACAGCAGTAGCAGTAATCACAGCATAGTAATAGCAGCAGTAAGTAGTAATACAGTAAGTAGTAATAACAGCAGTATAGTAATAGCACAGTAGTAATAACAGCAGTAGTAGTAATAGCAACATGTAGTAGCATATAACACATAGTAGTAATAGCACAGTATAGTAATAACGGGGGGGTGCAGTAGTAGTAATAGCAGCATAGTAGTAATAACAGCAGTAGTAGTAATAGCAAGCATAGTAGAACTAACAGCAGTAGTAAAATTAATAACAGCAGTAGTAATAGCAAGCAGTAGTAGTAATAGCAGCAGTAGTAGTAATAGACACAGTAGTAGTAATAGCAGCAGTAGTAGTAATAAAAGCATAGTATGAATATCAGCAGTAGTACGTAATAACAAGCAGTAGTATTAATAGCATAGTAGTAATAGCAGCAGTAAGTAGTAAATAACAGCAGTAGTAAGTTAATAAAGCAGTAGTAGTAATAGCAGCAGTAGTAGTAATAACAGCAGTAGTAGTAATAACAGCAGTAGTAGTAATAACAGCAGTAGTAGTAATAACAGCAGTAGTAGTAATAACAGCAGTAGTAATAACAGCAGTAGTAGTAATAACAGCAGTAGTAGTAATAACAGCAGTAGGAATAGCACAGTAGTAGTAATAGCAGCAGTAGTAGTAATAACAGCAGTAGTAGTAATAGCAGCAGTAGTAGTAATAACAGCAGTAGTAGTAATAGCAGCAGTAGTAGTAATAACAGCAGTAGTATAATATGCGCAGTAGTAGTTAATACAGCAGTAGTAGTAATAACAGCAGTATAGTAATAAACAAGCAGTAGTATAATAACCAGTAGTAGTAAACAGCAGTAGTAGTAATAACAGCAGTAGTAGTAATAGCAGCAGTAGTAGTAATAACAGCAGTAGTAGTAATAGCAGCAGTAGTAGTAATAGCAGAAGTATATAATAACATGCAGTAGTAGTAATAGCAGCAGTAGTAATAATACAGCAGTAGTAGTAAAGCAAGCAGTAGTAGGTAATAACACGAGTAGTAGTAATAACAGCAGTATAGTAAATAACAGCAGTAGTAGTAATAACAGCAGTAGTAGTAATACAGCAGTAGTAGTAATAGCAGCTGTAGTAGTAATAACAGCAGTAGTAGTAATAGCAGCAGTTTTTAGGTAGTAATAGCACAGTATAAGTAATAACAGCAGTTAGTAGTAATAACAGCAGTAGTATAAAAATAGCAAGCAGTAGTAGTAATAGCAGCAGTGTAGTAATAGCTTGCAGTATATAAATAGAAGCAGTAGAAGAAATAACAGCAGTAGTTAGTAAAACAGCAGTAGTAGTATTAGCAGCAGTAGTAGTACTAGCAGCAGTAGTAGAAATAGCAGCAGAGATGTAATAGCAGCCAGTATGTGTAATAGAAGCAGTATTAGTAATAGCACAGTAGTAGTAATAGCAGCAGTAGTAGTAATAGCAGCAGTAGTAGTAATAACAGCAGTAGTAGTAATAACAGCAGTAGTAGTAATAACAGCAGTAGTAGTAATAACAGCAGTAGTAGTAATAGCAGCAGTAGTAGTAATAGCAGTAGTAGTAATAACAGCAGTAGTAGTAATAGCAGCAGTAGTAGTAATAACAGCAGTAGTAGTAATAGCAGCAGTAGTAGTAATAGCAGTAGTAGTAATAACAGCAGTAGTAGTAATAGCAGTAGTAGTAATAACAGCAGTAGTAGTAATAGCAGCAGTAGTAGTAATAACAGCAGTAGTAGTAATAGTAGTAGTAGTAATAACAGCAGTAGTAGTAATAGCAGCAGTAGTAGTAATAGCAGCAGTAGTAGTAATAGCAGCAGTAGTAGTAATAGCAGCAGTAGTAGTAATAACAGCAGTAGTAGTAATAGCAGCAGTAGTAGTAATAGCAGTAGTAGTAATAACAGCAGTAGTAGTAATAGCAGTAGTAGTAATAACAGCAGTAGTAGTAATAGCACATAGTAGTACTAACAGCACAGTATAATAGCAGTAGTAGTAGTAATAGCAGCAGTAGTAGTAATAACAGCAGTAGTAGTAATAGCAGCAGTAGTAGTAATAGCAGCAGTAGTAGTAATAGCAGCAGTAGTAGTAATAACAGCAGTAGTAGTAATAGCAGCAGTAGTAGTAACAGCAGTAGTTATATAACAGCAGTAGTAGTAATAGCAGCAGTAGTAAGTAAAAGCAGTATAGAAATAACAGCAGTGTAGTAATAGCAGTAGTAATAACAGCAGTAGTAGTAATAGCAGCAGTAGTAGTAATAAACAGAGTATTAGTAATAGTAGTAGTAGAATAACGAGCAGTATAGTAAAGCAGCAGTAGTAGTAATAGCAGCAGTAGTAGTAATGCAGCAGTAGTAGTAAGCAGCAGTATATAAAAATAACAGCAGCAGTGTAATACAGCAAGTAGTAGTAATAGCAGTAGTAAGTAATAACAGCTGTAGTAGTAATAGCAGTAGTAGTAATAAAACAGTAGTAGTAATAGCAGCTAGTAGTAGTAATAACAGCAGTAGTAGTAATTAGCAGAAGTAGTAGTAATAGCAGTCAGTAGTAGTAATTAACAGCAGTAGAAGTAATAGCAGCAGTAGTAGTAATAGCAGCAGTAGAGTAATAGCAGCAGTATTAGTAATACAGGCAGTATAGTAATAGCAGCAGTAGTGTAGTAACAGCAGTAGTAGTAATAACACAGTAAGTAGTAATAGCAAGCATAGTAGTTAATAGCAGTAGTAGTAAATACAGCAGTAAGTAGTAATAGTCCAGCAGTAGTAGTAATAACAGCGTATAGTCTAAAGTAGTAGTAGTTAATAACAGCAGTAGTAGTAATAGGCAGCAGTAGTAGTAACAGCAGTAGTAGTAATAACAGCAGTATAGTAATAGCATGCAGTAGTAGAATAGAGTAGTAGTAATAACAGCGATAGTAAGTAATAGCAGTAGTAGTAATAATCAGCAGTATGTAGTAATAGCAGCCAGTAGTAGTAATAACATCAGTAGTAGGTAATAGTAGTAGTAGTAATAACAGCAGTATTAGTAATACAGTAGTATAATAACACATAGTAGAAATAGCAGTAGTAGTATAACAGCATTAGTAGAATAACAGGCAGTAAGTAGTAATAGCAGTAGTAGTAATAGCATAGTAGTAATAACAGCAGTAGTAAGTAAAACAGCATAGTAGTAATAGTATAGTAGTAATAACAGCGAGTGTATTAATAGTAAGTAGTGAGTAATAACAGCAGAAGTATAATAGCATAGTAGTAAATAAACAGCAGTAGTAGTAATAGCAGTATAGTAATAACATCAGTAGTAGAAATAACAGCAGTAGTAGTAATAGCAGTAGTATACTATAACAGCAGTAGTAGTAATAGCACAGTAGTAGTAATAACAGCAGTAGTAGTAAAGTAGTAGTAGTAATAACAAAAAAAAAAAGCAAGGTAGTAGTAAATAGTAGTAGTTAGTAATAAACAGCAGTATTAGTAATAGCAGTAAGTAGATAATACAGCAGTATGATAGTAGGAACGGTAACAGTAGTAGCAGTAATGATAGTAGGAAGCGGTACAGTAGTAGCAGTAATGATAGTAGGAACGGTAACAGTAGTAGCCAGTAAGGATAGTAGGAAC
The DNA here is from genome assembly GCF_026875155.1 of Cherax quadricarinatus. Taxonomy (NCBI): domain Eukaryota; kingdom Metazoa; phylum Arthropoda; class Malacostraca; order Decapoda; family Parastacidae; genus Cherax; species Cherax quadricarinatus. The sequence goes on from NC_069486.1 coordinate 7,505,420, forward strand.
GGTAACAGTAGTAAACAGTAATGATAGTAGGAACGGTAACAGTAGTAGCAGTAAATGATAGTAAGGACCGGTAAACACAAATACAAGTACAGAAATATTAAAAAATAACAGTAATGAAAGTGAAAGGTATAGTAGTATAAATCATATAAATAGTAATAGTAATAGTATAATAGATTATAATAGTACTTTAGTACAATAGTAATATTAGTAGTAGTTTTTTTGTTTAAAGTACTAGAAATAGTAATAGAGCAGTAGTAATAATAGTAAATAGTAGTTAATTAAGTAATATAATAGCCTGTAAGTAATAGTAAATAGTAGTAATAGTAGTAATAGTAGTACAGTAAATAGTATTAGTAGTAATAGTAGTTATTAATAGTAGTAAAAGGATATAATAGGAATATAGTAGTATAGTAGTGAAGTAGTAATAGTAATAGCAATGAAATAGTAAAACTAGCAGTATAGTAATACTAGCAGTAATAGTAGTAATACTAGCCATAACAAGTAGTAGTAAATACTAGCAGTCATAGTAGTAATACTAGAAGAATATATAATACTATCAGTAATAGTAGTAATACTAGCAGTATAGTAGTAGTAATACTAGCAGTAATAGAGTAGAAATACTAGGCAGTAATAGTAGTAATACTAGCAGTATAGGTAGAATACTATCATAATAGTATAGTAATACTAGCAGTAATAGTAGTAGTATACTACAGTAATAAGTAGTAATACTATGCAGTAAATAGTAATACTGAAAGATTGAGACACTTTATGCACCATATGGGAAATCTTATATTCAGGAAACGTTTTTCCGCACAACAGTGACTTCATCAGTCCAATACAAAGAGAGGCGTTAAGGAGAGGAGACAATGAGGTAATCAGTCCCCTCAACCTGGAGTCGATGTGTTTCAGTCCCTCAATCTTGAAAGAATGTACAGCATAGGGCCGTAGACCTGGCTTATGCTGGTACAATTCTACAGATGATGGACTGAACAAATCGACTCCAGGTTTAGGGACTGATTACCTCATACTCCTCCTCTCCCTTACGCCTTCCTCTTTGTATTGGACTGATAAAGCCCTGTGTGGCGAAACGTTTCCTGAATAAAGAAATTCCCATATGCTGCATAAGTGTCTCAATCTCAACTTGTCGTTTTTCAAACCATTAGCTACTAGAGGGTAGTCGTGGCAGTAATAGTAATACTAGCAGTAACAGTAATACTACAGTAATAGTAGTAACACTAGCCAGAAATAGTAATACTAGTAGTAATAGTAATACTAGCATAATAGTAATAACTTGCAGTAATAGTAAAGGAATAGTAGTCTAATAGTAGCAGTAGTATTTTGTGTAATAGTAATAGCAATATAATAGCAATAGTAAATAGATTACTAGTAGTAATAGAAAGTAATAGCAGCAGTAGTAATAGTAGTAGTATAATAGCAGCAGTAGTAGTAATAGCAGCATAGTATTAATAACATTAGTAGTAATAGTAGAGAAATAGCAAGCAGTAGTAGTAATAACATTAGTAGTAATAGTAGTATGTAATACAGCAGTGAGTAGTAATAGCACATAGTAGTAATAACATTATTAGTATTAGTAGTAGTAATAACAGCATATAGTAAAAACAGCAGTAGTAGTAATAGCACAGTAGAGTAATTCAGCAGTAGTAGTAATAAACAGCAGTAGTAGTAATAACAGGCAGTAGTAAGTAATAGCAGCAGTAGTAAGTTATATACCAAGCAGTAGTAGTAATAGCAGCAGTAGTAGTAATAGCAGCAGTAGTAGTAATAGCAGGTAGTAGTAATAGCAGCAGTAGTAGTAATAGCAGCAAGGTAGTAGTAATAGCAGTCAGTAAATAGCAAGCAGTAGTAAAGTAATAGCAGCAGTAGTAGTAATAGGCAGCAGTAGTATTAATTAACAGCAGTAGTAGTAATAGCAGCATAGTAGTATACCAGCAGTATAGTATAGCATAGTAATAGCAGCATAGTAAAGTAATAGCAGCAGTATAGTAAAGCACAGTACAGTAGTAATAGCAGCAGTATTAGTAAATACAGCAGTAGTAGTAATAACAGCAGTAGTAAGTAACTAGCAGCAGTAGTAGTAATAGCACAGTAGTAGTAATAACAGCAGTATAATAGCAAAGTAGTAGTAACAGCAGTAATAAGTAATAGCAGTAGTAGTAATAGCAGCAGTATAGTAACAGCAGCATAGTGTTAATAGCAGCAGTAGTAGTAATAGCAGTAGTAGTAATAGCAGCAGTAGTAGTAATAGCAGCAGTAGTAGTAATAACAGCAGTAGTAGTAATAGCAGCAGTAGTAGTAATAACAGCAGTAGTAGTAATAGCAGTAGTAAGTAAAGCACAGTAGTAGTAACAGCAGCAGTAGTAGTAATTGCAGCAGTAGTAGTAATAGCAGCAGTAGTAGTAATAGCAGCTGTAGTAGTAATAGCAGCAGTAGTAATAGCAGCAGTAGTAGTAATAGCAGCAGTAGTAGTAATAACAGCAGTAGTAATAGCAGCAGTAAGTATAATAACAGCAGTAGTATAATAACAGCAGTAGTAGTATTAGCAAGCAGTAGTAGTAATAGCAGCAGTAGTAATACCACATGTACTTATAGTAGTAATAGCAGCATTAGTATAACAGCAGTATGTATAAATAAGCAGCAGTAGTAGTAATAACAGCAGTAGTAATAACAGCAGTAGTAGTAATAGCAGCAGTAGTAGTAATAGCAGCAGTAGTAGTAATAGCAGCAGTAGTAATAACAGCAGTAGTAGTAATAGCAGCAGTAGTAGTAATAGCAGCAGTAGTAGTAATAGCAGCAGTAGTAGTAATACAGCATTTTAGTAGTAATAGCAGCATAGTAGTAATACAGCAGTAGTAATAATAACCGGCAGTATAAATAACAGCAGTAGTAATAATAACAGCAGTAGTAATAACAGCAGTAGTAGTAATAACAGCAGTAGTAGTAATAACAGCAGTAGTAGTAATAACAGCAGTAGTAGTAATAGCAGCAGTAGTAGTATAAACAGCAGTAGTATGTAATAACAGCAGTAGTAGTAATCCACATAGTAGTAAATAGCAGCAGTAGTAATAGCACAGTAGTAGTAATAGCAGCAGTAGTAATAACCAGCAGTAAGTAGTAATAGCACAGTAGTAGTAATACAGCAGTAAGTAAGTAATAACAGCAAGTAGTAGTAATAACAGCAGTAGTAGTAATAACAGCAGTAGTAGTAATAGCAGCAGTAGTAGTAATAACAGCAGTAGTAGTAATAGCAGCAGTAGTAGTAATAACAGCAGTAGTAGTAATAACAGCAGTAGTAGTAATAACAGCAGTAGTAGTAATAACAGCAGTAGTAGTAATAACAGCAGTAGTAGTAATAGCAATCAGTAGTAGTAATAACAAGTAGTAAGTAGTAATAACAGCAGTCGTAGTAATAACAGCAGTAGTAGTAATCACAGCAGTAGTATATTAATAACAGGATAGTATGAAGGGGGGGGAAAGGGGAAAAGGTAAAAAGGGGGAAAAGAAGTCAATGAAACTCCCTTGCCCAGGGCAGACAGTTACTGCCTGTGATCACTTTACGAGGTGCTGGACGTAGGTGTTCTGAGGCCATGAACCTAGCTCACCTAGGTGTAGGTGCTGGACGTAGGTGTTGTGAGGCCATGAACTAGCTCACCTAGGTGTAGGTGCTGGGACGTAGGTGTTGTGAGGCCATGAACCTAGCTCACCTAGGTGTAGGTGCTGGACGTAGGTGTTGTGAGGCCATGAACCTAGCTCACCTAGGTGTATGTGCTGGACGTAGGTGTTCTGAAGCCATGAACCTAGCTCACCTAGGTGTAGTTGCTGGACGTAGGTGTTCTGAAGCCATGAACCTAGCTCACCTAGGTGTAGGTGCTGGACGTAGGTGTTCTGAAGCCATGAACCTAGCTCACCTAGGTGTAGTTGCTGGACGTAGGTGTTCTGAGGCCATGAACCTAGCTCACCTAGGTGTATGTGCTGGACGTAGGTGTTCTGAGGCCATGGACCTAGTTCACCTAGGTGTAGGTGCTGGACGTAGGTGTCTGAGCCATGAACCTAGCTCACCTAGGTGTAGTTGCTGGACGTAGGTGTTCTGAGGCCATGAACCTAGCTCACCTAGGTGTAGGTGCTGGACGTAGGTGTTCTGAGGCCATGAACCTAGTTCACCTAGGTGTAGGTGCTGGACGTAGGTGTTCTGAAGCCATGAACCTAGCTCACCTAGGTGTAGTTGCTGGACGTAGGTGTTCTGAGGCCATGAACCTAGCTCACCTAGGTGTAGGTGCTGGACGTAGGTGTTCTGAGGCCATGAACCTAGCTCACCTAGGTGTAGGTGCTGGAGGTAGGTGTTCTGAGGCCATGAACCTAGCTCACCTAGGTGTAGATGCTGGACGTAGGTGTTCTGAGGCCATGAACCTAGCTCATATAGGTGTAGGTGCTGGACGTAGGTGTTCTGAGGCCATGAACCTAGCTCACCTAGGTGTAGATGCTGGACGTAGGTGTTCTGAGGCCATGAACCTAGCTCACCTAGGTGTAGGTGCTGGACGTAGGTGTTCTGAGGCCATGAACCTAGCTCACCTAGGTGTAGGTACTGGAGGTAGGTGTTCTGAGGCCATAAACCCTAGCTCACCTAGTGTAGTTGCTGGACGTAGGTGTTCTGAGGCCATGAACCTAGCTCACCTAGTGTAGGCCTGGACGTAGGTGTTCTGAGGCCATGAACCTAGCTCACCTAGGTGTAGTTGCTGGACGTAGGTGTTCTGAGCCTTAAAACCTAGCTCACCTAGGTGTAGATGCTGGACGTAGGTGTTCTGAGGCCATGAACCTAGCTCACCTAGGTGTAGGTGCTGGACGTAGGTGTTCTGAAGCCATGAACCTAGCTCACCTAGGTGTAGGTGCTGGACGTAGGCGTTCTGAGGCCATGAACCTAGCTCACCTAGTTTAGGTGCTGGACTAGTGTTCTGGGGCCATGAACCTAGCTCACCTAGGTGTAGGTGCTGGACGTAGGTGGTCTGAGGTCATGAACCTAGCTCACCTAGGTGTAGGTGCTGGACGTAGGCGTTCTGAGGCCATGAACCTAGCTCACCTAGGTGTAGGTGCTGGACGTAAGTGTTCTGAGGCCATGAACCTAGCTCACCTAGGTGTAGGTGCTGGACGTAGGTGTTCTGAGGCCATGAACCTAGCTCACCTAGGTGTAGGTGCTGGACGTAGGTGTTCTGAGGCCATGAACCTAGCTCACCTAGGTGTTGGTGTGGACGTAGGTGTTTCTGAGGCGATGAACCTAGCTCACCTAGGTGTAGGTGCTGGAGGTAGGTGTTCTGAGGCCATGAACCTAGCTCACCTAGGTGTAGTTGCTGGAGGTAGGTGTTCTGAGGCCATGAACCTAGCTCACCTAGGTGTAGGTGCTGGAGGTAGGTGTTCTGAGGCCATGAACCTAGCTCACCTAGGTGTAGGTGCTGGACGTAGGTGTTCTGAGGCCATGAACCTAGCTCACCTAGGTGTAGGTGCTGGAGGTAGGTGTTCTGTGGCCATGAACCTAGCTCACCTAGGTGTAGGTGCTGGAGGTAGGTGTTCTGAGGCCATGAACCTAGCTCACCTAGGTGTAGGTGCTGGAGGTAGGTGTTCTGAGGCCATGAACCTAGCTCACCTAGGTGTAGGTGCTGGCGGTAGGTGTTCTGAAGCCATGAACCTAGCTCACCTAGGTGTAGGTGTTGGTGGTAGGTGTTCTGAGGCAATGAACCTAGCTCACCTAGGTGTAGGTGCTGGACGTAGGCGTTCTGAGGCCATGAACCTAGCTCACCTAGGTGTAGGTGCTGGACGTAGGTGTTCTGAGGCCATGAACCTAGCTCACCTAGGTGTACGTGCTGGAGGTAGGTGTTCTGAGACCATGAACCTAGCTCACCTAGGTGTAGGTGCTGGAAGTAGGTGTTCTGAGGCCATCAACACAGTTTACCTAGGTATGAGTGCTGGTAGTAGGTGCTCAGAGGCCATTAACTTAGTTCACCTAGGTGTAGGTGCTGGTGGTAGGTGCTCTGAGGTCATGAACACAGTTCACCTATTTGTAGGTGCTGGAAGTAGGTGCTTTGAGGCCATCAACACAATTTATCTAGGAGTAGGTGCTGGAGGTAGATGCTGGCTGTAGGTGCTTTAGCTAGGTGATGTAGGTAGATGCTGGTGGGAGGTGCTGGAGGTAGGTGTTGGAAGTAGGTTCTGGTGCTTGGTGCTTGAGGTAGATGCTGGAGGTAGATATTGGAGATAGGTGCTCTAGGTAGGTCCTGGTAGAGGTGTTGGAGGTAGGTGCTGATGGTAGGTGTTGGAGGTAGGTGCTGATGGTAGGTTTTGGAGGTAGGTTCTGGAGGTTGGTGTTGGTGGTAGGTGCTGGAGGTAGGTGCATTAGGTAGGTGTTGGAAGTAGGTTCTGGAGGTAGGTGCATTGGGTAGGTGTTGGAAGTAGGTTCTGGTGGTTGGTGCTGGAAGTAGGTTCTGGTGGTTGGTGCTGGAGGTAGGTGCTGGTGGTAGGTTTTGGAGGTGGGTTCTGGGGGTTTGGGTGTTTGGGTGGTAGGTGCTGGAGGTAGTGCTGGTGGTAGGGTTTGGAGGTAGGTTCTGGAGGTAGGTGCTTTACATAGGTGCTGGAAGTAGGTTCTGGTGGTTGGTGCTGGTGGTAGGTGCTCGAAGTAGGTTCTGGTGGTTGGTGCTTGAGGTAGGTGGTGGAGGTAGGTGTTGGAGGTAGGTGCTGGAGGTAGGTACTGGTGGTAGGTGTTGGAGATAGGTGCGGAAGTAGGTTCTGGTGGTTGGAGCTTGAGGTAGGTGCTGGCAGGCATGTGTATATGTGTGCATATATATATATATATATATATATTATATATATAATATATATATATATATATATATATATATATATATATATGTATGCGTGTGTGTGTGCATTTCATACACACACACACACATGTATTGCTTATGTATTTCATACATGAGCAATACCTAATTAGGACACTAGTTACCTGTTCCCATGTCAGTGGTAATTAGGTTCTCCTGCTGGATAATTAACGCTCTACTGATCGGTATATTAGGTGTACCAAATATTGGTTACTCTTCTGTGGATAACACTATATAATGGCTGATATTATGGGGGGGGGGAGATAGGGACTGATCCCCAACTCCAGACTGAGGGACTGATCCCCAACTCCAGACTGAGGGACTGATCCCCAACTCCAGACTGAGGGTCTGATCCCCAACTCCAGACTGAGGGTCTGATCCCCAACTCCAGACTCAGGGACTGATCCCTAACTCCAGACTGAGGGACTGATTCCCAACTCCAGACTGAGGGTCTGATCCCCAACTCCAGACTGAGGGACTGATCCCCAACTCCAGACTGAGGGTCTGATCCCCAACTCCAGACTGAGGGTCTGATCCCCAACTCCAGACTGAGGGTCTGATCCCCAACTCCAGACTGAGGGACTGATCCCCAACTCCAGACTGAGGACTGATCCCCAACTCCAGACTGAGGGTCTGATCCCCAACTCCAGACGAGGGTCTGATCCCCAACTCCAGACTGAGGGTCTGATCCCAACTCCAGACTGAGGGACTGATCCCCAACTCCAGACTGAGGGACTGATCCCCAACTCCAGACTGAGGGACTGATCCCCAACTCCAGACTGAGGGTCTGATCCCCAACTCCAGACTGAGGGTCTGATCCCCAACTCCAGACTGAGGGACTGATCCCCAACTCCAGACTGAGGGACTGATCCCCAACTCCAGACTGAGGGTCTGATCCCCAACTCCAGACTGAGGGTCTGATCCCAACTCCAGACTGAGGGGTTGATCCCCAACTCCAGACTGAGGGTCTGATCCCCAACTCCAGACTGAGGGTCTGATCCCCAACTCCAGACTGAGGGTCTGATCCCCAACTCCAGACTCAGGGACTGATCCCCAACTCCAGACTCAGGGACTGATCCCCAACTCCAGACTCAGGGACTGATCCCCAACTCCAGACTCAGGGACTGATCCCCAACTCCAGACTCAGGGACTGATCCCCAACTCCAGACTGAGGGTCTGATCCCCAACTCCAGACTCAGGGACTGATCCCCAACTCCAGACTCAGGGACTGATCCCCAACTCCAGACTGAGGGTCTGATCCCCAACTCCAGACTGAGGGTCTGATCCCCAACTCCAGACTGAGGGTCTGATCCCCAACTCCAGACTGAGGGACTGATCCCCAACTCCAGACTGAGGGACTGATCCCCAACTCCAGACTGAGGGACTGATCCCCAACTCCAGACTGAGGGACTGATCCCCAACTCCAGACTGAGGGACTGATCCCCAACTCCAGACTGAGGGACTGATCCCCAACTCCAGACTGAGGGACTGATCCCCAACTCCAGACTGAGGGTCTGATCCCCAACTCCAGACTGAGGGACTGATCCCCAACTCCAGACTGAGGGACTGATTCCCAACTTCAGACTCAGGGACTGATCCCCAACTCCAGACTGAGGGACTGATCCCCAACTCCAGACTGAGGGACTGATCCCCAACTCCAGACTGAGGGACTGATCCCCAACTCCAGACTGAGGGACTGATCCCCAACTCCAGACTGAGGGTCTGATCCCCAACTCCAGACTGAGGGTCTGATCCCCAACTCCAGACTGAGGGTCTGATCCCCAACTCCAGACTGAGGGACTGATCCCCAACTCCAGACTGAGGGACTGATCCCCAACTCCAGACTGAGGGTCTGATCCCCAACTCCAGACTCAGGGACTGATCCCCAACTCAGACTTCAGGAGCTGATCCCCAACTCCAGACTCAGGGACTGATCCCCAACTCCAGACTCAGGGACTGATCCCCAACTCCAGACTCAGGGACTGATCCCCAACTCCAGACTGAGGGTCTGATCCCCAACTCCAGACTCAGGGACTGATCCCCAACTCCAGACTCAGGGACTGATCCCCAACTCAGACTGAGGGCTGATCCCCAACTCCAGATGAGGGTTGATCCCCAACTCCAGACTGAGGGACTGATCCCCAACTCAGACTGAGGGACTGATTCCCAACTCCAGACTGAGGGACTGATCCCCAACTCCAGACTGAGGGACTGATCCCAACTCCAGACTGAGGACTGATCCCAACTCCAGACTGAGGGACTGATCCCAACTCCAGACTGAGGGACTGATCCCCAACTCCAGACTGAGGGACTGATCCCCAACTCCATGACTGGGGCTGATTCCCAACTCCAGACTCAGGGACTGATCCCCAACTCAGAAATAGGGACTGATCCCCAACTCCAGACTGAGGGACTTGATCCCCAATCCAGACTGAGGGACTGATCCAACTCCAGACTGAGGGACTGATCCCCAATCCAGATGAGGGACTGATCCCCAACTCAGACTGAGGGACTGATCCCAACTCCAGCTGATGGGACTGATCACCCAACTCAGACTGAGGACTGATCCCAACTACAGATGAGGGACAGATTTCCATACTAGACTCAGGGAACTGATCCTAACTCAGATCAGGGACTGATCAACTCAGATGAGGTTGATCCACTCAGACTAGGGCTGACCACTCCAGAATGAGGAGATCCCGAACTCAGACTGAGGAGATGATCCCAACTACAGACTGAGGTTGATCCAACTCCAGACTGTAGGAACTGATCCCCAAACTCCAGAGAGGGACTGATTCCCAATTCAGACTCAGGGATGATCCCAACTCCGACTGAGGACTGATCCCAACCAGACTGAGGGACTGATTCCCCAACCAGACTGGGGACTGATCCCCAACTCCGACTAGAGGTCTGATCCCCAACTCCAGACTGAGGGTCTGATCCCCAACTCCAGACTGAGGGACTGATTCCCAACTTCAGATCAGGGACTGATCCAACTCCAGACTTGAAGGACTGATCCCAACTCCAGAGGAGGGACTGACCCCAACTCCAGACTGAGGGACTGATCCCAACTCAGACTGAGGGACTGATCCCCAACTCCAGACTGAGGGTCTGATCCAACTCAGACTGAGGGTCTGAATCCCAATCCAGACTGGGGCTGACCCCAACTCCAGACTCAGGGACTGATCCCCAACTCCAGACCAGGGATGTCCCCAACTCCAGACTCAGGGACTGATCCCTCAACTCAGACTCAGGGACTGATCCCAACTCCAGACTCAGGGACTGATCCCAAACTCCAGACTCAGGGACTGATCCCAACTCCAGACTCAGGGACTGGATTCCCCAACTCCAGACTCAGGGACTGATCCCCAACTCCAGACTCAGGGACTGATCCCCAACTCCAGACTCAGGGACTGATCCCCAACTCCAGACTCAGGGACTGATCCCCAACTCCAGACTCAGGGACTGAACATATCAACTTAAGTGTTCTGATGTTTGGAGCATTTGACAAAATAATTGGGAAGGAAGTCGTCTACTGAGACAAAGTCGAGACTAAGATTCATACAAGTAAAGTTGTGTATAGGTGATGGTTCAACAGGACGGCGACTGTGAAGGCTAGAAGGGTAGACTGTCTGTGTGAAGGCTGGAAGATGGGTAGATAATGTGTGTGTGAAGGCTAGAAGATGGGTAGACAGTGTGTGTGAAGGCTAGAAGATGGGTAGACAGTGTGTGTGAAGGCTAGAAGGGTAGACAGTGTGTGTGAAGGCTAGAAGATGGGTAGACAGTGTGTGTGAAGGCTAGAAGATGGGTAGACAATGTGTGTGTGAAGGCTAGAAGATGGGTAGACAATGTGTGTGTGAAGGCTAGAAGATGGGTAGACAATGTGTGTGTGAAGGCTAGAAGATGGGTAGACAATGTGTGTGTGAAGGATAGAAGGGTAGACAGTGTCTGTGAAGGCTAGAAGATGGGTAGACAGTGTGTGTGAAGGCTAGAAGATGGGTAGACAGTGTGTGTGAAGGCTAGAAGGGTAGACAGTGTGTGTGAAGGTTAGAAGATGGGTAGACAGTGTGTGTGAAGGCTAGAAGGGTAGACAGTGTGTGTGAAGGCTAGAAAATGGGTAGACAATGTGTGTGTGAAGGCTAGAAGATGGGTAGACAGTGTGTGTGAAGGCTAGAAGATGGGTAGACAGTCTGTGAAGGCTAGAAGATGGGTAGACAGTCTGTGAAGGCAAGAAGAAGCGAAGACGGCGACTGTGAACGCTAGAAGAAGGGTTTTAGCAGAGAACTAGTCAATAAAATGACTGTGAGCTCTAACATAACAGACAAGAACGTTATTGGTATTGCCAAAGTCTTACATATTTTTTTGTGCTCTTTAAGCTAGTCAGAAAGAGAACGGCCAGTTTCTCCAAAGTATTGAAGAGAACAAGATGAACATGGAATAGAACTCCGAAAGCATCAGTAACGGAAGGAGAAGTACAAGGTTTGATATCTTAGGAACGGAGAGAGTTGTTGGGATTAGAAAGACTGGAAATATAGGGAAGGCAGAGAACAGATTTCGGAGGATAAGAGTGTTTGGGAGAGAAGAAAGTCCATTTTAGCACGTGAGAAGACAGAGTTTATGAAATGAGAATGGTAGCCAAGACGAGAGAACGAATTACGAAGAGTGGAAATTTCCGAGTCAAGGAACCGAGGGTCATAAATGCGGAAACCACTTAGAAAGAGAGAAATAACAACACTTTGTTGACAGTGGGAGCACAGTGAATGTACATGCCACTGTGTATAGACTTACTGTACACGGGAAAAGAAAAGCCCGTAGCCGAGCAGTGAACGTGAACATCAAGGAAAGGAACCAAAGTATGAGATTCCCGTTGAGCTTAAAACTTAATGGAAGGAACTAGATTATTAACAGCAACGAGAAATGGCTGGAAGAGGCTAGAGTCATGAGGTCAAAGAGCAAAGATGTCACGTACATAGCAGAGCCAGAGTGAAGGGCGCACATCATTAGTAAGGAGAAGAGTTTTGAACAGGGGATAGAGGAGAGCCAATAGACACACCAAAGATTTAAAAATAAAGGAGTTAGAGTCCACACAAAGACGAATAAGAAGAAGAAAAATATCAGTAGGTATAGAGAGATGAAGTAACCCTTCATTGGCCTTCTCTCTGAGACAATTACGGACATCATTAAGAGGAACATTGATAAAGAGGGACTCAACGTCAAGACTAAGCATCTTACAGGTCGGGAGAGAGCGAACATGTTCCATGAAGTCTTGATAGTGACGAAGGTGAGCAGGAGAAAATGTACCAAGGAAAGCAGTGAGGGTTTTGGCCAGCCAAGAAGCAAGAGAATAAGAGACAGCATCTCTGGGAGATGTGATGGGACATGAGAAGATCTCACCTTATCAGTTGTAGCGAGACCATAGAAATATTATAGAGACGGAGAGTGTTGTCTCGTTACTAGACTTTCTACACTTCTACTTCCACCACTACTACTGTTACTGTTACTACTACTACTGTTACTACTACCACTACCACTAGTTACTACTACCACTACTACTACTGTTACTACGACCACTACCACTACTACTACCACTACTGTTACTACTACCACTACTACTGTTACTATTACTACTACTACTGTTACTACTACCACTACTACTGTTACTACTACTACTACTGTTACTACTACCACTAGTTACTACTACCACTACTACTACTGTTACTACGACCACTACCACTACTACTACTGTTACTACTACCACTACTACTACTATTGTTACCACTACTACTACTAGTTACTACTACCACTACTACTGTTACTACTACTGTTACTACTACAACTACCACTAGTTACTACCACTACTACTACTGTTACTACGACCACCACTACTACTACCACTACTGTTACTACTACCACTACTACTGTTACTACTACTACTACTGTTACTGCTACCACTACTACTGTTACTATTACTACTACTACTGTTACTACTACCACTACCACTGTTACTACTACCACTACTGTTACTACCACTACTACTATTACTGTTACTACTACTGTTACTACGACCACCTCTACTACTACTACTGTTACTACGACCACTAGTTACTACCACTACTACGACCACTTCTACCACTACTACTACGACCACTACCGTTACTACCACCACTACTACTACTGTTACTACAACCACTACTACGACCACTACTACCGTTACTACTACCACTACTACGACCACTACTACTGTTACTACAACCACTACTGTTACTACTACCACTACTACTACGACCACTACTACTGTTACTACCACTACTACTACGACCACTACTACTACCACTACTGTTACTACTACCACTGCTACTACGACCACTACTACTACTGTTACTACTACCACTACTACTACCACTACTACTGTTACTACTACCACTATTACTACTACTACGACCACTACTACTGTTACTACCACTACTACTACGACCACTACTACTACTGTTACTACCACTACTACGACCACCTCTACTACCACTACTACTACGACCACTTCTACTACTGTTACTACCACTACCACTACGACCACTACTACTGTTACTACGACCACTACTACTGTTACTACCACTACTACGACCACTACTACTGTTACTACTACCACTACTACGACCACTACTAGTTACCACTACTACGACCACTACTAGTTACTACCACTACTACGACCACTACTACGACCACTACCGTTACTACCACTACTACGACCACTACTGTTACTACAACCACTACTACTACCACTACTGTTACTACTGCCACTACTACCACTACTACTACTGTTACTACCACTATTACCACTACTACGACCACTACTAATGTTACTACTACCACTACTACGACCACTACTACTGTTACTACCACTACTACGACCACTACTACTACTGTTACTACCACTACTACTACGACCACTACTACTGTTACTAATACCACTACTACGACCACTACTACTGTTACTACTACCACAACTACTACTGTTACTACTACCACTACTACTGTTACTACTACCACTACTACTACTGTTACTACTACCACTACTACTACTGTTACTACTACCACTACTACTGTTACTACTACCACTACTACTACTGTTACTACTACCACTACTACTGTTACAACTACCCCTACTACTACTGTTACTACTACCACTACTACTGTTACTACCACTACTACTACTGTTACTACTACCACTACTACTGTTACTACTACCACTACTACTACTGTTACTACTACCACTACTACTGTTACTACTACCACTACTACTGTTACTACCACTACTACTACTGTTACTATTACCACTACTACTGTTACTACTACTGCTACTACTGCTTCTACAACTACTACTGCTGCTGCTACTACAACCAATACTACAACTACTACTAACACTACTGCTACTACCACAACTATTACTACTGCTGCTGCTACTACAACTACTACTAACATTACTGCTACTACTACAACTACTACTGCTGCTACTACAGCCAATACTACAACTACCACTAACACTACTGTTACTACTGCTTCTACAACTACTACTGCTGCTGCTGCTACTACAACACTACTGCTACTACCACAACTATTACTACTGCTGCTACTACTACTACAACTACTACTACTGCTGCTGCTACTACAGCCAATACTACAACTACCACTAACACTACTGTTACTACTGCTTCTACAACTACTACTGCTGCTGCTGCTACTACTACAACTAACACTACTGCTACTACTACTACTACTACCACCAATACTGCTTCAACAACTGCTACTACTTCCACTTCTTGTTATTTTCTACCTCTCTCCCGTTCCTGTCCTCAGGTACATATACTGGCTCCCTCACCTTCCTGTGTTAGTGTGACTAGTGAATGATCCAAGTCGGACCCAGCATTCACTATATGTGCGGCTTATTTGTGTCTTGTAAGAGCACTCTAGTGTCTAGAACACTTTAGACAGTGTCAAGAACACTTTAGACAGTGTCAAGAACACTTTAGACAGTGTCAAGAACACTTTAGACAGTCAAGAACAATTTAGACAGTGTCAAGAACACTTTAGACAGTGTCAAGAACACTTTAGACAGTGTCAACACTACCCTAGATAGTGTCATTAATGTTCTAGATAGACAGATATCCTAATATCTATCGAACCACCTTGCCACACTGGTTTCTGCAATAGATATTCTTAGTAAGTTTAAAAACCAGTCTTCTGTCGTAGAATCTCAGTGGTTTTTCTGGCCCCATTGCTGGTTTTTTGGAGGTGTTGCTGGAGAAAGTGTTGCCTGGTAGAGTTGCTGGAGAAAGTGTTGCCTGGTAGTGTTGCTGGAGAAAGTGTTGCCTGGTAGTGTTGCTGGAGAAAGTGTTGCCTGGTAGTGTTGCTGGAGAAAGTGTTGCCTGGTAGTGTTGCTGGAGAAAGTGTTGCCTGGTAGAGTTGCTGGAGAAAGTGTTGCCTGGTAGTGTTGCTGGAGAAAGTGTTGCCTGGTAGTGTTGCTGGAGAAAGTGTTGCCTGGTAGTGTTGCTGGAGAAAGTGTTGCCTGGTAGTGTTGCTGGAGAAAGTGTTGCCTGGTAGTGTTGCTGGAGAAAGTGTTGCCTGATAGTGTTGCTGGAGAAAGTGTTGCCTGGTAGTGTTGCTGGAGAAAGTGTTGCCTGGTAGTGTTGCTGGAGAAAGTGTTGCCTGGTAGTGTTGCTGGAGAAAGTGTTGCCTGGTAGAGTTGCTGGAGAAAGTGTTGCCTGGTAGTGTTGCTGGAGAAAGTGTTGCCTGGTAGTGTTGCTGGAGAAAGTGTTGCCTGGTAGTGTTGCTGGAGAAAGTGTTGCCTGGTAGTGTTGCTGGAGAAAGTGTTGTCTGGTAGTGTTGCTGGAGAAAGTGTTGCCTGGTAGTGTTGCTGGAGAAAGTGTTGCCTGGTAGTGATGCTGGAGAATGTGTTGCCTGGTAGTGTTGCTGGAGAAAGTGTTGCCTGGTAGTGTTGCTGGAGAAAGTGTTGCCTGGTAGTGTTGCTGGAGAAAGTGTTGCCTGGTAGTGTTGCTGGAGAAAGTGTTGCCTGGTAGTGTTGCTGGAGAAAGTGTTGCCTGGTAGTGTTGCTGGAGAAAGTGTTGCCTGGTAGAGTTGCTGGAGAAAGTGTTGCCTGGTAGTGTTGCTGGAGAAAGTGTTGCCTGGTAGTGTTGCTGGAGAAAGTGTTGCCTGGTAGTGTTGCTGGAGAAAGTGTTGTCTGGTAGTGTTGCTGGAGAAAGTGTTGCCTGGTAGTGTTGCTGGAGAAAGTGTTGCCTGGTAGTGTTGCTGGAGAAAGTGTTGCCTGGTAGTGTTGCTGGAGAAAGTGTTGCCTGGTAGTGTTGCTGGAGAAAGTGTTGCCTGGTAGTGTTGCTGGAGAAAGTGTTGTTTGGTAGTGTTGCTGGAGAAAGTGTTGCCTGGTAGTGTTTGCTGGAGAATGTGTTGCCTGGTATTGTTGCTGGAGAAAGTGTTGCCTGGTAGTGTTGCTGGAGAATGTGTTGCCTGGTAGTGTTGCTGGAGAAAGTGTTGCCTGGTAGTGTTGCTGGAGAAAGTGTTGCCTGGTAGTGTTGCTGGAGAAAGTGTTGCCTGGTAGTGTTGCTGGAGAAAGTGTTGCCTGGTAGTGTTGCTGGAGAAAGTGTTGCCTGGTAGTGTTGCTGGAGAAAGTGTTGCCTGGTAGTGTTGCTGGAGAAAGTGTTGCCTGGTAGTGTTGCTGGAGAAAGTGTTGCCTGGTAGTGTTGCTGGAGAAAGTGTTGCCTGGTAGTGTTGCTGGAGAAAGTGTTGCCTGGTAGTGTTGCTGGAGAAAGTGTTGCCTGGCAGTGTTGCTGGAGAAAGTGTTGCCTGGCAGTGTTGCTGGAGAAAGTGTTGCCTGGTAGTGTTGCTGGAGAAAGTGTTGCCTGGTAGTGTTGCTGGAGAAAGTGTTGCCTGGTAGTGTTGCTGGAGAAAGTATTGCCTGGTAGTGTTGCTGGAGAAAGTGTTGCCTGGTAGTGTTGCTGGAGAAAGTGTTGCCTGGTAGTGTTGCTGGAGAAAGTATTGCCTGGTAGTGTTGCTGGAGAAAGTGTTGCCTGGTAGTGTTGCTGGAGAATGTGTTGCCTGGTAGTGTTGCTGGAGAAAGTGTTGCCTGGTAGTGTTGCTGGAGAAAGTGTTGCCTGGTAGTGTTGCTGGAGAAAGTGTTGCCTGGTAGTGTTGCTGGAGAAAGTGTTGCCTGGTAGTGTTGCTGGAGAAAGTGTTGCCTGGTAGAGTTGCTGGAGAAAGTGTTGCCTGGTAGAGTTGCTGGAGAAAGTGTTGTCTGGTAGTGTTGCTGGAGAAAGTGTTGCCTGGTAGTGTTGCTGGAGAAAGTGTTGCCTGGTAGTGTTGCTGGAGAAAGTGTTGCCTGGTAGTGTTGCTGGAGAAAGTGTTGTCTGGTAGTGTTGCTGGAGAAAGTGTTGCCTGGTAGTGTTGCTGGAGAAAGTGTTGCCTGGTAGTGTTGCTGGAGAAAGTGTTGCCTGGTAGTGTTGCTGGAGAAAGTGTTGCCTGGTAGTGTTGCTGGAGAAAGTGTTGTCTGGTAGTGTTGCTGGAGAAAGTGTTGCCTGGTAGTGTTGCTGGAGAATGTGTTGCCTGGTATTGTTGCTGGAGAAAGTGTTGCCTGGTAGTGTTGCTGGAGAAAGTGTTGCCTGGTAGTGTTGCTGGAGAATGTGTTGCCTGGTAGTGTTGCTGGAGAAAGTGTTGCCTGGTAGTGTTGCTGGAGAAAGTGTTGCCTGGTAGTGTTGCTGGAGAAAGTGTTGCCTGGTAGTGTTGCTGGAGAAAGTGTTGCCTGGTAGTGTTGCTGGAGAAAGTGTTGCGTGGTAGTGTTGCTGGAGAAAGTGTTGTCTGGTAGTGTTGCTGGAGAAAGTGTTGCCTGGTAGTGTTGCTGGAGAAAGTGTTGCCTGGTAGTGTTGCTGGAGAAAGTGTTGCCTGGTAGTGTTGCCTGGTAGTGTTGCCTGGTAGTGTTGTCTGGTAGTATTGCCTGGTAGTATTGCCTGGTAGTGTTGCCTGGTAGTGTTGCCTGGTAGTGTTGCCTGGTAGTGTTGCCTGGTAGTGTTGCCTGGTAGTGTTGCCTGGTAGTGTTGCGTGGTAGTGTTGCCTGGTAGTGTTGCCTGGTAGTGTTGCCTGGTAGTGTTGCCTGGTAGTGTTGCCTGGTAGTATTGCCTGGTAGTGTTGCCTGGTAGTGTTGCCTGGTAGTGTTGCCTGGTAGTATTGCCTGGTAGTGTTGCCTGGTAGTGTTGCCTGGTAGTGTTGCCTGGTAGTGTTGCCTGGTAGTGTTGTCTGGTAGTGTTGCCTGGTAGTGTTGCCTGGTAGTGTTGTCTGGTAGTGTTGCCTGGTAGTGTTGCCTGGTAGTGTTGCCTGGTAGTGTTGCCTGGTAGTGTTGTCTGGTAGTGTTGCCTGGTAGTGTTGCCTGGTAGTGTTGCCTGGTAGTATTGCCTGGTAGTGTTGCCTGGTAGTGTTGCCTGGTAGTGTTGCCTGGTAGTGTTGCCTGGTAGTGTTGCCTGGTAGTGTTGCCCTCTGAGAAAAACTGAGACAGCAAGAGTTGTGTTTACAGTTGGTTTCGAGTTGACTTAGAGGGTCGAGTTGAGAGTCCTGGCGCCTGATGCTGAATAGAAAGGTTTTTTGGTGTTAAATGGTTTATCGAGAGATGGTTTAATGAAATTTACACTTGGGTTTTACTCTGTAATGGTTTATGTTTGAGAGTAGTGAGACAGTTGCCGTATTATTGGGTTTAAAAGTCACTGTTGACGGTCGGTTTATATTGTGAATATCGATATTTTCCGTTGTTTAGGACGCAAGGGAAGGACGCAAGGGTAGGACGCAAGAGTAGGACGCTAGGGTAGGACGCAAGGGTAGGACGCAAGGGTAGGACGCAAGGGAAGGACGCAAGGGTAGGACGCAAGGGTAGGACGCAAGGGAAGGACGCAAGGGTAGGACGCAAGGGTAGGACGCAAGGGTAGGACGCAAGGGTAGGACGCAAGGGAAGGACGCAAGGGTAGGACGCAAGGGTAGGACGCAAGGGTAGGACGCAAGGGAAGGACGCAAGGGAAGGACGCAAGGGTAGGACGCAAGGGTAGGACGCAAGGGTAGGACGCAAGGGTAGGACGCAAGGGAAGGACGCAAGGGTAGGACGCAAGGGTAGGACGCAAGGGTAGGACGCAAGGGTAGGACGCAAGGGTAGGAAGGGAAAGCACTTAACTCAGTAACCTCTGTCTTCTAAACACAGATGCTGCTAGTTATACTGTGGCTGCTAGTTATACTGTGGCTGCTAGTTATACTGTGGCTACTAGCTGCTAGTTATACTGTGGCTACTAGCTGCTAGTTATACTGTGGCTACTAGCTGCTAGTTATACTGTGGCTACTAGCTGCTAGTTATACTGTGGCTACTAGCTGCTAGTTATACTGTGACTACTTGCTGCTAGTTATACTGTGGCTACTAGCTGCTAGTTATACTGTGGCTACTAGCTGCTAGTTATACTGTGGCTACTAGCTGCTAGTTATACTGTGACTACTTGCTGCTAGTTATACTGTGGCTGCTAGTTATACTGTGACTACTTGCTGCTAGTTATACTGTGGCTACTAGCTGCTAGTTATACTGTGGCTACTAGCTGCTAGTTATACTGTGGCTACTAGCTGCTAGTTATACTGCGACTACTAGCTGCTAGTTATACTGTGACTACTTGCTGCTAGTTATACTGTGGCTACTAGCTGCTAGTTATACTGTGGCTACTAGCTGCTAGTTATACTGTGGCTACTAGCTGCTAGTTATACTGTGACTACTTGCTGCTAGTTATACTGTGGCTACTAGCTGCTAGTTATACTGTGGCTACTAGCTGCTAGTTATACTGCGACTACTAGCTGCTAGTTATACTGTGACTACTAGCTGCTAGTTATACTGTGGCTACTAGCTGCTAGTTATACTGTGGCTGCTAGTTATACTGTGACTACTTGCTGCTAGTTATACTGTGGCTACTAGCTGCTAGTTATACTGTGGCTACTAGCTGCTAGTTATACTGTGACTACTTGCTGCTAGTTATACTGTGGCTACTAGCTGCTAGTTATACTGTGACTACTTGCTGCTAGTTATACTGTGGCTGCTAGTTATACTGTGACTACTTGCTGCTAGTTATACTGTGGCTACTAGCTGCTAGTTATACTGTGACTACTTGCTGCTAGTTATACTGTGGCTACTAGCTGCTAGTTATACTGTGACTACTAGCTGCTAGTTATACTGTGGCTACTAGCTGCTAGTTATACTGTGACTACTTGCTGCTAGTTATACTGTGGCTACTAGCTGCTAGTTATACTGTGGCTGCTAGTTATACTGTGACTACTTGCTGCTAGTTATACTGCTGCTACTAAGCTGCTAGTTGTACTGTGACTACTAGCTGCTAGTTATACTGTGGCTGCTAGTTATACTGTGACTACTTGCTGCTAGTTATACTGTGGCTGCTAGTTATACTGTGACTACTTGCTGCTAGTTATACTGTGACTACTAGCTGCTAGTTTATACTGTGCTATAGCTGCTAGTTATAACTGTGACTACTGCTGCTAGTTATACTGTGACTACTAGCTGCTAGTTATACTGTGGCTGCTAGTTGTACTGTGACTACTAGCTGCTAGTTGTACTGTGACTACTAGCTGCTAGTTATACTGTGACTACTAGCTGCTAGTTATACTGTGACTACTAGCTGCTAGTTATACTGTGGCTGCTAGTTATACTGTGACTACTAGCAGCTAGTTGTACTGTGACTACTAGCTGCTAGTTATACTGTGACTACTAGCTGCTAGTTATACTGTGCTGCTAGTTTACTGTGACTACTAGCGCTAGTTGTACTGTGACTACTGCTGCTAGTTTATACTGTGAGCTACTAGCTGCTAGTTATACTGTGGCTAGCTGCTAGTTGTACTGTGCCTACTAGCTGCTAGTTGTACTGTGATTACTAGCTGCTAGTTGTACTGTGGCTACTAGCTGCTAGTTGTACTGTGATTACTAGCTGCTATTGTACTGTGATTACTAGCTGCTAGTTGTACTGTGACTGCTAGTTGTACTGTGACTACTAGGTACTAGTTATACTGTGAATACTAGATGCTAGTTGTACTGTGACTACTAGCTGCTAGTTGTACTGTGGCTAGCTACTAGTTGTACTGTGACTACTAGCTGCTAGTTGTACTGTGACTACTAGCTGCTAGTTGTATTGTGAGTACTAGCTGCTAGTTGTACTGTGACTAACTGCTAGTTGTACTGTGACTAACTGCTAGTTGTACTGTGACTACTAGCTGCTAGTTGTACTGTGACTACTAGCTGCTAGTTGTACTGTGACTACTAGCTGCTAGTTGTACTGTAACTACTAGCTGCTAGTTGTACTGTGACTACTAGCTGCTAGTTGTACTGTGACTACTAGCTGCTAGTTGTACTGTAACTACTAGCTGCTAGTTATACTGTGACTACTAGCTGCTAGTTATACTGTGGCTGCTAGTTATACTGTGACTACTAGCAGCTAGTTGTACTGTGAGTACTAGCTGCTAGTTGTACTGTGACTACTAGCTGCTAGTTGTACTGTGACTACTAGCTGCTAGTTGTACTGTGACTACTAGCTGCTAGTTGTACTGTGACTACTAGCTGCTAGTTGTACTGTGACTACTAGCTGCTAGTTGTACTGTAGCTACTAGCTACTAGTTATCATACTGTAACTACTAGCAATACTGTTACTACTAGTACTCCCTCACTAGGACTAGGTCAGTTATAACCATGAGTTCCCAAATCTTTATAACAAGTTTCGGCATGGTCCAGGTCTACTGGTCCACTGGATCACTGGTCCACTGGTTCACTGGTCCACTGGACCACTGGACCACTGGTCCACTGGACCACTGGTTCACTGGTCCACTGGTTCACTGGTCCACTGGACCACTGGACCACTGGTCCACTGGATCACTGGTCCACTGGTTCACTGGTCCACTGGACCACTGGACCACTGGTCCACTGGACCACTGGACCACTGGTTCACTGGTCCATTGGACCACTGGTCCACTGGTCCACTGGACCACTGGTCCACTGGTCCACTGGACCACTGGACCTTACGTTGGTCCAGATGGGACGGTCCATACCGAGACAGTGGTGCTATAGAAAGTAGTCAGTCTACAACGCCACTGTTTGAGATGATGCGACCACAGTATACCTTGGTCCTTTATGAAGGACCTCTGAGGTATACCTTGGTCCTTTATGAAGGACCTCTGAGGTATACCTTGGTCCTTTATGAAGGACCTCTGAGGTATACCTTGGTCCTTTATGAAGGACCTCTGAGGTATACCTTGGTCCTTTATGAAGGACCTCTGAGGTATACCTTGGTCCTTTATGAAGGACCTCTGAGGTATACCTTGGTCCTTTATGAAGGACCTCTGAGGTATACCTTGGTCCTTTATGAAGGACCTCTGAGGTATACCTTGGTCCTTTATGAAGGACCTCTGAGGTATACCTTGGTCCTTTATGAAGGACCTCTGAGGTATACCTTGGTCCTTTATGAAGGACCTCTGAGGTATACCTTGGTCCTTTATGAAGGACCTCTGAGGTATACCTTGGTCCTTTATTATGAAGGACCTCTGAGGTATTCCTTGGTCCTTCATTATGAAGGACCTCTGAGGTATACCTTGGTCCTTTATTATGAAGGACCTCTGAGGTATACCTTGGTCCTTTATTATGAAGGACCTCTGAGGTATACCTTGGTCCTTTATTATGAAGGACCTCTGAGGTATACCTTGGTCCTTTATTATGAAGGACCTCTGAGGTATACCTTGGTCCTTATTATGAAGGACCTCTGAGGTATACCTTGGTCCTTCATTATGAAGGACCTCTGAGGTATACCTTGGTCCTTCATTATGAAGGAACTCTGAGGTATACCTTGGTCCTTTATGAAGGACCTCTGAGGTATACCTTGGTCCTTCATTATGAAGGACCTCTGAGGTATACCTTGGTCCTTCATTATGAAGGACCTCTGAGGTATAACCTTGGTCCTTTATGAAGGACCTCTGAGGTATACCTTGGTCCTTTATGAAGGACCTCTGAGGTATACCTTGGTCCTTTATGAAGGACCTCTGAGGTATACCTTGGTCCTTTATGAAGGACCTCTGAGGTATACCTTGGTCCTTTTATGAAGGACCTCTGAGGTATACCTTGGTCCTTTATGAAGGACCTCTGAGGTATACCTTGGTCCTTTATGAAGGACCTCTGAGTTATACCTTGGTCCTTTATGAAGGACCTTTGAGGTATACCTTGGTCCTTTATGAAGGACCTCTGAGGTATACCTTGGTCCTTTATGAAGGACCTCTGAGGTATACCTTGGTCCTTTATGAAGGACCTCTGAGGTATACCTTGGTCCTTTATGAAGGACCTCTGAGGTATACCTTGGTCCTTTATGAAGGACCTCTGAGGTATACCTTGGTCCTTTATTATGAAGGACCTCTGAGGTATACCTTGGTCCTTCATTATGAAGGACCTCTGAGGTATACCTTGGTCCTTTATGAAGGACCTCTGAGGTATACCTTGGTCCTTTATGAAGGACCTCTGAGGTATACCTTGGTCCTTTATTATGAAGGACCTCTGAGGTATACCTTGGTCCTTTATTATGAAGGACCTCTGAGGTATACCTTGGTCCTTTATTATGAAGGACCTCTGAGGTATACCTTGGTCCTTTATTATGAAGGACCTCTGAGGTATACCTTGGTCCTTTTATGAAGGACCTCTGAGGTATACCTTGGTCCTTATTATGAAGGACCTCTGAGGTATACCTTGGTCCTTATTATGAAGGACCTCTGAGGTATACCTTGGTCCTTCATTATGAAGGACCTCTGAGGTATACCTTGGTCCTTATTATGAAGGACCTCTGAGGTATACCTTGGTCCTTATTATGAAGGACCTCTGAGGTATACCTTGGTCCTTATTATGAAGGACCTCTGAGGTATACCTTGGTCCTTATTATGAAGGACCTCTGAGGTATACCTTGGTCCTTCATTATGAAGGACCTCTGAGGTATACCTTGGTCCTTCATTATGAAGGAACTCTGAGGTATACCTTGGTCCTTCATTATGAAGGACCTCTGAGGTATACCTTGGTCCTTCATTATGAAGGAACTCTGAGGTATACCTTGGTCCTTTATTATGAAGGACCTCTGAGGTATACCTTGGTCCTTTATGAAGGACCTCTGAGGTATACCTTGGTCCTTTATTATGAAGGACCTCTGAGGTATACCTTGGTCCTTTATTATGAAGGACCTCTGAGGTATACCTTGGTCCTTCATTATAAAGGAGCTAAGGCTTAATCACACGAGTAAAGTAAACGAGGGAACGGGTTGGGTTCAAACCCACGACAAGCGAGTGTTAGTACTGACAGGCCAGTGTGTTAACAACTGTACTAGCTGCCTCTAGTAAGATTCATCCGTATTTCTGTACGCTATAGGAAGGTTAGCATAGGCCTACCACTGTGACAATTAACACAGGTTTATGACAGATGAATCCCACACCAGCGGAGATGTGTTGTGCTCTAGCTCGAGTCCCCTCAGAGCCACACTGGCCTGTGAATTTTAAAACTCACTTGTCATGGGTTCGAATCCCTCCCGCTCCCTGAGAGGTAATAACACTGCAGTGAACAGAGCACAAGACTTCTCCAGGCTCAGGGACTGACCTCCTAAATACTGTTCCTCCAAGGTTGATGGACTGATTACATCGTCTTCATTTCGACTGAAGAAACCTACTGAGTAGGCGTTACTTGCTTGTGTTAATTATCAGATTACTGGATAAAGTACGGTACGGGAGGGGTTGAACCATGGCTAGTGTGTCTGGGAGGACACAGTAGGACAGTGTCTGGGAGGACACAGTAGGACAGTGTCTGGGAGGACACAGTGGGACAGTGTCTGGGAGGACACAGTGGGACAGTGTCTGGGAGGACACAGTGGGACAGTGTCTGGGAGGACACAGTGGGACAGTGTCTGGGAGGACACAGTGGGACAGTGTCTGGGAGGACACAGTGGGACAGTGTCTGGGAGGACACAGTGGGACAGTGTCTGGGAGGACACAGTGGGACAGTGTCTGGGAGGACACAGTGGGACAGTGTCTGGGAGGACACAGTGGGACAGTGTCTGGGAGGACACAGTGGGACAGTGTCTGGGAGGACACAGTGGGACAGTGTCTGGGAGGACACAGTGGGACAGTGTCTGGGAGGACACAGTGGGACAGTGTCTGGGAGGACACAGTGGGACAGTGTCTGGGAGGACACAGTGGGACAGTGTCTGGGAGGACACAGTGGGACAGTGTCTGGGAGGACACAGTGGGACAGTGTCTGGGAGGACACAGTGGGACAGTGTCTGGGAGGACACAGTGGGACAGTGTCTGGGAGGACACAGTGGGACAGTGTCTGGGAGGACACAGTGGGACAGTGTCTGGGAGGACACAGTGGGACAGTGTCTGGGAGGACACAGTGGGAGTGTGTCTGGAAGGACACAGTGGGAGTGTGTCTGGAAGGACACAGTGGGAGTGTGTCTGGAAGGACACAGTGGGAGTGAGTCTGGAAGGACACAGTGTTAGTGTCTCTGGAAGGACACAGTGAGTGTGTCTCTGGAAGGATACAGTGGGAGTGTGTCTGGGAGGATACAGTGGGAGTGTGTCTGGGAGGATACAGTGGGAGTGTGTCTGGAAGGACACAGTGGGAGTGTGTCTGGAAGGACACAGTGGGAGTGTGTCTGGAAGGACACAGTGGGAGTGTCTCTGGAAGGACACAGTAGGAGTGTGTCTGGAAGGACACAGTGGGAGTGTGTCTGGAAGGACACAGTGGGAGTGTGTCTGGAAGGACACAGTGGGAGAGTGTCTGGAAGGACACAGTGGGAGAGTGTCTGGAAGGACACAGTGGGAGTGTCTCTGGAAGGACACAGTAGGAGTGTGTCTGGAAGGACACAGTGGGAGTGTCTCTGGAAGGACACAGTAGGAGTGTGTCTGGAAGGACACAGTGGGAGAAAGACAGCCCTTCAGTCCCTACTGGCTGTCAAAAACCATGGTGGATAGATAAAGGGTGTCTCTTACGCCCCACCCCGTGGTAATGACAGGGGTTACACTGCAGATTTAACCCTGGAGGTGAGAGGTGATCATACCACTGC
This sequence comes from Cherax quadricarinatus, assembly GCF_026875155.1. Classification (NCBI taxonomy): domain Eukaryota; kingdom Metazoa; phylum Arthropoda; class Malacostraca; order Decapoda; family Parastacidae; genus Cherax; species Cherax quadricarinatus. The sequence continues at coordinate 7,531,458 of NC_069486.1, forward strand.
AGATTTAACCCTGGAGGTGAGGGGTGGTCATCCCACTGCGGATTTAACCCTGGAGGTGAGGGGTGGTCATCCCACTGCGGATTTAACCCTGGAGGTGAGGGGTGGTTATCCTACTGCGGATTTAACCCTGGAGGTGAGGGGTGGTTATCCCACTGCGAATTTAACTCTGGAGGTGAGGGGTGGTCATACCACTGCAGATTTAACCCTGGAGGCGAGTCATTCCACTGGTACAAGTGCACATCCCAGGATTGAGACAACCACTATAACTGGATTCCCAGAGGTCCACTTCTATCATGTGACCTTAGTGATCATGTGACCTCAAGGGTCATCATGTGACCTCAGGGGTCATGTGATCTCAGGGATCATGTGACCTCAGGGGGTCATGTGATCTCAGGGGGCCATGTGACCTCAGGGGGTCATGTCATCTCAGGGGGCCATGTGACCTCAGGGATCATGTGACCTCAGGGATCATGTGACCTCTAGGGTCATCTGGAAAAAATTTTATTACATATATTGATAGCAAAGCAGAAGGCTCTCTAGTGCTCTATCTAAAGGCAGAGCTCTAAGACCTCTAATTATAAGCTCTAGGTCTCTACACCCTTGTGAACATGCCCCCTCTACTGTGAACAATGAACAATGTTCCTACCTTGCTTCTGTTCCTCTTGTTCATAGCAGCGTCATTCTTCTTGTTCTGATGGGCCATGCCCATCCGGGCACCGGCAAATCTCCCAGCCATGGTGCTCTGATTGTCCTCTGTTAACGGGGAAGCAGGTGCAACAGGGGATTGGGAAGTATTCTGTTTATTGCTGTCGTAGGTAATGTTCAGATCACCGGGTCTGAGTGCGGTAAATCAGGGGCTTTGTACTGTCTGATTGCCTGTTTCTGTTGGGCGAAACGGTCACCGTTTGTCCCATGGGAAACGGCACTGTTTTAAGGGGAGAAGTGTCGTTAATTCACACTCGTTAACGGGGCCGGGGTTCAACGGCGAGAAGGGAGGAGGTGCAACCGTTAACGGGGAGGTTAACGGTAAGCTGCTCCCGTTGAGCACTGCCAATAACAGTAACAGGAAGACAAAGGGAGGATTTCTGGTCTCTTAATCGCCCTCTTCAGGACGAGAAGCGACTACTTTTGTGAGCAATAATCTTGATTATTAAGCTTTCAAGCTGACAGCACAGCGTGTCTGGGAAGTTTTCAAGCTGGGACCAGAGTGGCCCTGCCACAGAAAGCCTTCAAGCTGAGATGATAGCTTTTGTGTAAAGTTTTAAGCTGAGATAACAGCTTGTCTGAAAATCCTACAAGCTGGGATGACAGCTTGCCTCTGAAGCCTTCAAGCTGGGATTACAGCCTTCAAGCTGGGATTATAGCCTTCACGATGGGATTATACCCGTCAAGCTAGGATTACAGCCTTCAAGCTGGGATTACAGCCTTCAAGCTGGGATTACAACCTTCAGTCTGGGATTACAGGCTTCAAGCTGGGATTACAACCTTCAAGCTGGGATTACAGCCTTCAAGCTGGGATTACAACCTTCAGTCTGGGATTACAGGCTTCAAGCTGAAATCCTATTCTTGCGAGAGGAAAATCCTAATGCCTAAAATCCTCTAAGCTGAGAGGCAAGTATTCTAGAAATCCTGGTAAATCCTTCAGTCTTGCACACACACAGGGTCTTAATCCTGGTAACTCCTCCAGTCTTACACACACAGAGGGTATTAATCCTGGTAAATCCTCCAGTCTTACACAAAGGGTCTTAATCCTGGTAAATCCTCCAGTCTTACACACACAGAGGGTATTAATCCTGGTAAATCCTCCAGTCTTACACAAAGGGTCTTAATCCTGGTAAATCCTCCAGTCTTACACACAGTGTTAATCCTGGTAAATCCTACAGTCTTACACACACAGAGGGTTTCAATCCTGGCAAATCCTTCAGTCTTACACAGAGGGTGTTAATCCTGGTAAATCCTCCAGTCTTGCGCACACGGAGGGTCTTGAAGGGTCAGTCAGCAAAGACTTAAGTCTTAAGTCTTAGTTCAGGAGGCTGTAACGAGAGAAAACTGTGAAAAGGACAGAATCACCTGCATAAGTCTTAAAAAAAAAGTCTTTTCTCGCGTATAAGTCTTATTTTACACGTAGAAAAAGACTTTTACGACCCAGATTAAGGCTGATTTAGAATTGTGTAAGATAAATCTCGGTAATCCTTTGGTCTGTTAGGTTTGATGTTTATTAAGATTGGTTGGTTGGTTAATGGGGTTTAAAGTCTATCTACTACACCAGGGTCATTAAGACTGGTTGGTTGGTTAATGTACACTACCAGTGTATATACCTTGAGATATACCCCTCTCAGTATACATATACATTGAGATATACACCTCTCAATGTATATACACTGAGATATACACCTCTCAGTATATATACACCGAGATATATACCTCTCAGTAAATATATACACTGGGATATACACCTCTTAGTATGGTATAAACATTAGTAACAGATACCAAGAAATTACTTAAGAAAGACAGCTTAGTAAACACTAGGACACATCACAAAACATTTGGGTCCTGGGACCTTGATCACTTCTAACTTACACAAGTTAATAAGACAGTATATAAACCATACCACGGATGGGGTTTGAACCCGCGATCTGAGAATCATAAAACTCCAGACCGACGCTTTAGCCACCCGTGGTATTTTTCTGTTTACATTCTGTTATTACTGTTTCCTGAGTTATGAAGACTGTGTGTAAATATATGTGGAGAGTGAGGCTTGTTATAGTGACCTGAAGAATGACATTGGGGTGATACATAGTGACCTGAAGAATGACATTGGGGTGATACATAGTGACCTGAAGAATGACATTGGGGTGATACATAGTGACCTGAAGAATGACATATTGGGATGATACATAGTGACCTGAAGAATGATAAATTGGGATGATACATAGTGACCTGAAGAATGACATATTGGGATGATATAGTGACCTGAAGAATGACATATTGGGATGATACATAGTGACCTGAAGAATGACATTGGGGTGATATATAGTGACCTGAAGAATGACATATTGGGATGACACAATGACCTGAAGAATGATATATTGGGAGGATGACAGGTAGACAATGTGGTCACGTGACTCCTGTGTTGTTAGGTACCTGATGCTTTGCCTCGTTAAGTATCTTGTACGATAATGTTACTTGAGATTATGTAGTTTTCAGTATTATGGAGATAAAGACGTGTGCAGCAGTTGGGTAACATTTTTGATGATAGGTTTAGCTATACAGTTGGCTTCCTCAGTCACAGAGGCAGCAGTAGTAGTCAAATCAACTTGGGAGAAAAGTAAGTATTTGAGGTAATCAGTCCCTCAGCCTTGAGAAGAGTTCAGTTCCATAGTCTGGAACTGTGCAGGCGAATTTTTTCATCAGTAAAGATACTCGACTGTTGCACATGCGTCTTAATCTTTAAGTTGCCCTTATTTTGTACCATTTCTATGGTGTAGGTGACGGTGATTATCGCGGCTTCCAGACATTGTTGACGTCTAAGATCTTGTTTGGTGAGTTTGAGCTGTGCCTTATTCCACTTCATCAAATGTCTCGTGGAGTCCCTGTGCAGTGCACAGGCGTACCTTAAGGTACGCATGTGTCCTCCACAGGGACTCCACATTAAGGTATGCCTGTGTACTCCACAGGGACTCTGCATTAAAATACGCCTGTGTCCTACACAGGGACTCCACGTTAACGTGGACTCCCTGTGGAGGACACAGGTATACCTTAAGTCATCTCTGTTGCTGGCGTTTCGATGTTCGTTCAGGCAGACTGAGAGATTTCTGCCTGTTTATCCTACATATTTCCAAGAACAGTATCCACACAGGAGATGGTGTAGACGCCAGCTGTGGAAGCTGGAGGTGCGGGGGTAGAAATACATACGTTGCTCTTAGCAAGTACCTGGCGAGTATTCTTGACAACATCCGCCACATGGGAGCACTACTAACTGTTTAGAGGACTGGTCCATGGGGGATATGTTAATGACATATTAGATATTTTAAGGACCCTGAGATATACATCTCTCAGTGTGCATACACTGAGATATACGTATCTCAGTGTATATACACTTAGATATACGTATCTCAGTGTATATACACTTAGATATACGTATCTCAGTGTATATACACTTAGATATACGTATCTCAGTGTATATACACTTAGATATACGTATCTCAGTGTATATACACTTAGATATACGTCTCTCAGAGTGTATACACGAGATATACACCTCTCAGTGTATATATACTGAGATATATACTCCTCAGTGTATATACACTTGAGGTCCTCTTCAGCAGATAGAACGAAAATTGTTAAACAGCTAAATAACCATCATTAATTAAAGTAATTAGGACTAGGCGACCTAAAATAGGCCTAAAAATGTAAAAAAAAAAAAATCCGTGGCCAGGAAGATAATTTCCCTGAAGCGGAATTTTGGGGAAATGTTGGGAATCTGGGGGAATATATAGAGCTTAATCCAGTGTAGAGCTTTATCAAGTTATGTTTCACTCAGTGTAGAGCTTTATCAAGTTATGTTTCACTCAGTGTAGAGCTTTATCAAGTTATGTTTCACTCAGTGTAGAGCTTTATCAAGTTATGTTTAACTCAGTGTAGAGCTTTATCAAGTTATGTTTCACTCAGTGTAGAGCTTTATCAAGTTATGTTTCACTCAGTGTAGAGCTTTATCAAGTTATGTTTCACTCAGTGTAGAGCTTTATCAAGTTATGTTTCACTCAGTGTAGAGCTTTATCAAGTTATGTTTCACTCAGTGTAGAGCTTTATCAAGTTATGTTTCACACATTGTAGAGCTTTATCAAGTTATGTTTCACTCAGTGTAGAGCTTTATCAAGTTATGTTTCACACATTGTAGAGCTTTATCAAGTTATGTTTCACACAGTGTAGAGCTTTATCAAGTTATGTTTCACTCAGTGTAGAGCTTTATCAAGTTATGTTTCACACATTGTAGAGCTTTATCAAGTTATGTTTCACACAGTGTAGAGCTTTATCAAGTTATGTTTCACTCTTTGTAGAGCTTTATCAAGTTATGTTTCACACAGTGTAGAGCTTTATCAAGTTATGTTTCAAACTTTGTAGAGCTTTATCAAGTTATATTTCACTCAGTGTAGAGCTTTATCAAGTTATGTTTCACACAGTGTAGAGCTTTATCAAGTTATGTTTCACTCAGTGTAGAGCTTTATCAAGTTATGTTACACTCAGTGTAGAGCTTTATCAAGTTATGTTTCACTCTGTGTAGAGCTTTATCAAGTTATGTTTCACTCAGTGTAGAGCTTTATCAAGTTATGTTACACTCAGTGTAGAGCTTTATCAAGTTATGTTTCACTCAGTGTAGAGCTTTATCAAGTTATGTTTCACACAGTGTAGAGCTTTATCAAGTTATGTTTCACTCAGTGTAGAGCTTTATCATATGTTTCACTCAGTGTAGAGCTTTATCAAGTTATGTTTCACACAGTGTAGAGCTTTATCAAGTTATGTTTCACTCAGTGTAGAGCTTTATCAAGTTATGTTTCACTCAGTGTAGAGCTTTATCAAGTTATGTTTCACACATTGTAGAGCTTTATCAAGTTATGTTTCACTCAGTGTAGAGCTTTATCAAGTTATGTTTCACACATTGTAGAGCTTTATCAAGTTATGTTTCACACAGTGTAGAGCTTTATCAAGTTATGTTTCACACGTAGAGCTTTATCAAGTTATGTTTCACACAATGTAGAGCTTTATCAAGTTATGTTTCACTCTTTGTAGAGCTTTATCAAGTTATGTTTCACTCAGTGTAGAGCTTTATCAAGTTATGTTTCACACAGTGTAGAGCTTTATCAAGTTATGTTTCACTCTTTGTAGAGCTTTATCAAGTTATGTTTCACACTTTGTAGAGCTTTATCAAGTTATATTTCACTCAGTGTAGAGCTTTATCAAGTTATGTTTCACACAGTGTAGAGCTTTATCAAGTTATGTTTCACTCAGTGTAGAGCTTTATCAAGTTATGTTTCACTCAGTGTAGAGCTTTATCAAGTTATGTTTCACACAGTGTAGAGCTTTATCAAGTTATGTTTCACTCAGTGTAGAGCTTTATCAAGTTATGTTTCACACAGTGTAGAGCTTTATCAAGTTATGTTTCACACAGTGTAGAGCTTTATCAAGTTATGTTTCACTCAGTGTAGAGCTTTATCAAGTTATGTTACACTCAGTGTAGAGCTTTATCAAGTTATGTTTCACACAGTGTAGAGCTTTATCAAGTTATGTTTCACTCAGTGTAGAGCTTTATCAAGTTATGTTTCACTCAGTGTAGAGCTTTATCAAGTTATGTTTCACACAGTGTAGAGCTTTATCAAGTTATGTTTCACTCAGTGTAGAGCTTTATCAAGTTATGTTTCACACAGTGTAGAGCTTTATCAAGTTATGTTTCACTCAGTGTAGAGCTTTATCATGTTATGTTTCACACATTGTAGAGCTTTATCAAGTTATGTTTCACTCTTTGTAGAGCTTTATCAAGCTATGTTTCACACAATGTAGAGCTTTATCAAGTTATGTTTCACTCTTTGTAGAGCTTTATCAAGTTATGTTTCACTCAGTGTAGAGCTTTATCATATTATGTTTCACTCTTTGTAGAGCTTTATCAAGTTATGTTTTACTTAGTGTAGAGCTTTATCAAGTTATGTTTCACTCATTGTAGAGCTTTATTAAGTTATGTTTCACTCAGTGTAGAGCTTTATCAAGTTATGTTTCACTCAGTGTAGAGCTTTATCAAGTTATGTTTCACTCAGTGTAGAGCTTTATCAAGCTATGTTTCACTCTTTGTAGAGCTTTATCATGTTTCACTCTTTGTAGAGCTTTATCAAGCTATGTTTCACTCTTTGTAGAGCTTTATCATGTTTCACTCTTTGTAGAGCTTTATCAACTTATGTTTCACACAGTGTAGAGCTTTATCAAGTTATGTTTCACTCAGTGTAGAGCTTTATCAAGCTATGTTTCACTCTTTGTAGAGCTTTATCAAGTTATGTTTCACTCTTTGTAGAGCTTTATCAAGCTATGTTTCACTCAGTGTAGAGCTTTATCAAGTTATGTTTCACTCAGTGTAGAGCTTTATCAAGTTATGTTTCACTCTGTGTAGAGCTTTATCAAGTTATGTTTCACTCAGTGTAGAGCTTTATCAAGTTATGTTTCACTCAGTGTAGAGCTTTATCAAGTTATGTTTCACTCAGTGTAGAGCTTTATCAAGTTATGTTTCACACAGTGTAGAGCTTTATCAAGTTATGTTTCACTCAGTGTAGAGCTTTATCAAGTTATGTTTCACTCAGTGTAGAGCTTTATCAAGTTATGTTTCACTCAGTGTAGAGCTTTATCAAGTTATGTTTCACTCAGTGTAGAGCTTTATCAAGCTATGTTTCACTCTTTGTAGAGCTTTATCATGTTTCACTCTTTGTAGAGCTTTATCAAGCTATGTTTCACTCTTTGTAGAGCTTTATCATGTTTCACTCTTTGTAGAGCTTTATCAACTTATGTTTCACACAGTGTAGAGCTTTATCAAGTTATGTTTCACTCAGTGTAGAGCTTTATCAAGCTATGTTTCACTCTTTGTAGAGCTTTATCAAGTTATGTTTCACTCTTTGTAGAGCTTTATCAAGCTATGTTTCACTCAGTGTAGAGCTTTATCAAGTTATGTTTCACTCTTTGTAGAGCTTTATCAAGTTATGTTTCACTCAGTGTAGAGCTTTATCAAGTTATGTTTCACTCAGTGTAGAGCTTTATCAAGTTATGTTTCACTCAGTGTAGAGCTTTATCAAGCTATGTTTCACTCAGTGTAGAGCTTTATCAAGTAATGTTTCAGTGTAGAGCTTTATAGTTCCGACTCTCTGGAAGCTTAGAGCTCCCGGTGCTGCGACGCTTATAGGATATTCGATACACGGCTTTTGGACCAGTGGACCAATGAACCAGTGGACCAGTGAACCAGTGGACCCGTCTACCAGTGAACCAATGGACCAGTGGACAATAAACCAGTGGACCAATGAACCAGTGGACTAATGAACCAGTTGACCAGTGAACCAATGAACCAGTGGACCAGTAGACCAATGAATCAGTGGACCAGTGAACCAATGAACCAGTGGACCAATGAACCAATGGACCAATGAACCAGTGGACCAATGAACCAGTGGACCAATGAGCCAGTTGACCAGTGGATCGATGAACCAGTGGACCAATGAACCAGTGGACCAGTAAACCAATAAACCAATGAAACAGTGAACCAATGAACCAATGGACCAATGAACCAGTGGACCAATGAACCAGTGGACCAATGAACCAGTGGACCAATGGACCAGTGGACCAATGAACCAGTGGACCAATGAACCAGTGGACCAATGAACCAGTGGACCAATGAACCAGTGAACCAATGAACCAGTGAACCAATGAACCAATAAACCAATGAAACAGTGAACCAATGAACCAGTGGACCAATAGACCAATGAACCAGTGGACCAATGAACCAGTGGACCAATGAATCAGTGGACCAATGGACCAGTGGACCAATGAACCAGTGGACCAATGAACCAGTGGACCAATGAACCAGTGGACCAATGAACCAGTGGACCAATGAACCAGTGGACCAGTGAACCAATAAACCAATGAAACAGTGAACCAATGAACCAGTGGACCAATAGACCAATGAACCAGTGGACCAATGAACCAGTGGACCAATGAATCAGTGGACCAATGGACCAGTGCACCAATGAACCAGAGGACCAATGAACCAGTAAACCATTGGATCAATGAACCAGTGGACCAAGAGACCAGTTGACCAATGGCCCAATGGACTAGTGGGCCGCTGGACCGTGAACTGGTCCCTAAACATAACAGAAATGGCCCTTAAAAGCCGTGCTGCCGGTACACGGCTCTTGATCCGAAGGAACGGAGCCTTCCACCTGGGATTATCGCCGTGTATTACTGACCGCGGGTTAAATATAGAAGCGGAGGGGGCGAAGGACCCCTTCGATCACCCCTCCTCCCCGTTACCACCAGTTTCCGGGGCCCAAAATTCGATAATTTCAGCTGGAGACTGCGCTGTAACACACTCTCAACACTCCTATGTGTTCCGTGTGTTGTGTTTGTGTTGTACCTACAACACTTGCAACACACACAGAATACTCACAACACATGTACAACACCGACAGTACACTCACATTACACTCAACACACACACAACACACTCCCAACACAAACACACACACACACAACACACTTGTGTGTTGTGTGTCTGATCTGTGTGTGTTGTGTGTGTGCACGTGTATTGTTAGTGTTCTGAGAGTGTTGTGTGTGCTCTGCTTGTGTGTGTGTGTGTGTGTGTGTGTGTGTGTGTGTGTGTGTGTGTGTGTGTGTGTGTGTGTGTGTGTGTGTGTGTGTGTGTGTGTACTCACCTATTTGTACTAGCAGGGGTCGAAACTCACCTCGACCCCTGCAACTACCACTGGCACAGTCAGTGACACAGTCAGTGGCACAGTCAGTGGCACAGTGACAGTCAGTGGCACAGTGACAGTCAGTGGCACAGTGACACAATCATGTATCACTGACACAAAGACACAGTCAGTGACACTGTGACAGTGGCACAATGACACAGTGGCACAGACACACAGTCAGAAGCACTTTGACATAGCGACACAGTCACTGACACAGTGACCCAGTGACAGTCAGTGACACTGACACAGTGACAGCCAGTGACACTGTGGCACAGTGACACAGTCGGTGACACTGCCAGTTGCATAGTGCCACAGTGGCACAATCAGTGATGCAGTCAGTGGCAGAGTCAGTGACACAATGGTACACGCTCATGAACAACAGTCAGTGGTACACACTCCAGAACAACAGTCACAGGTACACACTCCAGAACAACAGTCAGTGGTACACACTCCAGAACAACAGTCACAGGTACACACTCCAAAACAACAGTCAGTGGTACACACTCCAGAACAACAGTCACAGGTACACACTCCAAAACAACAGTCACTGGTACACACTCCAAAACAACAGTCACAGGTACACACTCCAAAACAACAGTCACTGGTACACACTCCAGAACAACAGTCACAGGTACACACTCCAAAACAACAGTCACTGGTACACACTCCAGAACAACAGTCACAGGTACACACTCCAAAACAACAGTCAAATGGTACACACTCCAAAACAACAGTCACAGGTACACACTCCAAAACAACAGTCACTGGTACACACTCCAGAACAACAGTCACTGGTACACACTCCAGAACAACAGTCACAGGTACACACTCCAAAACAACAGTCACTGGTACACACTCCAGAACAACAGTCACAGGTACACACTCCAAAACAAGTGTCACTGGTACACACTCCAGAACTACAGTCACTGGTACACACTCCAAAACAACAGTCACTGGTACACACTCCAGAACTACAGTCACTGGTACACACTCCAGAACTACAGTCACTGGTACACACTCCAGAAAAACAGACAGTGGTACACACTCCAGAAAAACAGACAGTGGTACACACTCCAGAACAACAGACAGTGGTACACACTCCAGAACAACAGACAGTTGTACACACTCCAGAACAACAGTCAGTGGTACACACTCCAGAACAACAGTCAGTGGTACACACTCCAGAACAACAGTCAGTGGTACACACTCCAGAACAACAGACAGTTGTACACACTCCAGAACAACAGTCAGTGGTACACACTCCAGAACAACAGTCAGTGGTACACACTCCAGAACAACAGTCAGTGCTACACACTCCAGAACAACAGTCAGTGGTACACACTCCAGAACAACAGTCAGTGGTACACACTCCAAAGCAACAGTCAGTGGTACACACTCCAGAACAACAGTCAGTGGTACACACTCCAGAACAACAGTCAGTGGTACACACTTTAGAACAACAGTCAGAGGTACACACTCCAGAACAACAGTCAGTGGTACACACTTTAGAACAACAGTCAGTGGTACACACGCCAGAACAACAGACAGTTGTACACACTCCAAAGCAACAGTGGTACACACTCCAGAACAACAGTCAGTGGTACACACTCCAGAACAACAGTCACTGATACACACTCCAGAACAACAGTCACTGATACACACTCCAGAACAACAGTCAGTGGTACACACTCCAGAACAACAGTCACTGATACACTCCAGAAGAACAGTCAGTGGTACACACTCCAGAACAACAGTCACTGATACTCACTCCAGAACAACAGTCAGTGGTACACACTCCAGAACAACAGTCACTGATACACACTCCAGAACAACAGTCAGTGGTACACATTCCAGAACAACAGTCACTGATACACACTCCAGAACAACAGTCAGTGGTACACATTCCAGAACAACAGTCACTGATACACACTCCAGAACAACAGTCAGTGGTACACACTCCAGAACAACAGTCACTGATACACACTTCAGAACAATAGACAGTGGAACTCACTCCAGAACAACAATCACTGATACACACTCCAGAACAACAGTCAGTGGTACACACTCCAGAACAACAGTCAGTGGTACACACTCCAGAACAACAGTCAGTGATACACACTTCAGAACAACAGTCAGTGGTACACACTCCAGAACAACAGTCAGTGGTACACACTCCAGAACAACAGTCAGTTGTACACACTCCAGAACAACAGTCAGTGGTACACACTCCAGAACAACAGTCAGTGGTACACACTCCAGAAAAAACAGTCAGTGGTACACACTCCAGAAAAAACAGTCAGTGATACACACTCCAGAACAACAGTCAGTGGTACAACATCCAGAACAACAGTCAGTGGTACACACTCCAGAACAACAGTCAGTGGTACACACTCCAGAACAACAGTCAGTGGTACACACTCCAGAACAACAGTCAGTGGTACACACTCCAGAACAACAGTCAGTGGTGCACACTCCAGAACAACAGTCAGTGGTGCACACTCCAGAACAACAGTCAGTGGTGCACACTCAAGAACAACAGTCACTGATACACACTCCAGAACAACAGAGAGTGGTACACACTCCAAAGCAACAGCCAGTGGTACACACTCCAGAACAGCAGTCAGTGGTACACACTCCAGAACAACAGTCAGTGGTATACACTCCAGAACAACAGTCAGTGGTACACACTCCAGAACAACAGTCAGTGGTATACACTCCAGAACAACAGTCAGTGGTACACACTCCAGAACAACAGTCAGTGGTGCACACTCCAGAACAACAGTCAGTGGTGCACACTCCAGAACAACAGTCAGTGATGCACACTCCAGAACAACAGACAGTGGTACACACTTCAGAACAACAGTCAGTGGTACTCACTCCAGAACAACAGGCAGTGGTACACTCTACAGAACAACAGTCAGTGGCACACACTCTAGAACAACAGTCACTGATACACACTCCAGAACAACAGTCAGTGGTACACACTCCAGAACAGTCAATGGTACACACTTCAGAACAACAGTCAGTGGTACACAATCCAGAACAACAGACAGTGATACACACTCCAGAACAACAGTCACTGATACATACTCCAGAACAACAGTCAGTGGTACACACTCCAGAAAAACAGTCAGTGGTACACGCTCCAGAACAAGTCAGTGGTGCACACTCCAGAACAACAGTCAGTGGTACTCACTCCAGAACAACAGTCAGTGGTGCACACTCCAGAACAACAGTCATTGGTACAGACTCCAGAACAACAGTCATTGGTGCACACTTCAGAACAACAGTCAGTGGTACTCACTCTAGAACAACAGTCAGTGGTACACACTCCAGAACAACAGTCAGTGGTACACCCTCCAGAACAACAGTCAGTGGTACACACTCCAGAACAACAGTCAGTGGTACACACTCCAGAACAACAGTTAGTGGTACACGCTCCAGAACAACAGTCAGTGGTGCACACTCCAGAACAAACAGTCAAATGGTACACACTCCAGAAAAAACGTCAGTGGTACACACTCCAGAACAACAGTCAGTGGTACACGCTCCAGAACAACAGTCAGTGGTACACACTTCAGAACAACAGACAGTGGTACACACTCCAGAACAACAGTCAGTGGTACACACTCCAGAACAACAGACAGTGGTACACACTCCAGAACAACAGACAGTGGTACACACTCCAGAACAACAGACAGTGGTACACACTCCAGAACAACAGTCACTAATACATACTCCAGAACAACAGTTAGTGGTACACACTCCAGAACAACAGTCAGTGGTACACACTCCAGAACAACAGTCAGTGGTACACACTTCAGAACAACAGACAGTGGTACACACTCCAGAACAACAGTCACTAATACATACTCCAGAACAACAGTTAGTGGTACACGTTCCAGAACAACAGTCAGTGGTACACGCTCCAGAACAACAGTCAGTGGTACACACTTCAGAACAAGAGTCAGTGGTACACACTCCAGAACAACAGTCACTAATACATACTCCAGAACAAGAGTTAGTGGTACACGCTCCAGAACAACAGTCAGTGGTACACGCTCCAGAACAACAGTCAGTGGTACACACTTCAGAACAAGAGTCAGTGGTACACACTCCAGAACAACAGTCAGTGTTACACACTCCAGAACAACAGTCACTAATACATACTCCAGAACAACAGTCAGTGGTACACACTCCAGAACAACAGTCACTAATACACACTCCTGAACAACAGTCAGTGGTACACACTCCAGAACAACAGTCATTGGTACACACTTCAGAACAACAGTCAGTGGTACACACTACAGAACAACAGTCAGTGGTACACACTACAGAACAACAGTCATTGGTACACACTTCAGAACAACAGTCAGTGGTACACACTACAGAACAACAGTCAGTGGTACACACTTCAGAACAACAGTCAGTGGTACACACTCCAGAACAACAGTCACTGATACATACTCCAGAACAACAGTCAGTGGTACTCACTCCAGAACAACAGTCAGTGGTACTCACTCCAGAACAACAGTCAGTGGTACTCACTCCAGAACAACAGTCAGTGGTACACACTCCAGAACAACAGTCATTGGTACACACTTCAGAACAGTCAGTGGTACACACTCCAGAACAACAGTCACTGATACATACTCCAGAACAACAGTCAGTTGTACTCACACCAGAACAACAGTCAGTGGTACTCACTCCAGAACAACAATCAGTGGTACTCACTCCAGAACAACAGTCAGTGGTACACACTCCAGAACAACAGTCAGTGGCACACACTCCAGAACAACAGTCAGTGGTACACACTTCAGAACAACAGTCAGTGGTACACACTCCAGAACAACAGTCAGTCGTACTCACTCCAGAACAACAGTCAGTGGTACACACTCCAGAACAACAGTCAGTGGTACACACTCCAGAACAACAGTCAGTGGTACACACTCCAGAACAACAGTCAGTGGTGCACACTCCAGAACAACAGACAGTGGTACACACTTCAGAACAACAGTCAGTGGTACACACTCCAGAACAACAGTCAGTGGTACACTCTACAGAACAACAGTCACTGATACACACTCCAGAATAACAGTCAATGGTACACACTTCAGAACAACAGTCAGTGGTACACACTCCAGAACAACAGTCAGTGGTTCACACTCCAGAAAAACAGTCAGTGGTACAACCTCCAGAACAACAGTCATTGGTACACACTCCAGAACAACAGTCAGTGGTACTCACTCCAGAACAACAGTCAGTGGTACACACTCCAGAACAACAGTCAGTGGTACACACGCCAGAACAACAGTCAGTGGTACACACTCCAGAACAGCAGTCAGTGGTACACATTCCAGAACAACAGTCAGTGGTACACACTCCAGAACAACAGTCAGAGGTACACACTCCAGAACAACAGTCAGTGGTACACACTCCAGAACAACAGTCAGTGGTACACACTCCAGAACAACAGTCAGTGGTACTCCAGAACAACAGTCAGTGGTACACACTCCAGAACAACAGTCAATGGTACACACTCCAGAACAACGGTCACTGGTACACACTCCAGAACAGTGAGTGGCACACACTCCAGAACAACAGTCAGTGGTACACTCCAGAACAACAGTCAGTGGTACACTCCAGAACAACAGTCAGTGGTACACACTCCAGAACAACAGTCACTGATACATACTCCAGAACAACAGTCACTGATACACACTCCAGAACAACAGTCACTTATACATACTCCAGGACAACAGTCACTGATACACACTCCAGAACAACAGTCACTGATACACACTCCAGAACAACAGTCTGTGGTACACACTCCAAAACAACAGTCAGTGGTACACACTCCAGAACAACAGTTACTGATACACACTCCAGAACAACAGACAGTGGTACACACTCCAGAACAACAGTCAATGGTGCTCACTCCAGAACAGTCATTGGTACACACTCCAGAACAACAGTCAGTGGTACACACTCCAGAACAACAGTTACTGAAACACACTCCAGAACAACAGACAGTGGTACACACTACAGAACAACAGTCAGTGGTACACACTCCAGAACAACAGTCACTGATACACACTCCAGAACAACAGTTACTGAAAACACACTCCAGAAACAACAGACAGTGGTACACACTACAGAACAACAGTAAGTGGTACACACTCCAGAACAACAGTCAGTGATACACACTCCAGAACAGTCAGTGGTACACACTCCAGAACAACAGTTACTGATACACACTCCAGAACAACAGACAGTGGTACACACTCCAAAGCAACAGCCAGTGGTACACACTCCAGAACAGCAGTCAGTGGTACACACTCCAGAACAACAGTCAGTGGTACACACTCCAGAACAACAGTCAGTGGTACACACTCCAGAACAACAGTCAGTGGTGCACACTCCAGAACAACAGACAGTGGTACACACTTCAGAACAACAGTCAGTGGTACACACTCCAGAACAACAGTCAGTGGTACACTCTACAGAACAACAGTCACTGATACACACTCCAGAATAACAGTCAATGGTACACACTTCAGAACAACAGTCAGTGGTACACATCCAGAACAACAGTCAGTGGTTAATCCAGAAAACAGTCAGTGGGACAACCTCCAGAACAACAGTCATTGGTACACACTCCAGAACAACAGTCAGTGGTACTCACTCCAGAACAACAGTCAGTGGTACACACTCCAGAACAACAGTCAGTGGTACACACGCCAGAACAACAGTCAGTGGTACACACTCCAGAACAGCAGTCAGTGGTACACATTCCAGAACAACAGTCAGTGGTACACACTCCAGAACAACAGTCAGAGGTACACACTCCAGAACAACAGTCAGTGGTACACACTCCAGAACAACAGTCAGTGGTACACACTCCAGAACAACAGTCAGTGGTACTCCAGAACAACAGTCAGTGGTACACACTCCAGAACAACAGTCAATGGTACACTCAGACAACGGTCACTGTACACACTCCCGAACAGTGAGTGGCACACACTCCAGAACAACAGTCAGTGGTACACTCCAGAACAACAGTCAGTGGTAAAACTCCAGAACAACAGTCAGTGGTACACACTCCAGAACAACAGTCACTGATACATACTCCAGAACAACAGTCATGATCACACTCCAGAACAACAGTCACTTATACATACTCCCGGAACAACAGTCACTGATACACACTCCAGAACAAACAGTCACTGATACACACTCCAGAACAACAGTCTGTGGTACACACTCCAAAACAACAGTCAGTGGTACACACTCCAGAACAACAGTTACTGATACACACTCCAGAACAACAGACAGTGGTACACACTCAGAACAACAGTCAATGGTGCTCATCCAGACAGTCATTGTACACACTCAGAACAAAGTCAGTGGTACACATCCAGAACAACAGTTACGACACACTCCAGAACAACAGACAGTGGTACACACTACAGAACAACAGTCAGTGGTACACACTCCAGAACAACAGTCACTGATACACACTCCAGAACAACAGTTACTGAAACACACTCCAGAACAACAGACAGTGGTACACACTACAGAACAACAGTAAGTGGTACACACTCCAGAACAACAGTCAGTGATACACACTCCAGAACAGTCAGTGGTACACACTCCAGAACAACAGTTACTGATACACACTCCAGAACAACAGACAGTGGTACACACTCCAGAACAACAGTCAGTGGTGCACACTTCAGAACAACAGTCAGTGGTGCACACTCAAGAACAACAGACAGTTGTACACACTCCAAAGCAACAGTCAGTGGTACACACTCCAGAACAACAGTCAGTGGTACACACTCCAGAACAGTCAGTGGTACACACTCCAGAACAACAGTCAGTGGTACACACTCCAGAACAACAGTCAGCGGTACACACTCCAGAACAACAGTCAGTGGTACACACTCCAGAACAACAGTCAGTGGTACACACTCCAGAACAACAGTCAGTGGTACACACTCAAGAACAACAGTCAGTGGTACACACTCCAGAACAACAGTCACTGATAACACTCCGAACACGAGATGGTACACACTCCAAAGCAAAGCCAGTGGTACACACTTCAGAACAGCAGTCAGTGGTACACACTCCAGAACAACAGTCAGTGGTATACACTCCAGAACAACAGTCAGTGGTACACACTCCAGGGAAAAACAGTCGTGGTATACACTCCAGAACAACAGTCAGTGGTACACACTCCAGAACAACAGTCAGTGGTGCACACTCCAGAAAAACAGTCAGTGGTGCACACTCCAGAACAACAGACAGTGGTACACACTCCAGAAACACAGTCAGTGGTACTCACTCCAGAACAACAGTAGTGGTACCACTCTACAGAACAACAGTCATGGACACACCTCTAGAACAACTGTCACTGATACACACTCCAGAACAACAGTCAGTGGTACACACTCAGAACAGTCAAAGGTACAACACTTCAGAACAACAGTCAGTGGTACACAATCCAGAACAACAGACAGTGATACACACTCCAGAACAACAGTCACTGATACATACTCCAGAACAACAGTCAGTGGTACACGCTCCAGAAAAACAGTCAGTGGTACACGCTCCAGAACAACAGTCAGTGGTGCACACTCCAGAACAACAGTCAGTGGTACTCACTCCAGAACAACAGTCAGTGGTGCACACTCCAGAACAACAGTCATTGGTACAGACTCCAGAACAACAGTCATTGGTGCACACTCCAGAACAACAGTCAGTGGTACACACTCCAGAACAACAGTCAGTGGTACACACTCCAGAACAACAGTCAGTGGTACACACTCCAGAACAACAGTCACTGATACACACTCTAGAACAACAGTCAGTGGTACACACTCCAGAACAACAGTCAGTGGTACACACTCCAGAACAACAGTGAGTGGTACACACTCCAGAACAACAGTCAGTGGTACACACTCCAGAACAACAGTCAGTGGTACACACTCCAGAACAACAGTCTGTGGTACACACTCCAAAACAACAGTCAGTGGTACACACTCCAGAACAACAGTTACTGATACACACTCCAGAACAACAGACAGTGGTACACACTCCAGAACAACAGTCAATGGTACTCACTCCAGAACAGTCATTGGTACACACTCCAGAACAACAGTCAGTGGTACACACTCCAGAATAACAGTCAGTGGTACACACTCGAGAACAACAGTTACTGATACACACTCCAGAACAACAGACAGTGGTACACAGTCCAGAACAACAGTCAGTGGTACTCACTCCAGAACAACAGTCAGTGGTACACACTCCAGAACAACAGTCAGTGAAACATCCAGAACCCAGTCAGTGGTACACACTCCAGAACAACAGTCAGTGGTAAACACTCCAGAACAACAGTCACTGATACACACTCTAGAACAACAGTCAGTGGTACACACTCCAGAACAACAGTCAGTGGTACACACTCCAGAACAACAGTGAGTGGTACACACTCCGGAACAGTCAGTGGTACACACTCCAGAACAACAGTCAGTGGTACACACTGCAGAACAACAGTCAGTGGTACGCACTGCAGAACAACAGTCAGTGGTACACACTCCAGAACAACAGTCAGTGGTACACACTCCAGAACAACAGTCAGTGGTACACACTCCAGAACAACAGTCAGTGGTACACACTCCAGAACAACAGTCATGATACACACTCCACGAAAAAACTGTCACTGTATATCCAGAACAACTCACTGATACACACTCCAAACAACAGTCCGGTACCACACTCCAGAACAACAGTCTGTGGTACACACTCCAAAACAACAGTCAGTGGTACACACTCCAGAACAACAGTTACTGATACACACTTCAGAACAACAGACAGTGGTACACACTCCAGAACAACAGTCAGTGGTACTCACTCCAGAACAACAGTCAGTGGTACACACTCCAGAACAACAGTCAGTGGTACACACTCCAGAACAACAGTCACTGATACATACTCCAGAACAACAGACAGTGGTACACACTCCAGAACAACAGTCAGTGGTACACACTCCAGAACAACAGTTACTGATACACACTCCAGAACAACAGACAGTGGTACACACTCCAGAACAACAGACAGTGGTACACACTCCAGAACAACAGTCAGTGGTACACACTCCAAAACAACAGTCAGTGGTACTCACTCCAGAACAACAGACAGTGATACACACTCCAGAACAACAATCAGTGGTACACACTCCAGAACAACAGTCAGTGGTACACACTCCAGAACAACAGTCAGTGGTACACACTACAGAACAACAGTCAGTGGTACACACTCCAGAACAACAGTCAGTGGTACACACTCCAGAACAACAGACAGTGATACACACTCCAGAACAACAATCAGTGGTACACACTCCAGAACAACAGTCAGTGGTACACACTCAAGAACAACAGTCAGTGGTACACACTCCAGAACAACAGTCAGTGGAACACACTCAAGAACAACAGTCAGTGGAACACACTCCAGAACAACAGTCAGTGGTACACACTCCAGAACAACAGTCAATGGTACACACTCTAGAACAACAGTCACTGATACACACTCCAGAACAACAGTCAGTGGTACACACTCCACAACAACAGTCAGTGGTACACACTCCACAACAACAGTCAGTGGTACACACTCCACAACAACAGTCAGTGGTACTCACTTCAGAACAACAGTCACTGATACACACTCCAGAACAGCAGTCAGTGGTACACACTCTAGAACAACAGTCAGTGGTACACACTCCAGAACAACAGTCAGTGGTACACACTCCAGAACAACAGTCAGTGGTACACACTCCAGAACAACAGTCAGTGGTACACACTCCAGAACAACAGTCAGTGGTACACACTCCACAACAACAGTCAGTGGTACACACTCCACAACAACAGTCAGTGGTACACACTCCACAACAACAGTCAGTGGTACACACTCCACAACAACAGTCAGTGGTACACACTCCACAACAACAGTCAGTGGTACACACTCCACAACAACAGTCAGTGGTACACACTCCACAACAACAGTCAGTGGTACACACTCCAGAACAACAGTCAGTGATACACACTCCACAACAACAGACAGTGGTACACACTTACCAAAACAACAGTCAGTGGTACACACTCCAGAACAACAGTCAGTGGTACACACTCCAGAACAACAGTCAATGGTACACACTCTAGGACAACAGTCAGTGGTGCACACTCCAGAACAACAGACAGTGGTACACACTTCAGAACAACAGTCAGTGGTACTCACTCCAGAACAACAGTCAGTGGTACACACTCCAGAATAACAGTCAATGGTACACACTTCAGAACAGCAGTCAGTGGTACACAATCCAGAACAACAGTCACTGATACACACTCCAGAACAACAGTCAGTGGTGCACATTCCAGAACAACAGTTACTGATACACACTCCATAACAACAGTCAGTGGTACACACTTCAGAACAACAGACATTGGTACACACTCCAGAACAACAGTCAGTGGTTCACACTCCAGAACAACAGTCAGTGGTACACCCTCCAGAACAACAGTCAGTGGTACACCCTCCAGAACAACAGTCAGTGGTACTCACTCCAGAACAACAGTCAGTGGTACACACTCCAGAACAACAGTCAGTGGTACGCGCTCCAGAACAACAGTCAGTGGTGCACACTCCAGAACAACAGTCAGTGGTACACACTTCAGAACAACAGACAGTGGTACACACTCCAGAACAACAGTCAGTGGTACACACTCCAGAACAACAGTCAGTGGTACACACTCCAGAACAACAGTCAGTGGTACACACTCCAGAACAACAGTCAGTGGTACACACTCCAGAACAACAGTCAGTGGTACACACTCCAGAACAACAGTCAGTGGTACTCACTCCAGAACAACAGTCAGTGGTACACACTCCAGAACAACAGTCATTGGTACACACTCCAGAACAACAGTCAGTGGTACTCACTCCAGAACAACAGTCAGTGGTCCACACTCCAGAACAACAGTCAGTGGTCCACACTCCAGAACAACAGTCAGTGGTTATCACTCCAGAACAACAGTCAGTGGTTATCACTCCAGAACAACAGTCAGTGGTACATCACTCCAGAACAACAGTCAGTAGTACACACTCCAGAACAACAGTCAGTGGTACACACTCCAGAACAACAGTCAGTGGTACACACTCCAGAACAACAGTCAGTGGTACTCACTCCAGAACAACAGTCAGTGGTACACACTCCAGAACAACAGTCAATGGTACACACTCCAGAACAACGGTCAGTGGTACACACTCCAGAACAGTCAGTGGCACACACTCCAGAACAACAGTCACTGATATATACTCCAGAACAACATACAGTGGTACACACTCCAGAACAACAGTCAGTGGTACACTCTCCAGAACAACAGTCACTGATACACACTCCAGAACAACAGTCACTGATACACACTCCAGAACAACAGTCAGTGGTACACACTCCAGAACAATCGTCAGTGGTACACACTCCAGAACAACAGTCAGTGGTACACACTCCAGAACAACAGTCAGTGGTACACACTCCAGAACAACAGTCAGTGGTACACACTCCAGAACAACAGTCAGTGGTACACACTCCAGAACAACAGTCAGTGGTACACACTACAGAACAACAGTCAGTGGTACACACTCCAGAACAACAGTCACTGATACACACTCCAGAACAACAGTCACTGATACATACTCCAGAACAACAGTCACTGATACACACTCCAGAACAACAGTCACTGATACACACTCCAGAACAACAGTGTGGTACACACTCCAGAACAACAGTCAGTGGTACACACTCCAGAACAAC
Organism: Cherax quadricarinatus; assembly: GCF_026875155.1. Classification (NCBI taxonomy): domain Eukaryota; kingdom Metazoa; phylum Arthropoda; class Malacostraca; order Decapoda; family Parastacidae; genus Cherax; species Cherax quadricarinatus. Next base: position 7,553,823 of record NC_069486.1, read on the forward strand.
AGTCAGTGGTACACACTCCAGAACAACAGTCAGTGGTACACACTCCAGAACAACAGTCAGTGGTACACACTCCAGAAAACACACAGTCAGTGGTACACACTCCAGAACAACAGTCAGTGGTACACACTCCAGAACAACAGTCAGTGGTACACACTCCAGAACAAAAGTCACTGATACACACTCCAGAACAACAGTCACTGGTACACACTCCAGAACAACAGTCACTGATACACACTCCAGAACAACAGTCACTGATACACACTCCAGAACAACAGTCACTGATACACACTCCAGAACAACAGTCTGTGGTACACACTCCAGAACAACAGTCTGTGGTACACACTCCAGAACAACAGTTACTGATACACACTCCAGAACAACAGACAGTGGTACACACTCCAGAACAGTCAGTGGTACACACTCCAGAACAACAGTCAGTGGTACACACTCCAGAACAACAGTTACTGAAACACACTCCAGAACAACAGACACTGATACACACTCCAGAACAAGAGTCAGTGGTACACACTCCAGAACAACAGTCAGTGGTACTCACTCCAGAACAACAGTCACTGATACACACTCCAGAACAACAGACAGTGGTACACACTCCAGAACAACAGTCAGTGGTACTCACTCCAGAACAACAGTCAGTGGTACACACTCCAGAACAACAGTCAGTGGAACACACTCCAGAACAACAGTCAGTGGTACACACTCCAGAACAACAGTCAGTGGTACACACTCCAGAACAACAGTCAGTGGTACACACTCCAGAACAGTCACTGATACACACTCCAGAACAACAGTCAGTGGTACACACTCCAGAACAACAGTCACTGATACACACTCCAGAACAACAGTCACTGATACACACTCCAGAACAACAGTCACTGGTACACACTCCAGAACAACAGTCACTGATACACACTCCAGAACAACAGTCACTGATACACACTCCAGAACAACAGTTACTGATACACACTCCAGAACAACAGACAGTGGTACACAGTCCAGAACAACAGTCAGTGGTACACACTCCAGAACAACAGTCAGTGGTACACACTCTAGAACAACAGTCAGTGGTACACACTCTAGAACAACAGTCACTGATACACACTCCAGAACAACAGTCAGTGGTACACACTCTAGAACAACAGTCACTGATACACACTCCAGAACAACAGTCAGTGGTACACACTCCAGAACAACAGTCAGTGGTACACACTCCAGAACAACAGTCAGTGGTACACACTCCAGAACAACAGTCAGTGGTACACACTCCACAACAACAGTCAGTGGTACACACTCCACAACAACAGTCAGTGGTACACACTCCACAACAACAGTCAGTGGTACCCCACTCCACAACAACAGTCAGTGGTACACACTCCACAACAACAGTCAGTGGTACACACTCCACAACAACAGTCAGTGGTACACACTCCACAACAACAGTCAGTGATACACACTCCACAACAACAGTCAGTGGTACACACTCCACGAACAACAGTCAGTGGTACACATCCACAACAACAGTCAGTGGTACACACTCCACAACAACAGTCAGTGGTACACACTCCACAACAACAGTCAGTGGTACACACTCCAGAACAACAGTCCAGTGATACAACTCCAGAACAACAGTCAGTGTACACACTCCAGAACAACAGTCACTGGTACACACTCTAAACAACAGTCATGGTACACACTCCAGAACAACAGTCAGGTACACACTCAAACAACAGTCACTGGTACACACTCCAGATCAACAGTCACTGGTACACACTTTCCAGAACAACAGTCATGGTACACACTCCAGAACAACAGTCATGGTACACACTCCAGAACACAGACTGGTACACACTCCAGAACAACAGTACTGGTACACACTCCAGAACAACAGACAGTGGTACACACTTCAGAACAACAGTCAGTGGTACACACTCCAGAACAACAGTCAGTGGTACACACTCCAGAACAACAGTCAGTGGTACACACTCCAGAACAACAGTCAGTGGTACACACTCCAGAACAACAGTCACTGATACACACTCCAGAACAACAGTCACTGGTACACACTCCAGAACAACAGTCACTGGTACACACTTCAGAACAACAGTCACTGGTACACACTCCAGATCAACAGTCACTGGTACACACTTCAGAACAACAGTCACTGGTACACACTCCAGAACAACAGTCACTGGTACACACTCCAGAACAACAGTCACTGGTACACACTCCAGAACAACAGTACCATGGTACAACTCCAGAACACAGTCACTGGTACACACTCCAGAACAACAGTCACTGGTACACACTCCAGAACAACAGTCAGTGGTAGGATGGATAACGAGAACTTTCAAAACAGGGATGCCAGGCCCATGATGGTTTCTCCGTAAATCGCCTGTTCTCTCTAGGCTGGAATATTGCTGTACACTAACGACCCCCTTCAAATCTGGCGAAACTCCTGACCTTGAGAATATACAGAGAACTTTGACGGCACATACAAGTACAGTAAAGCACGTAAGTTACTTGGACTTGTACTTCTTGTAGTGCAGGCGAGAAAGATACATCATAATTTACAATTGGAAAATCATAGGACTAGTCACAAATCTCCTCACCATCCTTACGAAAAGTAAAAGACTCGGCAAGCAGTGCCATGAATCTGCTAAGAGACAAAACAATAAGTGTCAGAGGCCCAAGACTATTCAACTGCTATGTAACATATAAGGAGGATTACTAATAAACCCCTGGTTGTCTTCAAGACCCCTGGCTGTCTTCAAGACCCCTGGCTGTCTTCAAGACCCCTGGTTGTCTTCAAGACCCCTTGGTTGTCTTCAAGATCCCTGGTTGTCTTCAAGACCCCTGGTTGTCTTCAAGACCCCTGGTTGTCTTCAAGACCCCTGGTTGTCTTCAAGACCCCTTGGTTGTCTTCAAGACCCCTGGTTGTCTTCAAGACCCCTGGTTGTCTTCAAGACCCCTGGTTGTCTTCAAGACCCCCTGGTTGTCTTCAAGACCCTGGTTGTCTTCAAGACCCCTGGTTGTCTTCAAGACCCTTTGGTTGTCTTCAAGCCCCCTTTGGTTGTCTTCAAGCCCCCTGGTTGTCTTCAAGATCCCTGGTTGTCTTCAAGATCCCTGGTTGTCTTCAAGACCCCTGGCTGTCTTCAAGACCCCTTGGTTGTCTTCAAGACCCCTGGTTGTCTTCAAGACCCCTGGTTGTCTTCAAGACCCCTGGTTGTCTTCAAGACCCCTTGGTTGTCTTCAAGACCCCTGGTTGTCTTCAAGATCCATGGTTGTCTTCAAGATCCCTGGTTGTCTTCAAGATCCCTGGTTGTCTTCAAGATCCCTGGTTGTCTTCAAGACCCCTGGCTGTCTTCAAGACCCCTGGTTGTCTTCAAGACCCCTGGTTGTCTTCAAAGACCCCTTTGGTTGTCTTCAAGATCCCTGGTTGTCTTCAAGATCCCTGGTTGTCTTCAAGACCCTGGTTGTCTTCAAGATCCCTGGTTGTCTTCAAGATCCCTGGTTGTCTTCAAGACCCCTTGGTTGTCTTCAAGACCCCTGGTTGTCTTCAAGATCCCTGGTTGTCTTCAAGACCCCTGGTTGTCTTCAAGATCCCTGGTTGTCTTCAGATCCCTGGTTGTCTTCAAGACCCCTGCTGTCTTCAAGACCCCTGGTTGTCTTCAAGACCCTGGTTGTCTTCAAGATCCCTTGGTTGTCTTCAAGTCCCCTGTTGTCTTCAAGATCCCTGGTTGTCTTCAAGACCCCTGGTTGTCTTCAAGATCCCTGGTTGTCTTCAAGACCCCTGGTTGTCTTCAAGACCCCTTGGTTGTCTTCAAGACCCCTGGTTGTCTTCAAGATCCCTGGTTGTCTTCAAGACCCCTGGCTGTCTTCAAGACCCCTGGTTGTCTTCAAGATCCCTGGTTGTCTTCAAGATCCCTGGCTGTCTTCAAGACCCTGGTTGTCTTCAAGACCCTGGTTGTCTTCAAGATCCCTGGTTGTCTTCAAGACCCTGGTTGTCTCAAGATCCCTGGTTGTCTTCAAGACCCCGCTGTCTTCAAGACCCCTTGGTTGTCTTCAAGATCCCTGGTTGTCTTGAAGACCCCTGGTTGTCTTCAAGATCCCTGGTTGTCTTCAAGATCCCTGGTTGTCTTCAAGATCCCTGGTTGTCTTCAAGATCCCTGGTTGTCTTCAAGATCCCTGGTTGTCTTCAAGACCCCTGGTTGTCTTCAAGACCCTGGTTGTCTTCAGACCCCTGGTTGTCTTCAAGATCCCTGGTGTCTTCAAGATCCCTTGGTTGTCTTCAAGATCCCTGGTTGTCTTCAAGATCCCTGGTTGTCTTCAAGACCCCTGACTGTCCTCAAAACCCCTGGTTGTCTTCAAGACCCCTGGTTGTCTTCAAGACCCCTTGGTTGTCTTCAAGACCCCTGGTTGTCTTCAAGATCCATGGTTGTCTTCAAGATCCCTGGTTGTCTTCAAGATCCCTGGTTGTCTTCAAGACCCCTGGTTGTCTTCAAGACCCCTGGCTGTCTTCAAGCCCCCTTGGTTGTCTTCAAGACCCCTGGTTGTCTTCAAGACCCCTGGTTGTCTTCAAGACCCCTTGGTTGTCTTCAAGACCCCTGGTTGTCTTCAAGATCCATGGTTGTCTTCAAGACCCCTGGTTGTCTTCAAGATCCCTGGTTGTCTTCAAGACCCCTGGCTGTCTTCAAGACCCCTTGGTTGTCTTCAAGATCCCTGGTTGTCTTCAAGACCCCTGGTTGTCTTCAAGACCCCTGGTTGTCTTCAAGATCCCTGGTTGTCTTCAAGACCCCTGGTTGTCTTCAAGATCCCTGGTTGTCTTCAAGATCCCTGGTTGTCTTCAAGACCCCTGGCTGTCTTCAAGACCCCTGGTTGTCTTCAAGACCCCTGGTTGTCTTCAAGATCCCTGGTTGTGTTCAAGACCCCTGGTTGTCTTCAAGATCCCTGGTTGTCTTCAAGACCCCTGGCTGTCTTCAAGACCCCTTGGTTGTCTTCAAGATCCCTGGTTGTCTTCAAGATCTCTGGTTGTCTTGAAGACCCCTGGTTGTCTTCAAGATCCCTGGTTGTCTTCAAGATCCCTGGTTGTCTTCAAGATCCCTGGTTGTCTTCAAGATCCCTTGGTTGTCTTCAAGATCCCTGGTTGTCTTCAAGATCCCTTGGTTGTCTTCAAGATCCCTGGTTGTCTTCAAGATCCCTGGTTGTCTTCAAGACCCCTGACTGTCCTCAAAACCCCTGGTTGTCTTCAAGACCCCTGGTTGTCTTCAAAAGGAAGCTAGACAGGTATCTAAAGTTAGAACCTGACCAGCCGGGCTGTGGTCCGTACATCAGTTTGCGTGTTGCCAACAGTAACAGCCTGGTTGATCAGGCTTTGATATAAGGCGATGTTTGATCATGGACTGGACCAGAGGGGGAAGGGGTTGACCCCGAAACACTCTTCAAGTGAATGTGTGTGTGTGTGTGTGTGTGTGTGTGTGTGTGTGTGTGTGTGTTTGTGTACGTACTCGCATATTTTTGATTGCAGGGGTCGATTCATAGCTCCTGGTCCCGCCTCTTTACTGAGTGACTATAGAAATACTTCCTAACATCTCTTCGACTCATTGGAGTCCTCATCTTCCAATAGTGACACCTTGTTTCTGTGTCCCATCTCTGGAAAATCCTGTCTCTGTCCACCTTGTCAGTTCCTCAAAGTATTTTGTATGTCGTTATCATGTCTCCCCTAACCTTCCTGTCCTCCAGTGTCGTCAGGCCGATTTCCTTTAACCTTTCTTCGTAGGACATTCGCCTTAGCTCTGGAACTAGTCTTGTTGAAAATTTTTGCACTTTCTAATCTGGGTTCTAATTTGGTGCTGCATACTCCAGTATGGGCCGGACGTACACGGTATACAGAGTCTTGAATGATTCCTTACTGAGGTATCGGAACGCTATTTTTAGGTTCTCCAGGCGCCCATATGTTG
>NC_069486.1:7564797-7611502 GCF_026875155.1 Cherax quadricarinatus
TGTGTGCAAATGGTGGGAGTTTTTCGTGCATGACTTGTGGGAATTTCTGTAGTAATGAATTGTGTGGGGCAAGGTTACATGAGCAAGATTACTGATAAAAATGCAGCGGAACCTCGGCAATTGAACTTAATAGGTTCAGAAAACTGTACGAGTACCGAGCTGTACGAGTACCAAGATGTACGATTACCGAGCTGTACAAGTACCGAGCTGTTCGAATACCGAGCTGTACGAGTACCGAGCTTTTCGAGTAACGAACGAATTTTTCCCAACCAATTTTTGGTTGGCTATCACTAACCCTCTTAGGCCCCATGGTGACTTATTTAACATAAAAAATATCAGAAAATGCGAAGAAACACAAAACAGTTTACAGCAAAGTTATGGAAGGTCGTGCTTGGTCGAGTGCCGAGCGATTTGTTTACCGAACAAAGCATTCGAATATCTTAGTGTGAGTACGGAGCTGTTGGAGTACCGAGCTGTACGAGTACCGAGCTGTTCGAGTACCTAGCTGTTCGAGTACCTAGCTGTTCGAGTACCTAGCTGTTCGAGTACCTAGCTGTTCGAATACCTAGCTGTTCGAATACCTAGCTGTTCGAATACCTAGCTGTTCGAATACCTAGCTGTTCGAGTACCTAGCTGTTCGAGTACCGAGGTTCAACTGTAGGCAGCGAGGACACTAGTGCTCCAGGAAGACCTGAGTAGACTAGTACAGTGGTCGGTGAAGTGGCAGATGCAGTTTAACGTAGACAAATGTAAACTTCTAATTGGAAAAGTAAATAACCATAGCACTTATAAACGAAATAATGTAGATCTTAATATTACCGATTGTTAGAAAGATTTGGGAGTTCTGGTTAGCAGAACTAGATGAGCAGGAAGAATTCTCAGTATAGCAATACTGTTAGGTTCAGGAAAGTCAGTTATAGGCAGAATGAGGTAGAGTTATTGATAAATATTGGTGATAAGGACAGTAATAGACACTAACAATATTCCAGTCATTAATTTTTATAGCGGGTCTGAAGAAGGATAAATTATGTAATATCAGTCACTAGGGGTGTGGTCATCGAACAAGTAGACCGACTCAAACAAAATCCCCGGATCCTGATGAACTTTTTTCAAGGGTTCTTAAGGAATGCAAAATGGAACTCTGTGAACCATTAACTAAAATTTTTAATATATCTCTTCAAATAGGTGTAGTGTCTGATATGGGGAAGATGGCTAATGTTATTCCTATTTTTAAAGCAGGGGACAAGTCGTTACCGTCAAATTACCGCCCAATAAGCCTGACCTCAATTGTAGGCAAATTACTAGAGTCAATTATAGCTGAGATTATAAGAAGCCATCTTGATAAGCATAATTTGATCAATGATACTCAGCATGGATTAACGAGGGGTCGTTCCTGCCTAACTAATTTATTAACCTTCATCAGTAAAGTTTTTGAGGCCGTTGATCACGATAGGGAATTCTGTATTATTTATTTGGATTTTAGTAAGGCTTTTGATAGAGTACCACACCAGAGACTGTTAAAGAAAGTGGCGGCTGATGGCACTGAGGAGAAAGAGTTGTCATGTATCGAGTCATGGCTCACTAATAGGAAGCAGAGTGTGCATAAATGGGGTTAAATCCGAGTGGGGGATTTGTAACAAGTGGCGTTCCACAAGGATCAGTTTTAGGCCCATTGTTGTTCATAATATATATCAATGATATGAGAAAATTCGCTGATGATACGAAAATAGAGAGGATAATTAATTCAGAGGATAATGTCACTGAACTTGAGGAGGATTTAGACAAACTCAGTTTGTGGTCAGAAAAGTGGCAAATGCAGTTCAGTGTAGATAAATGTCAAGTCCTGAAGCTCGGTAATGTAAATAACTCTAGCACTTATAAATAAAATAATATAGAATCTGGACATATAGAATGCGAAAAAGACTTAGGAGTTATGGTAAGCAGGAACCTGAAGCCAAGACAGAAGTGCCTAAGCGTACTTAATAAAGTAAACATTACCGGGATTTATATCAAGAAGTATAAGTAACAGGAGTCCAGATGTTAAACTACAGCTCCACACACCATTAGTAAGGTCTCACTTCTGGTCGCCATATTATAGAATGGATATAAATTCGTTAGAGAACATTCAGAGAAGAATAATAATACATAGCGTAAGAAATATTCCATACCAAGAATGACTGGAATTACTTAAACTATATTATCTAGTAAGTCGAAGAATGATGAAAGACATGACTGAAGTGTATAAGTGGAAGATGGGTATTAACAAAGACATGACTGAAGTGTATAAGTGGAAGATGGGTATTAACAAAGACATGACTGAAGTGTATAAGTGCAAGATGGGTATTAACAAAGACATGACTGAAGTGTATAAGTGCAAGATGGGTATTAACAAAGACATGACTGAAGTGTATAGTGCAAGATGGGTATTAACAAAGACATGACTGAAGTGTATAAGTGCAAGATGGGTATTAACAAAGACATGACTGAAGTGTATAAGTGGAAGATGGTATTAACAAAGACATGACTGAAGTGTATAAGTGCAAGATGGGTATTAACAAAGACATGACTGAAGTGTATAAGTGGAAGATGGGTATTAACAAAGACATGACTGAAGTGTATAAGTGGAAGATGGGTATTAACAAAGACATGACTGAAGTGTATAAGTGCAAGATGGGTATTAACAAAGACATGACTGAAGTGTATAAGTGCAAGATGGGTATTAACAAAGACATGACTGAAGTGTATAAGTGCAAGATGGGTATTAACAAAGACATGACTGAAGTGTATAAGTGCAAGATGGGTATTAACAAAGACATGACTGAAGTGTATAAGTGGAAGATGGTATTAACAAAGACATGACTGAAGTGTATAAGTGCAAGATGGGTATTAACAAAGACATGACTGAAGTGTATAAGTGGAAGATGGGTATTAACAAAGACATGACTGAAGTGTATAAGTGGAAGATGGTATTAACAAAGACATGACTGAAGTGTATAAGTGCAAGATGGTATTAACAAAGACATGACTGAAGTGTATAAGTGGAAGATGGGTATTAACAAAGACATGACTGAAGTGTATAAGTGGAAGATGGGTATTAACAAAGACATGACTGAAGTGTATAAGTGGAAGATGGGTATTAACAAAGACATGACTGAAGTGTATAAGTGGAAGATGGGTATTAACAAAGACATGACTGAAGTGTATAAGTGCAAGATGGGTATTAACAAAGACATGACTGAAGTGTATAAGTGCAAGATGGGTATTAACAAAGACATGACTGAAGTGTATAAGTGCAAGATGGTATTAACAAAGACATGACTGAAGTGTATAAGTGCAAGATGGGTATTAACAAAGATATGACTGAAGTGTATAAGTGGAAGATGGGTATTAACAAAGACATGACTGAAGTGTATAAGTGCAAGATGGGTATTAACAAAGACATGACTGAAGTGTATAAGTGCAAGATGGGTATTAACAAAGACATGACTGAAGTGTATAAGTGCAAGATGGGTATTAACAAAGACATGACTAAAGTGTATAAGTGGAAGATGGGTATTAACAAAGACATGACTGAAGTGTATAAGTGCAAGATGGGTATTAACAAAGACATGACTGAAGTGTATAAGTGCAAGATGGGTATTAACAAAGACATGACTGAAGTGTATAAGTGCAAGATGGGTATTAACAAAGACATGACTGAAGTGTATAAGTGCAAGATGGGTATTAACAAAGACATGACTGAAGTGTATAAGTGCAAGATGGGTATTAACAAAGACATGACTGAAGTGTATAAGTGCAAGATGGGTATTAACAAAGACATGACTGAAGTGTATAAGTGCAAGATGGGTATTAACAAAGGAGATATAAATAACGTCCTGATCATATCCCTCCAAGAAAGAACTTGAAATAATCGACTCAAATTAGATAAATTTAGATTTAGAAATGATATAGGAAAGTATTGGTTTGGAAATAGAGTAATGGATGAGTGGAACAATCTACCTAGTAGTGGATGAGTGGAACAGTCTACCTAGTAGTGGATGAGTGGAACAATCTACCTAGTAGTGGATGAGTGGAACAATCTACCTAGTAGTGGATGAGTGGAACAGTCTACCTAGTAGTGGATGAGTGGAACAATCTACCTAGTAGTGGATGAGTGGAACAGTCTACCTAGTAGTGGATGAGTGGAACAATCTACCTAGTAGTGGATGAGTGGAACAGTCTACCTAGTAGTGGATGAGTGGAACAATCTACCTAGTAGTGGATGAGTGGAACAGTCTACCTAGTAGTGGATGAGTGGAACAGTCTACCTAGTAGTGGATGAGTGGAACAGTCTACCTAGTAGTGGATGAGTGGAACAGTCTACCTAGTAGTGGATGAGTGGAACAATCTACCTAGTAGTGGATGAGTGGAACAATCTACCTAGTAGTGGATGAGTGGAACAATCTACCTAGTAGTGGATGAGTGGAACAATCTACCTAGTAGTGGATGAGTGGAACAATCTACCTAGTAGTGGATGAGTGGAACAGTCTACCTAGTAGTGGATGAGTGGAACAGTCTACCTAGTAGTGGATGAGTGGAACAGTCTACCTAGTAGTGGATGAGTGGAACAGTCTACCTAGTAGTGGATGAGTGGAACAGTCTACCTAGTAGTGGATGAGTGGAACAGTCTACCTAGTAGTGGATGAGTGGAACAGTCTACCTAGTAGTGGATGAGTGGAACAGTCTACCTAGTAGTGGATGAGTGGAACAGTCTACTAGTAGTGGATGAGTGGAACAATCTACCTAGTAGTGGATGAGTGGAACAATCTACCTAGTAGTGGATGAGTGGAACAATCTACCTAGTAGTGGATGAGTGGAACAGTCTACCTAGTAGTGGATGAGTGGAACAGTCTACCTAGTAGTGGATGAGTGGAACAATCTACCTAGTAGTGGATGAGTGGAACAATCTACCTAGTAGTGGATGAGTGGAACAATCTACCTAGTAGTGGATGAGTGGAACAGTCTACCTAGTAGTGGATGAGTGGAACAGTCTAACTAGTAGTGGATGAGTGGAACAATCTACCTAGTAGTGGATGAGTGGAACAATCTACCTAGTAGTGGATGAGTGGAACAGTCTACCTAGTAGTGGATGAGTGGAACAGTCTACCTAGTAGTGGATGAGTGGAACAGTCTACCTAGTAGTGGATGAGTGGAACAATCTACCTAGTAGTGGATGAGTGGAACAATCTACCTAGTAGTGGATGAGTGGAACAGTCTACCTAGTAGTGGATGAGTGGAACAGTCTACCTAGTAGTGGATGAGTGGAACAATCTACCTAGTAGTGGATGAGTGGAACAATCTACCTAGTAGTGGATGAGTGGAACAATCTACCTAGTAGTGGATGAGTGGAACAGTCTACCTAGTAGTGGATGAGTGGAACAGTCTACCTAGTAGTGGATGAGTGGAACAGTCTACCTAGTAGTGGATGAGTGGAACAATCTACCTAGTAGTGGATGAGTGGAACAATCTACCTAGTAGTGGATGAGTGGAACAATCTACCTAGTAGTGGATGAGTGGAACAGTCTACCTAGTAGTGGATGAGTGGAACAGTCTACCTAGTAGTGGATGAGTGGAACAGTCTACCTAGTAGTGGATGAGTGGAACAATCTACCTAGTAGTGGATGAGTGGAACAATCTACCTAGTAGTGGATGAGTGGAACAGTCTACCTAGTAGTGGATGAGTGGAACAGTCTACCTAGTAGTGGATGAGTGGAACAGTCTACCTAGTAGTGGATGAGTGGAACAGTCTACCTAGTAGTGGATGAGTGGAACAGTCTACCTAGTAGTGGATGAGTGGAACAGTCTACCTAGTAGTGGATGAGTGGAACAATCTACCTAGTAGTGGATGAGTGGAACAGTCTACCTAGTAGTGGATGAGTGGAACAATCTACCTAGTAGTGGATGAGTGGAACAGTCTACCTAGTAGTGGATGAGTGGAACAGTCTACCTAGTAGTGGATGAGTGGAACAGTCTACCTAGTAGTGGATGAGTGGAACAATCTACCTAGTAGTGGATGAGTGGAACAGTGTACCTAGTAGTGGATGAGTGGAACAGTTTACCTAGTAGTGGATGAGTGGAACAGTCTACCTAGTAGTGGATGAGTGGAACAGTCTAACTAGTAGTGGATGAGTGGAACAATCTACCTAGTAGTGGATGAGTGGAACAATCTACCTAGTAGTGGATGAGTGGAACAATCTACCTAGTAGTGGATGAGTGGAACAGTCTACCTAGTAGTGGATGAGTGGAACAGCCTACCTAGTAGTGGATGAGTGGAACAGTCTACCTAGTAGTGGATGAGTGGAACAGTCTACCTAGTACTGGATGAGTGGAACAATCTACCTAGTAGTGGATGAGTGGAACAGTCTACCTAGTAGTGGATGAGTGGAACAGTTTACCTAGTAGTGGATGAGTGGAACAGTCTACCTAGTAGTGGATGAGTGGAACAGTCTACCTAGTAGTGGATGAGTGGAACAATCTACCTAGTGGATGAGTGGAACAATCTACCTAGTAGTGGATGAGTGGAAGTCTTCCTAGTAGTGGATGAGTGGAACAGTCTACCTAGTAGTGGATGAGTGGAACAATCTACCTAGTAGTGGATGAGTGGAACAATCTACCTAGTAGTGGATGAGTGGAACAGTCTACCTAGTAGTGGATGAGTGGAACAGTCTACCTAGTAGTGGATGAGTGGAACAGTCTTCCTAGTAGTGGATGAGTGGAACAGTCTACCTAGTAGTGGATGAGTGGAACAATCTACCTAGTAGTGGATGAGTGGAACAATCTACCTAGTAGTGGATGAGTGGAACAATCTACCTAGTAGTGGATGAGTGGAACAGTCTACCTAGTAGTGGATGAGTGGAACAATCTACCTAGTAGTGGATGAGTGGAACAATCTACCTAGTAGTGGATGAGTGGAACAGTCTTCCTAGTAGTGGATGAGTGGAACAGTCTACCTAGTAGTGGATGAGTGGAACAATCTACCTAGTAGTGGATGAGTGGAACAATCTACCTAGTAGTGGATGAGTGGAACAGTCTTCCTAGTGGTGGATGAGTGGAACAGTCTACCTAGTAGTGGATGAGTGGAACAATCTACCAAGTAGTGGATGAGTGGAACAATCTACCTAGTAGTCGATGAGTGGAACAGTCTACCTAGTAGTGGATGAGTGGAACAGTCTACCTAGTAGTGGATGAGTGGAACAGTCTACCTAGTAGTGGATGAGTGGAACAATCTACCTAGTAGTGGATGAGTGGAACAATCTACCTAGTAGTGGATGAGTGGAACAGTCTACCTAGTAGTGGTTGAGTGGAACAGTCTACCTAGTAGTGGATGAGTGGAACAGTCTACCTAGTAGTGGATGAATGGAACAGTCTACCTGGTAGTGGATGAGTGGAACAGTCTACCTAGTAGTGGATGAGTGGAACAGTCTACCTAGTAGTGGATGAGTGGAACAATCTACCTAGTAGTGGATGAGTGGAACAATCTACCTAGTAGTGGATGAGTGGAACAATCTACCTAGTAGTGGATGAGTGGAACAGTCTACCTAGTAGTGGATGAGTGGAACAATCTACCTAGTAGTGGATGAGTGGAACAATCTACCTAGTAGTGGACGAGTGGAACAGTCTTCCTAGTAGTGGATGAGTGGAACAGTCTACCTAGTAGTGGATGAGTGGAACAATCTACCTAGTAGTGGATGAGTGGAACAATCTACCTAGTAGTGGATGAGTGGAAGTCTTCCTAGTAGTGGATGAGTGGAACAGTCTACCTAGTAGTGGATGAGTGGAACAATCTACCTAGTAGTGGATGAGTGGAACAATCTACCTAGTAGTGGATGAGTGGAACAGTCTACCTAGTAGTGGATGAGTGGAACAGTCTACCTAGTAGTGGATGAGTGGAACAGTCTACCTAGTAGTGGATGAGTGGAACAGTCTACCTAGTAGTGGATGAGTGGAACAATCTACCTAGTAGTGGATGAATGGAACAATCTACCTAGTAGTGGATGAGTGGAACAATCTACCTAGTAGTGGATGAGTGGAACAGTCTACCTAGTAGTGGATGAGTGGAACAATCTACCTAGTAGTGGATGAGTGGAACAATCTACCTAGTAGTGGATGAGTGGAACAGTCTTCCTAGTAGTGGATGAGTGGAACAGTCTACCTAGTAGTGGATGAGTGGAACAATCTACCTAGTAGTGGATGAGTGGAACAATCTACCTAGTAGTGGATGAGTGGAACAGTCTTCCTAGTAGTGGATGAGTGGAACAGTCTACCTAGTAGTGGATGAGTGGAACAATCTACCTAGTAGTGGATGAGTGGAACAGTCTACTAGTAGTGGATGAGTGGAACAGTCTACCTAGTAGTGGATGAGTGGAACAATCTACCTAGTAGTGGATGAGTGGAACAATCTACCTAGTAGTGGATGAGTGGAACAATCTACCTATTAGTGGATGAGTGGAACAGTCTACCTAGTAGTGGATGAGTGGAACAGTCTACCTAGTAGTGGATGAGTGGAACAGTCTACCTAGTAGTGGATGAGTGGAACAATCTACCTAGTAGTGGATGAGTGGAACAATCTACCTAGTAGTGGATGAGTGGAACAGTCTACCTAGTAGTGGATGAGTGGAACAGTCTACCTAGTAGTGGATGAGTGGAACAATCTACCTAGTAGTGGATGAGTGGAACAATCTACCTAGTAGTGGATGAGTGGAACAGTGTACCTAGTAGTGGATGAGTGGAACAGTTTACCTAGTAGTGGATGAGTGGAACAGTCTACCTAGTAGTGGATGAGTGGAAGAGTCTACCTAGTAGTGGATGAGTGGAACAATCTACCTAGTAGTGGATGAGTGGAACAATCTACCTAGTAGTGGATGAGTGGAACAATCTACCTAGTAGTGGATGAGTGGAACAGTCTACCTAGTAGTGGATGAGTGGAACAGCCTACCTAGTAGTGGATGAGTGGAACAGTCTACCTAGTAGTGGATGAGTGGAACAGTCTACCTAGTAGTGGATGAGTGGAACAATCTACCTAGTAGTGGATGAGTGGAACAGTCTACCTAGTAGTGGATGAGAGGAACAGTTTACCTAGTAGTGGATGAGTGGAACAGTCTACCTAGTAGTGGATGAGTGGAACAGTCTACCTAGTAGTGGATGAGTGGAACAATCTACCTAGTAGTGGATGAGTGGAACAATCTACCTAGTAGTGGAGTGAAACAGTCTACCTAGTAGTGGATGAGTGGAACAGTCTACCTAGTAGTGGATGAGTGGAACAATCTACCTAGTAGTGGATGAGTGGAACAGTCTACCTAGTAGTGGATGAGTGGAACAGTCTACCTAGTAGTGGATGAGTGGAATAATCTACCTAGTAGTGGATGAGTGGAACAGTCTACCTAGTAGTGGATGAGTGGAACAGTCTACCTAGTAGTGGATGAGTGGAACAGTCTACCTAGTAGTGGATGAGTGGAACAGTATACCTAGTAGTGGATGAGTGGAACAGTCTACCTAGTAGTGGATGAGTGGAACAGTCTACCTAGTAGTGGATGAGTGGAACAGTCTACCTAGTAGTGGATGAGTGGAACAGTCTACCTAGTAGTGGAGTGGAACAGTCTACCTAGTAGTGGATGAGTGGAACAGTCTACCTAGTAGTGGATGAGTGGAACAATCTACCTAGTAGTGGATGAGTGGAACAGTCTACCTAGTAGTGGATGAGTGGAACAGTCTACCTAGTGGATGAGTGGAACAATCTACCTAGTAGTGGATGAGTGGAACAATCTACCTAGTAGTGGATGAGTGGAACAGTCTACCTAGTAGTGGATGAGTGGAACAGTCTACCTAGTAGTGGATGAGTGGAACAGTCTACCTAGTAGTGGATGAGTGGAACAATCTACCTAGTAGTGGATGAGTGGAACAGTCTACCTAGTAGTGGATGAGTGGAACAGTCTACCTAGTAGTGGATGAGTGGAACAGTCTACCTAGTAGTGGATGAGTGGAACAATCTACCTAGTAGTGGATGAGTGGAACAATCTACCTAGTAGTGGATGAGTGGAACAGTCTTCCTAGTAGTGGATGAGTGGAACAGTCTACCTAGTAGTGGATGAGTGGAACAATCTACCTAGTAGTGGATGAGTGGAACAGTCTACCTAGTAGTGGATGAGTGGAACAATCTACCTAGTAGTGGATGAGTGGAACAATCTACCTAGTAGTGGATGAGTGGAACAGTCTTCCTAGTAGTGGATGAGTGGAACAGTCTACCTAGTAGTGGATGAGTGGAACAATCTACCTAGTAGTGGATGAGTGGAACAATCTACCTAGTAGTGGATGAGTGGAACAGTCTTCCTAGTGGTGGATGAGTGGAACAGTCTACCTAGTAGTGGATGAGTGGAACAATCTACCAAGTAGTGGATGAGTGGAACAATCTACCTAGAAGTCGATGAGTGGAACAGTCTACCTAGTAGTGGATGAGTGGAACAGTCTACCTAGTAGTGGATGAGTGGAACAGTCTACCTAGTAGTGGATGAGTGGAACAATCTACCTAGTAGTGGATGAGTGGAACAATCTACCTAGTAGTGGATGAGTGGAACAGTCTACCTAGTAGTGGATGAGTGGAACAGTCTACCTAGTAGTGGATGAGTGGAACAGTCTACCTAGTAGTGGATGAGTGGAACAGTCTACCTAGTAGTGGATGAGTGGAACAATCTACCTAGTAGTGGATGAGTGGAACAATCTACCTAGTAGTGGATGAGTGGAACAATCTACCTAGTAGTGGATGAGTGGAACAATCTACCTAGTAGTGGATGAGTGGAACAGTCTACCTAGTAGTGGATGAGTGGAACAATCTACCTAGTAGTGGACGAGTGGAACAGTCTTCCTAGTAGTGGATGAGTGGAACAGTCTACCTAGTAGTGGATGAGTGGAACAATCTACCTAGTAGTGGATGAGTGGAACAATCTACCTAGTAGTGGATGAGTGGAAGTCTTCCTAGTAGTGGATGAGTGGAACAGTCTACCTAGTAGTGGATGAGTGGAACAATCTACCTAGTAGTGGATGAGTGGAACAATCTACCTAGTAGTGGATGAGTGGAACAGTCTACCTAGTAGTGGATGAGTGGAACAGTCTACCTAGTAGTGGATGAGTGGAACAGTCTTCCTAGTAGTGGATGAGTGGAACAGTCTACCTAGTAGTGGATGAGTGGAACAATCTACCTAGTAGTGGATGAGTGGAACAATCTACCTAGTAGTGGATGAGTGGAACAATCTACCTAGTAGTGGATGAGTGGAACAGTCTACCTAGTAGTGGATGAGTGGAACAATCTACCTAGTAGTGATGAGTGGAACAATCTACCTAGTAGTGGATGAGTGGAACAGTCTTCCTAGTAGTGGATGAGTGGAACAGTCTACCTAGTAGTGGATGAGTGGAACAATCTACCTAGTAGTGGATGAGTGGAACAATCTACCTAGTAGTGGATGAGTGGAACAGTCTTCCTAGTGGTGGATGAGTGGAACAGTCTACCTAGTAGTGGATGAGTGGAACAATCTACCAAGTAGTGGATGAGTGGAACAATCTACCTAGTAGTCGATGAGTGGAACAGTCTACCTAGTAGTGGATGAGTGGAACAGTCTACCTAGTAGTGGATGAGTGGAACAGTCTACCTAGTAGTGGATGAGTGGAACAATCTACCTAGTAGTGGATGAGTGGAACAATCTACCTAGTAGTGGATGAGTGGAACAGTCTACCTAGTAGTGGATGAGTGGAACAGTCTACCTAGTAGTGGATGAGTGGAACAATCTACCTAGTAGTGGATGAGTGGAACAATCTACCTAGTAGTGGATGAGTGGAACAATCTACCTAGTAGTTGATGAGTGGAACAGTCTACCTAGTAGTGGATGAGTGGAACAATCTACCTAGTAGTGGATGAGTGGAACAGTCTACCTAGTAGTGGATGAGTGGAACAGTCTACCTAGTAGTGGATGAGTGGAACAGTCCACCTAGTAGTGGATGAGTGGAACAATCTACCTAGTAGTGGATGAGTGGAAGAATCTACCTAGTAATGGATGAGTGGAACAGTCTACCTAGTAGTGGATGAGTGGAACAGTCTACCTAGTAGTGGATGAGTGGAACAGTCTACCTAGTAGTGGATGAGTGGAACAATCTACCTAGTAGTGGATGAGTGGAACAATCTACCTAGTAGTGGATGAGTGGAACAGTCTACCTAGTAGTGGATGAGTGGAACAGTCTACCTAGTAGTGGTTGAGTGGAACAGTCTACCTAGTAGTGGATGAGTGGAACAGTCTACCTAGTAGTGGATGAATGGAACAGTCTACCTGGTAGTGGATGAGTGGAACAGTCTACCTAGTAGTGGATGAGTGGAACAGTCTACCTAGTAGTGGATGAGTGGAACAATCTACCTAGTAGTGGATGAGTGGAACAATCTACCTAGTAGTGGATGAGTGGAACAATCTACCTAGTAGTGGATGAGTGGAACAGTCTACCTAGTAGTGGATGAGTGGAACAATCTACCTAGTAGTGGATGAGTGGAACAATCTACCTAGTAGTGGACGAGTGGAACAGTCTTCCTAGTAGTGGATGAGTGGAACAGTCTACCTAGTAGTGGATGAGTGGAACAATCTACCTAGTAGTGGATGAGTGGAACAATCTACCTAGTAGTGGATGAGTGGAAGTCTTCCTAGTAGTGGATGAGTGGAACAGTCTACCTAGTAGTGGATGAGTGGAACAATCTACCTAGTAGTGGATGAGTGGAACAATCTACCTAGTAGTGGATGAGTGGAACAGTCTACCTAGTAGTGGATGAGTGGAACAGTCTACCTAGTAGTGGATGAGTGGAACAGTCTACCTAGTAGTGGTGAGTGGAACAGTCTACCTAGTAGTGGATGAGTGGAACAATCTACCTAGTAGTGGATGAATGGAACAATCTACCTAGTAGTGGATGAGTGGAACAATCTACCTAGTAGTGGATGAGTGGAACAGTCTACCTAGTAGTGGATGAGTGGAACAATCTACCTAGTAGTGGATGAGTGGAACAATCTACCTAGTAGTGGATGAGTGGAACAGTCTTCCTAGTAGTGGATGAGTGGAACAGTCTACCTAGTAGTGGATGAGTGGAAACAATCTACTAGTAGTGGATGAGTGGAACAATCTACCTAGTAGTGGATGAGTGGAACAGTCTTCCTAGTAGTGGATGAGTGGAACAGTCTACCTAGTAGTGGATGAGTGGAACAATCTACCTAGTAGTGGATGAGTGGAACAGTACTACCTAGTAGTGGATGAGTGGAACAGTCTACCTAGTAGTGGATGAGTGGAACATCTACCTAGTAGTGGATGAGTGGAACAATCTACCTAGTAGTGGATGAGTGGAACAATCTCCCTATTAGTGGATGAGTGGAACAGTCTACCTAGTAGTGGATGAGTGGAACAGTCTACCTAGTAGTGGATGAGTGGAACAGTCTACCTAGTAGTGGATGAGTGGAACAATCTACCTAGTAGTGGATGATTGGAACAATCTACCTAGTAGTGGATGAGTGGAACAGTCTACCTAGTAGTGGATGAGTGGAACAGTCTACCTAGTAGTGGATGAGTGGAACAGTCTACCTAGTAGTGGATGAGTGGAACAATCTACCTAGTAGTGGATGAGTGGAACAGTCCACCTAGTAGTGGATGAGTGGAACAGTCTACCTAGTAGGGGATGAGTGGAATAGTCTACCTAGTAGTGGATGAGTGGAACAGTCTACCTAGTAGTGGATGAGTGGAACAGTCTACCTAGTAGTGGATGAGTGGAACAGTCTGCCTAGAAGTGGATGAGTGGAACAATCTACCTAGTTGTGGATGAATGGAACAATCTACCTAGTAGTGGATGAGTGGAACAATCTACCTAGTAGTGGATGAGTGGAACAGTCTATCTAGTAGTGGATGAGTGGAACAATCTACCTAGTAGTGGATGAGTGGAACAATCTACCTAGTAGTGGATGAGTGGAACAGTCTACCTAGCACTGGATGAGTGGAACAATCTACCTAGTAGTTGATGAGTGGAACAGTCTATCTAGTAGTGGATGAGTGGAACAATCTACCTAGTAGTGGATGAGTGGAACAATCTACCTAGTAGTGGATGAGTGGAACAATCTACCTAGTAGTGGATGAGTGGAACAGTCTACCTAGTAGTGGATGAGTGGAACAGTCTACGTAGTAGTGGATGAGTGGAACAGTCTACCTAGTAGTGGATGAGTTGAACAGTCTACCTAGTAGTGGATGAGTGGAACAGTCTACCTAGTAGTGGATGAGTGGAACAATCTACCTAGTAGTGGATGAGTGGAACAGTCTACCTAGTAGTGGATGAGTGGAACAGTCTACCTAGTAGTGGATGAGTGGAACAGTCTTCCTAGTAGTGGATGAGTGGAACAGTCTACCTAGTAGTGGATGAGTGGAACAGTCCACCTAGTAGTGGACGAGTGGAACAATCTACCTAAGATGACCCGTCTGAGGATCTCTAAGGAGAAGTCGATATAATTCAGCTGTTGTGTGGCCGCGGTCAGTGTCTTGTTATAGTCCGTGTGTGTTCCACGGTAGAACAGTTTATGTTAAACACTGAGCTGAGACCATCATGTCCCCGTCATTGTCTCTGGGACGTGTGTTGGGTTAACTTGTAAATAAAGTCATGGACTCTGTTTTGTCCATCATACATATGTTAACAAAGGTATTCACAATATTTTTGAATGTTTCCTTGTTTTGATCTGAGTCTATGAGGTCACGTGATATCGGTGAAGCAGGTGATCGTCGACATCATTTGATGTCTCAGAGTTAATACGGGATATCCTAATCTGCTCTCTTGGATTAGTGTTCTTCACTGGTGACTCTTATGGTTTTGGGATTGATGCATTGTCTGTAGTCTTTTTTTTGCATCATGGGGCCCATTGGCTGCCGTTGTCGGGTGATAGTTTGATCAGAGGTATTTTAAGCTAGCTGAGCTTGGACACGACCACGTCGATGTTGCTTTTTTGTTTTCCTTTGTTGATGTGGACCTGAATTCCGTGTTACTGTAGCCTCCTCTGGACGAGGCTGCTGCTCAAGTGATGAGGGCTCTACTTGATGCTGGGGGGTGGACAACTGGAGTTTTCCATGCTGCCTTGACATTTCGGAGCCTCTCCATGATGCTTCTTACCGCAGTTCGGACATCTAGGTTCCGTTGCTTCACCTTTTTATCAGTTCATCCGAGAAGTCCTTGGTTGGGGGAGACCCGTTGCAGATGCTGCATACTTCTTTAAATTGATACCGGAAGCTGATGTGACTATCTGAGGCACCTGAAGCACTTCAGAGGCTCTGGGTTGTACGTCCTGCCCTGGTACTTTCCCCAGTAACCGAGATCCAGTTGAGTTGGAAGAAGTTTTCCATGTTGGATCAAGATCTGGTTCGGAGCCGCTTAACTTTCAAAAGTTTTCGTTACTGTGGATCGCATCGAGAGGCAAGCCTAGTGGATAGCGCATTAGTATCCCTTTTCTTACCCACTCTGTGGATTTTAATTCTTTGAGAACGAGTGGTGATTCGAGGTCGTTCACCTTCTATGTTTTGGGAATTGAGAATAAATTATCCTTCCGGACAGTATTTCTCCAGGTGAATTCTAGCAGCATACGGGGTGTCATGGTGTCCTTTCCGGATGAGGCTGAACGTCTTGCCTACGGATGTCTCCACGACTTTTCAAGATGGTGTACATTTCCTTACTGAGATGTATCAGTTTTGATTCTCCCTTCAGGTTGAACCATATCTTGAACCTCAGTTTGTGTCATGATTCCAGGTGTGTAACCACGCGGGTTCTGTGTTCCCTGTAAGACTTTACCTTGAATCTGCCAGGTGGGTTGAGCTGGTTTGCCTGCTCCTAGGACGGACGGAGCGTCTTGCTGTTGTCCACATTGATCCATCCTTCCATATTCGCTGGCTGCATGGATGGGGCTGTCAGATCTACAGATTCTTCCTCTTCTGATGATGCCACGGAGTGGTCTCACAACATCTTCACTAGAACTGCGCCCCACATTTCCAAATCTGAGTCCTCCGTCGTGTTCCTGGAACATCGTGACCTCTTCCTGTCGGCAGAAGCTATGTGTCTAACATGTACCAATGATGAGTGAGTATACTCGTACGGACGTCAATACGTGGGTGTACTGTACAGTACAGAGATAACTAAGAAATTAGCATATTTAGTGACAGGCGTCGAGTGGAAGCTCACATGGGTACTAGTAGTAGTAGTAGTAGTAGTAGTAGTAGTATAATTGTGACGAGTTAGTTTGGGTTTGAGAGGGACCTATCAACATCACGTTACAGCAGTCTCCAGAATGGACAATGTACGGCTGATTAGCAATTTGGATATTGTCTAACTCCTGGACTTTTGATAGACAGTGTTACTGCTAGCAGTTAGGGCAGCCTCTATACACTTTTCACCAGCAATCTGTGTGCCTTATGTACGCTTAGGAACGCTGTCTTGGTTTCAAGTTCCTGCTTACCATAACTCCAATTCCTTCTCGCATTCTGTATGGCCAAACCGTACATTATTTAGTTTATAAATATTAAACTGCATTCCCGAGCTTCAGGACTTTGCGTTTGTCAACATTGCACTGCAACTGCCACTTGCAGAGCATAACATAAGCTTGTCTAAATCGTCCTGAAGTACGGTGACATCTTCCTCGGAATCAATAATCCTGTTTTTGTATCGTCGGCGATTTTACTTGTATCGTTTGATATTCCCTCGTTATACATGATCCCTTGTATCAGAAATATATCCTACGAGGATAGACTGAAGGCACTGTCTATCCTACGAGGATAGACTGAAGGCACTGTCTATCCTACGAGGATAGACTGAAGGCACTGTCTATCCTATGAGGATAGACTGAAGGCACTATCCTACGAGGATAGACTGAAGGCACTATCCTACGAGGATAGACTGAAGGCACTGTCCATCCTACGAGGATAGAGGACACTGTTTCTACGAGGATAGCTTAAGGACATTATCTTATGAGGATAGAATAAGGGCAGTGTGTGTTGACAATGGTATAAAATACCCGTAGGTTAAAGTTGGGTCTCTTTATTGTTGAAATGTTTCGCCTCCACAGTAGTCCTCTTCAGTCAAATACAAAGGCAGCAGGTGTAGTAGTGAAATGAAGATGATGTAATCAGTCCATCAACCTTGGAGAAATAGTATTTGAGGTGGTCAGTCCCTCAGCCTTGAGAAGAGTTTAGCTCCGTGGTCTGGAACAAGGTGGTCAGTCCCTCAGCCTTGAGAAGAGTTTAGCTCCGTGGTCTGGAACAAGGTGGTCAGTCCCTCAGCCTGGAGAAGAGTTTAGCTCCGTGGTCTGGAACAAGGTGGTCAGTCCCTCAGGATGGAGAAGAGTTTAGCTCCGTGGTCTGGAACAAGGTGGTCAGTCCCTCAGCCTTGAGAAGAGTTTAGCTCCGTGGTCTGGAACAAGGTGGTCAGTCCCTCAGCCTGGAGAAGAGTTTAGCTCCGTGGTCTGGAACAAGGTGGTCAGTCCCTCAGGATGGAGAAGAGTTTAGCTACGTGGTCTGGAACAAGGTGGTCAGTCCCTCAGCCTGGAGAAGAGTTTAGCTCCATGGTCTGGAACAAGGTGGTCAGTCCCTCAGGATGGAGAAGAGTTTAGCTACGTGGTCTGGAACAAGGTGGTCAGTCCCTCAGGATGGAGAAGAGTTTAGCTACGTGGTCTGGAACAAGGTGGTCAGTCCCTCAGCCTTGAGAAGAGTTTAGCTCCGTGGTCTGGAACAAGGTGGTCAGTCCCTCAGCCTGGAGAAGAGTTTAGCTCCGTGGTCTGGAACAAGGTGGTCAGTCCCTCAGGATGGAGAAGAGTTTAGCTCCGTGGTCTGGAACAAGGTGGTCAGTCCCTCAGCCTTGAGAAGAGTTTAGCTCCGTGGTCAGGAACAAGGTGGTCAGTCCCTCAGCCTTGATAAGAGTTTAGCTCCGTGGTCTGGAACAAGGTGGTCAGTCCCTCAGCCTGGAGAAGAGTTTAGCTCCGTGGTCTGGAACAAGGTGGTCAGTCCCTCAGCCTGGAGAAGAGTTCAGCTCCATGGTCTGGAACAAGGTGGTCAGTCCCTCAGCCTGGAGAAGAGTTCAGTTTCATGGTCTGGAACGATATGAAGCTAAAGTATGAGAACGGAGTCTTAAATACTGTCGAAGACGTTGCAAGGGATGCCTGAGATCTTCGACAGTATTCAAGACTCCTCTCTCATGCTTCAGGCCAGAAGACACATCCATTGAATCACGAGACAGACACACAAAGCTTCTCCCGAAAGGAAGAGATCACGATGTCCCAGGGACTCAACCGAGGACTCTAATTTGGAAATGTGGGACGCAATTCTGGCAAAAAAGCTGCGAGATCACTTTTTGGACTCCCTGGGCTCTTAGGACAGCGAAGCAAACGAAACCAGCCTGGCCAGTGAGATGGGGATGGATCCTAAAACGTTCATCCAAACCCCAGATGTACTGGATGAAGAAGGTTGGCAGGCAGCAGGAGCCCCGAAGTCCCAGAGGAGACAATGTTACCTTGACTCAGATCGGGCAAGCCAAGCCATCTACAGGCAACAAATTCAGGTTGATAATCAAAGGACACCACAACACCTCGTGATCTGCTAAAATTTACCTAGAGAAGAAATATGGCCTGAAGATACGAGTGACCTCAAATCTGAAAGAGGAGTTGATTTTCACTCTCTGAAATACAGAGTCCTATGAGGTACTGTACAAGGTGGACGACCTGGAATCGCCACTTGCTATAGCAGAACTAAAATACATAGAGGGAGTAACAAAAGGCGTACTAATGCGCTATCCACTAGGCTTGCCTTTCGATGCAACCCAACATAAAAACACTGAAAGATGAGTGGCTCTGAGCCAAGAAGGAACCGCAATGTACCTCCGAGGCAGATCTTGATCCAACAGAGGATCTCTCCCAGCTTAATTGGATCTCGGTTGCTGGGGAAAATACCAGGTTAGAACGTACA
The DNA here is from genome assembly GCF_026875155.1 of Cherax quadricarinatus. Taxonomy (NCBI): domain Eukaryota; kingdom Metazoa; phylum Arthropoda; class Malacostraca; order Decapoda; family Parastacidae; genus Cherax; species Cherax quadricarinatus. The sequence continues at coordinate 7,583,827 of NC_069486.1, forward strand.
ACTCAGAACCTTTGAGGTGTTTCAGGTGCCAGAGGTACAACCATCTCAGCGTCCGATGTCAGTTTAAGGAAATATGCGGCATCTGCAGCGGGTCTCACCCGACCCAAGACTGCTTGAGTAAACTGAACAGAGAAGCTATGGAACCTCGGCGTCCGAACTGCGGCAAGAAGCATCATGCCTGGAACCTGCGCTGCCTGGAGAGGCTCCGCCGTGTCAAGGCAGCAGGAAAAATCCCATTGTCCAGCCTCCAGCATCAAGTACAGCCTCACCACTGAGGAGCAGCCTTATTTAGAGGATGTGACCCACACCAGTCCACTAACACCCAGGATGTGACCCACACCAGTCCACTAACACCCAGGATGCGACCCACACCAGTCCACTAACACCCAGGATGTGACCCACCAGTCCACTAACACCCAGGATGTGACCCACACCAGTCCACTAACACCCAGGATGTGACCCACGCCAGTCCACTAACACCCAGGATGTGACCCATACCAGTCCACTAACACTCGGCATGCGACCCACACCAGTGCACTAACACCCAGGATGTGACCCACGCCAGTCCACTAACACCCAGGATGTGACCCACACCAGTCCACTAACACTCGGCATGCGACCCACACCAGTGCACTAACACCCAGGATGTGACCCACGCCAGTCCACTAACACCCAGGATGTGACCCACACCAGTGCACTAACATCCAGGATGCGACCCATACCAGTCCACTAACACCCAGGATGTGACCCACACCAGTCCACTAACACTCGGCATGCGACCCACACCAGTGCCCTAACACCCAGGATGCGACCCACACAAGTCCACTAACACCCAGGATGTGACCCACGCCAGTCCACTAACACTCGGCATGTGACCCACACCAGTCCACTAACACCCAGGATGTGACCCACACCAGTCCACTAACACCCAGGATGTGACCCACACCAGTCCACTAACACCCAGGATGTGACCCACACCAGTGCACTAACACCCAGGATGCGACCCACACCAGTGCACTAACACCCAGGATGCGACCCACACCAGTGCACTAACACCCAGGATGCGACCCACACCAGTGCACTAACACCCAGGATGCGACCCACACCAGTCCATTAACACCCAGGATGTGACCCACAACAGTGCACTAACACCCAGGATGCGACCCACACCAGTCCACTAACACCCAGGATGTGACCCACACCAGTCCACTAACACCCAGGATGTGACCCACACCAGTCCACTAACACCCAGGATGCGACCCACACCAGTCCACTAACACCCAGGATGCGACCCACACCAGTCCATTAACACCCAGGATGTGACCCACAACAGTGCACTAACACCCAGGATGCGACCCACACCAGTCCACTAACACCCAGGTACCCATTTTACTGATGGTGAACATGGACAACCGGTGTAAGGAAACACGCCCAATGTTTCTACCTTCACTGGGAATTGAACCCGACCCTCGCCGTGTGAAGCGAGAGCTGTAGCCACCAGGCCACGGGGGCACCATCCAGACAACGGGAGCACCGTCCAGACCACAGGGGCACCGTCCAGACCACGGGGGAACCGTCCAGACCACGGGGACACCGTCCGGACGACGGGGGCACCATCCGGACCACGGGGCACCGTCCAGACCACGGGGGCACCGTCCGGACCACGGGAGCACCATCCGGACCACGGGGCACCGTCCAGACCACGGGGGCACCGTCCAGACCACGGGGGCACCGTCCAGACCACGGGGGCATCGTCCAGACCACGGGGGCACCGTCCGGACCACGGGGGCACCGTCCAGACCACGGGGGCACCGTCCAGACCACGGGGGCACCGTCCGGACCACGGGAGCACCGTCCAGACCACGTGGGCACCGTCCAGATCACGGGGGCATCGTCCGGACCACGGGGGCACCATCCAAACCACGGGGGCACCGTCCAGACCACGGGGGCACCGTCCAGACCACGGGGGCACCGTCCAAACCACGGGGGCACCGTCCAAACCACGGGGGCACCGTCCAGACCACGGGGGCACAGTCCGGACCACGGGGGCACCGTCCAGACCACGGGGGCACCGTCCAGACCACGGGGGCACCGTCTGTGTTACAAGGATTGAAAATAAAGCCTTGTAACACAGACGGTGCCCCCGTGGTGCCCCGTGGTGCCCCGTGGTGCCCCGTGGCACCCCATTATCAACCAGTCTTAATGACCATCGTGCAGCAGACTGAACCTATTATACCTAACTAATTACCAACGGCACTGGTTAGGTGCAATTGCAATTTCCGGAGGTTAGGTGATAGTGCCAGCTGGGAGGTGGGATATAAAGGCACTGCTGGGCACTCTGGAACCTATTGGCACTGTCTCTAGGTGGGTAGAGGTACCTTGGGTAGGTAGGTGCCTTAGGTGAGTAGGTGTCTAGGGTAGTTAGGTACCTTGGGTAAGTAGGTGCTTAAGGTGAGTAGGTGTCTAGGCTAAGTAGGTGCCTATCCAAGAAATCTAAGTCTAAATTGCTAGTTCCTAAAATATAGCGTGTCTAAATTGCTAGTTCCTAAAAGATAGCGTGTCTAAATTGCTAGTTCCTAAAAGATAGCGTGTCTAAATTGCTAGTTCCTAAAAGATAGCGTGTCTAAATTGCTAGTTCCTAAAAGATAGCGTGTCTAAATTGCTAGTTCCTGAAAGATAGCGTGTCTAAATTGCTAGTTCCTAAAAGATAGCGTGTCTAAATTGCTAGTTCCTGAAAGATAGCGTGTCTAAATTGCTAGTTCCTAAAAGATAGCGTGTCTAAATTGCTAGTTCCTAAAAGATAGCGTGTCTAAATTGCTAGTTCCTGAAAGATAGCGTGTCTAAATTGCTAGTTCCTAAAAGATAGCGTGTCTAAATTGCTAGTTCCTGAAAGATAGCGTGTCTAAATTGCTAGTTCCTAAAAGATAGCGTGTCTAAATTGCTAGTTCCTAAAAGATAGCGTGTCTAAATTGCTAGTTCCTGAAAGATAGCGTGTCTAAATTGCTAGTTCCTAAAAGATAGCGTGTCTAAATTGCTAGTTCCTGAAAGATAGCGTGTCTAAATTGCTAGTTCCTGAAAGATAGCGTGTCTAAATTGCTAGTTCCTAAAAGATAGCGTGTCTAAATTGCTAGTTCCTGAAAGATAGCGTGTCTAAATTGCTAGTTCCTAAAAGATAGCGTGTCTAAATTGCTAGTTCCTAAAAGATAGCGTGTCTAAATTGCTAGTTCCTGAAAGATAGCGTGTCTAAATTGCTAGTTCCTAAAAGATAGCGTGTCTAAATTGCTAGTTCCTAAAAGATAGCGTGTCTAAATTGCTAGTTCCTGAAAGATAGCGTGTCTAAATTGCTAGTTCCTAAAGATAGCGTGTCTAAATTGCTAGTTCCTAAAAGATAGCGTGTCTAAATTGCTAGTTCCTAAAAGATAGCGTGTCTAAATTGCTAGTTCCTAAAAGATAGCGTGTCTAAATTGCTAGTTCCTAAAGATAGCGTGTCTAAATTGCTAGTTCCTAAAAGATAGCGTGTCTAAATTGCTAGTTCCTAAAGATAGCGTGTCTAAATTGCTAGTTCCTAAAAGATAGCGTGTCTAAATTGCTAGTTCCTAAAAGATAGCGTGTCTAAATTGCTAGTTCCTAAAGATAGCGTGTCTAAATTGCTAGTTCCTAAAAGATAGCGTGTCTAAATTGCTAGTTCCTAAAAGATAGCGTGTCTAAATTGCTAGTTCCTAAAAGATAGCGTGTCTAAATTGCTAGTTCCTAAAAGATAGCGTGTCTAAATTGCTAGTTCCTAAAAGATAGCGTGTCTAAATTGCTAGTTCCTAAAGATAGCGTGTCTAAATTGCTAGTTCTAAAAGATAGCGTGTCTAAATTGCTAGTTCCTAAAAGATAGCGTGTCTAAATTGCTAGTTCCTAAAAGATAGCGTGTCTAAATTGCTAGTTCCTAAAGATAGGTGTCTAAATTGCTAGTTCCTAAAAGATAGGTGTCTAAATTGCTAGTTCCTAAAAGATAGCGTGTCTAAATTGCTAGTTCCTAAAGATAGCGTGTCTAAATTCTAGTTTCCTAAAAGTAGCGTGTCTAATTGCTAGTTCCTAAAAGATAGGTGTCTAAATTGCTAGTTCCTATAGCATAGTGATTAAATTAGCTTTCACTATATCATACGCATAGGTGTCTAGAATTAGCTCAGTTTCCTAAAAATAGCCGTGTCTAAGATTGTAGTCAAGCAACTAAAGGCTGTTTAAGTCAGTGTGATGTCAGCAACTATAGACCTTTAGTATAGTCAGTGTGATGTCGCAAATATGCCTGTTCAGTAATAGATCAGTGTAATGTCAGCACTATAGTCTGTAGTATAGCGTGTGATGTCAGCAACTACAGTCCTTATATAGTAGTGTGATGTCAGCAACTAAGGCCTGTTATAAGTCAGTGTGATGTCGCAACTATAGGCCTGTTAGTAAAGCAGTGTGATGTCAGCAACTATAGGCCCTGTTAGTATAGTCAGTGTGATGTCAGCAACTATAGCTGTTAGTTAGTCAGTGTGATGTCAGCAACTAAGGCCTGTTAGTATAGTCAGTGTGATGTCAGCAACTACAGGCCTGTTAGTATAGTCAGTGTGATGTCAGCAACTATAGGCCTGTTAGTATAGCCAGTGTGATGTCAGCAACTATAGGCCTGTTAGTATAGTCAGTGTGATGTCAGCAACTACAGGCCTGTTAGTATAGTCAGTGTGATGTCAGCAACTACAGGCCTGTTAGTATAGCAGTGTGATGTCAGCAACTATAGGCCTGTTAGTATAGTCAGTGTGATGTCAGCAACTACAGGCCTGTTAGTATAGTCAGTGTGATGTCAGCAACTACAGGCCTGTTAGTATAGTCAGTGTGATGTCAGCAACTACAGGCCTGTTAGTATAGTCAGTGTGATGTCAGCAACTACAGGCCTGTTAGTATAGCCAGTGTGATGTCAGCAACTATAGGCCTGTTAGTATAGTCAGTGTGATGTCGGCAACTACAGGCCTGTTAGTATAGTCAGTGTGATGTCAGCAACTACAGGCCTGTTAGTATAGTCAGCGTGATGTCAGCAACTACAGGCCTGTTAGTATACCAGTGTGATGTCAGCAACTACAGGCCTGTTAGTATAGCCAATGTGATGTCAGCAACTACAGGCCTGTTAGTATAGTCAGTGTGATGTCAGCAACTACAGGCCTGTTAGTATAGTCAGTGTGATGTCAGCAACTACAGGCCTGTTAGTATAGCCAGTGTGATGTCAGCAACTACAGGCCTGTTAGTATAGCCAGTGTGATGTCAGCAACTACAGGCCTGTTAGTATAGCCAGTGTGATGTCAGCAACTACAGGCCTGTTAGTATAGCCAGTGTGATGTCAGCAACTACAGGCCTGTTAGTATAGCCAGTGTGATGTCAGCAACTACAGGCCTGTTAGTATAGCCAGTGTGATGTCAGCAACTACAGGCCTGTTAGTATAGCCAGTGTGATGTCAGCATACTAGAGGCGGCCATGTACTGTCAAGTAGTTAGGTATCTTAATGATAAAATCGTTTACCATAGTTACCAGTCATGCTTCAGGGGATCTTGACCGATACCTCCCTAATTAACCTGATGTAAGGTAATCCATCAGGTTAATTAGGGAGGTGTAAGGTAATCCACCTCCATAATTAACCTGATGGATTACCTTACACCTCCCTAATTAACCTGATGGATTACCTTACACCTCCCTAATTAACCTGATGGATTACCTTACACCTCCCTAATTAACCTGGATTACCTTACACCTCCCTAATTAACCTGATGGATTACCATACACCTCCCTAATTAACCTGATGGATTACCTTACACCTCCCTAATTAACCTGATGGATTACCTTACACCTCCCTAATTAACCTGATGGATTACCTTACACCTCCCTAATTAACCTGATGGATTACCTTACACCTCCCTAATTAACCTGATGAATTATCTTACACTTCCCTAATTAACCTGATGGATTACCTTACACCTCCCTAATTAACCTGATGGATTACCTTACACCTCCCTAATTAACCTAATTGATTACCTTACACCTTAATTAACCTGATGGATTACCTTACACCTTAATTAACCTGATGGATTACCTTACTCCTCCCTAATTATCATGATGTATTACCTTACTCCTCCCTAATTAACATGACGGAGTACCTGAGAACTGAAATGTCGCTATGGAATCTCACAGGTATGGTGACCTTGGACTTGCAAATGGCCTTCGATTCGGTCAACCACAATATATTATGTAAGAAACTACAAGCTATGGACATAGGTTCTGGAGACTGGTTGAAGTCCTGTCTAAACAGCAGGAAACACATTGTCAGGATCAACAATACAGAATTAGAACCCTTGAAATTAAGAAGACACATGTGCAACATCTGGGTGTCTTTATTGTAGACGTTTCGCCCACCAGTGGCTTTATCAATACAAATTCCAGGACATAACTTAAAGACAGTAGGACTATATACAGAAGATGAGGTAATCAGTCCCTCAACCTTGGAGTAGGTGCGAAGAGCACCGTAGTCGTGGAGATTCTGAAGCAGAGGCAAGGAGCCTGGCGCTTATATACTAACGTCAGGTCAGGTGTAGCAGATGACTATGCCCTCGTCTGCTACACCTGACGTTAGTATATAAGCGCCAGGCTCCTTGCCTCTGCTTCAGAATCTCCACGACTACGGTGCTCTTCGCACCTACTCCAAGGTTGAGGGACTGATTACCTCATCTTCTGTATACAGTCCTACTGTCTTCAAGTTATGTCCTGGAATTTGTATTGATAAAGCCACTGGTGGGCGAAACGTCTACAATAAAGATACCCAGATGCTGCACATGTGTCTTAATCTCATCTTGTCGGTATTATATACCATTCTTGTACAATTAAAACCCTTGTTGATAGCACGCAGGGTTCTCCATGGTAGTATTCTGGGTCCCTTACTCGTCCTATAACCCTCAGGGTCATGTAGTGACCATACAGAATGTGGAAGACCTGGGAGTCATGGTGAGCAGAAATCTAAAGCCAAGACAACAGTGCCTAAGTGTGTACAATAAGGCTAACAGCTTACTTGGAATTATATCATATATAAATAACAGGAGTAGTTGTTATTTTACAACTTTATACATCACTAGTGAGGCCTAACTTGGATTATGAACATAGAGGAGGAACACTGCAGCAGGCCTGTTGGCCCATACTAGGCAGGTCCTTCACAGATCCATCCCACTAATAGAATATTTGCCCTCATAAGAACATAAGATCAAGTGAAAGGACACAAGTGCAACTAATGTGACATTTTTTTTGTGGCAACGTTTCGCTCTCCGGGAACTTTGTCGAGCGAAACGTTGCCACAATAAAATGTCACATTAGTTGTACTTGTGTCCTTTTACTTTACATATTGTCGGTAATTCTACCAACTTTATTACAACATAAGATCATAAGAAATAAGGAACACTGTAATAGGCCTACTGGCCTATGCGAGGCAGGTCCAGTTCTCCACACCGGCTTAAGTCAATGCCTTGACCTAGCGAGGTCAGACACGTCACTTAAGGGAGGAGCACTGCATCCCACCTAGTAAGGTCCATTTCACACCCACCCACACCCACACCCACACCCACTCATAGGAACATAACAAAAGAAAGATGGTACACCGCAGCAGGCCCACCGACCCACAACAGTGCCACGATCGCACGTGCAAAGAAAATGATAGGATGGATAATGAGAACTTTCAAAACGAGAGATGCCAAGCCCATGATGATCCTTTTCAAATCACTTGTTCTCTCTAGGCTGGAATACTGCTGTACATTAACATCTCCATTCAAAGCAGGTGAAATTGCAGATCTAGAGAGTGTACAGAGATCCTTTACTGCACGTATAAGTTCTGTCAAGCACCTTAACTACTGGGAACGCTTGGAAGCACTTGACTTGTACTCGCTGGAACGCAGGAGAGAGATATATATCATAATCTACACTTGGAAAATCTTGGAAGGAATGGTCCCAGATCTGCACACAGAAATCACTCCCTACGAAAGTAAAAGATTGGGCAGGCGATGCAAAATGCCCCCAATAAAAAGTAGGGGCGCCATTGGTACACTAAGGGAAAACACCGTAAGTGTCCGGGGCCCAAAACTGTTCAACAGCCTCCCATCAAGCATTAGGGGAATTGCCAATAAACCCCTGGCTGCCTTCAAGAGAGAGCTGGACAGATACCTAAAGTCAGTGCCGGATCAGCCGGGCTGTGGCTCGTACGTTGGACTGCGTGCGGCCAGCAGTAACAGCCTAGTTGATCAGGCCCTGATCCATCGGGAGGCCTGGTCATGGACCGGGCCGCGGGGGCGTTGATCCCCGGAATAACCTCCAGGTAACCTCCAGGTACTTCTAGATATGAAGCCAAGGATTCTGTTAGCTTTATTGCGAATACTACTGCACTGTCTTGGTGTTAGATTACTTCTAACGAAAACTCCTAAATCCTTTTTTGCCATCAGTAATATCAAGATCTACATTATTTAGTTTATATGTGGCATGGTTATTTTCCTGTCCAACATTTAGAACTTTGCATGTGTCTATATTAAACTGCATCTGCCACTTCTCCGACCACTGCGTCAGTCTATTCAAATCATCCTGGAGTGCTCTAGTGTCCTCATTAGAATCATTTGGACGGCCTATTTTGGTGTCATCAGCAAATTTGCTTATGTCGCTATTTATTCCCTCATCTATGTCGTTCATGTAAATTGTGAACAACAAGGGGCCCAACACTGACCCCTGAGGAACACCGCTTGTGACGTGCCCCCATTCTGATTTCTCCCCATTTATGCAACTCTCTGCTGCCTATTTGTCAACCATACCGCTACCCAGGAAAAAAATTTCTCCTCCTATTCCGTGTGCCTTAAGTTTCCTCAACAGCCTCTGGTGTGGAACTCTATCGAAAGCCTTACTGAAGTCCATATACACAATATCATATTCATTACCATGATCTACCTCCTCAAACACCTTAGTGAAAAAAGTTAGTAAATTCGTAAGACAGGAACGCCCCTTCGTAAAACCGTGTTGAGATTCATTAATCAATCTGTGCCTGTCAAGATGGCTACGAATTGCTTCAGCAATTGATTCCATAAATTTTCCCACTATGGAGGTAAGGCTTATTGGTCTATAGTTCGAAGACAAGGACCTGTCACCTGCCTTGTAAATAGGTATAACATTTGCCATTTTCCACTTATCAGGCACTATGCCAGTTTGTAGTGATATGTTAAAAAGATTAGCCAAAGGTATGCTAAGTTCCTCTTTACATTCCTTTAACACCCTTGCAAACAGTTCATCAGGACCTGGGGATTTGTTAGGTTTTAGTTTCTCTATTTGTCTGAGGACCATGTCACTAGTTACCGCAATCGTACATAGTTTATTATCCTGTTCTACATAATCTATTATTTCAGGAATATCGCTAGTATTTTCCTGGGTGAAAACTGAGAGGAAGTAGGTATTGAGAATTTCACACATATCCTTATCACTGTCAGTGATCTGACCAGAGTTACTCTTAAGTGGGCCAATCTTGTCCCTAATCTTACTTCTGTATACCTGAAAGAACCCTTTTGGGTTAGTCTTTGAATCCCTTGCGACCTTAGCCTCAATCCCTTTTTGCTTTTATTCCTTTTTTTTATTTCTCTCTTTAATTGAATATATTGATTTCTTAACTGCCCATCACCTCTTTTGATACGCCTATATATGCCTCTCTTTTGACCAATGAGATGTTTTAATCGGTTGTTCATCCATTTGGGATAATTTTTGTTAGATCTAATTTCCCTACTCGGAACAAAAGTTGTCTGGGCAGCTAGAACTATGCTCTGAAAAACGTCATATTGGCAACCAAGATCACCAACCTGACCCATAGTCAGGACATCCCAATTTAGCCCACCCAGGTAATTTCTCAGTCCCACAAAATCAGCCAAGCGAAAGTCTCATTACTACAGGATGGATATAAATTCATTAGATATCATACAGAGAAGGATGACTTAAATGATTCACTGTATGAGGAATCTCCCGTATGAAGACAGACTTAGAATCTTGAATCTTCACTCTCTCGAGAGATGTAGAATAAGATATATCATTTAAATTTAGAAGTGGAAGATGGGCATGAAAGGCGATATAAAGAAAACACTGAGATTAACGAATCAAGAACCAGAAATAACAGATTGAAGTTAGATAAATTTAGAAAGGACATAGTTGGATGGGTTGGATTTGAGTGGGACTTGCACATCAGAGCTTAGTTCTTGGGTAGCATTGAAAATTGGGTAGGTCAAATGTTTGTTAGTGGGATGAATTGTAAAGGACCTGCCTAGTATGGGCCAGCAGGTCTGCTGCAGTGTTCCTCCTTTCTTATGTTCTTATGTTCTTATAGTTAAGTACCAGCTTTTAAAGATGTGGAACAATCATCCAAGTAGGGTGATAGAGGCTAAGATCCTGGGTATCTTGAGGCTAAGATCCTGGGTATCTTGAGGCTAAGATCCTGGGTATCTTGAAAACGATGCTGGACAAATATAGGAGTGAGAGGGGCTTAAAGTAGCACTTGAGATATTGAAGCTAATTCTTCGATTAAAGATAGAACAAATAGGTGTACTGGAATGCAGGAGATCAACTGGCCTAGTATGGGCCAACAGAACTGCTGCAGTGTTTGTCCATTCCTATGTTCTCATGTGAATGACACTTCCATCAGTGACAAATGAAAGCCTCTGTTGTGTGAAGACAACAGAAGCTCTGTTAGTGTCAAGACCCACAGGATATAGCTAGTGTACTATCACTAGAACTAGAGTCCTGCAAAAAATGGATAGTAGATAGTAACCTATCTCTACAACTCGGGAAAACAATACCACGGGTGGGGTTAGAACCCGCGATCAGAGTCATGAAACTCCAGACCGACGCATTAGCCACTGGACCAGCTGGCTACAATAAGTCATATCCAAACAGGTATATATATACACCTATGGTATATAAATATACCTAGTTGGATGAATCTTATTGTAGCCAGCTGGCCCAGTGGCTAACGCATCAGTCTAGAGTTTTATGACTGTCTAACCGCGGGTTCTAACCCCGCCTGTGGTGTGTGGTATTCTCTAACACAAGTAAACTGTAATAGGGTACCCAACACTCCAGTACCTTCGGTGTAATATCTGAGTCTCCTTTGACCCAAGCATGTCAGTGTCTACCTGCTGATGGGCAGTGACCTGCTGATGGGCAGTGTCTACCTGCTGATGGGCAGTGTCTACCTGCTGATGGGCAGTGACCTGCTGATGGACAGTGACCTGCTGATGGACAGTGACCTGCTGATGGGCAGTGACCTGCTGATGGGCAGTGACCTGCTGATGGGCAGTGTCTACCTGTTGATGTACAGTGCCTACCTACTGATTGGCAGTGCCTAGCTACTGATGGGCAGTGCCTACCTGTTGATGGGCAGTGTACCTACTGAAGACCAGTGACTACCTACTGATGGGCAATACCTACCTACTGAAACAGTATTTTCCTACTGAGGCACAGTACCTACTGAGGCACAGTACCTACTGAGGCACAGTACCTACTGAGGCACAGTACCTACTGAGGCACAGTACCTACTGAGGCACAGAGGCTCGTAGGACAATACACCTAGCTCTTATTCAATACAATGTTGACCATAGGCCTACAAAGCTTACAAAAATTACATAGGCTGGATGTAGAAACCAGAGTTAAGAGAATAAGTTAGATCACGTATTTAAAACTGCTGTCATAGGAATATCTTAATGTCAAGTTAAGAACAAGGTACCTAATTAATGAAGCTATCATCAGGTACCTAACGAATGAAGCAACAGTAAGGTACCTAATGAATGAAGCATCAGTAAGGAACATAATGAAGCTACAGTAAGGTACCTAATGAATGAAACTACAGTATGGTACCTAATGAATGAAGCTACATTAAGGTACCTAATGAATGAAACTACAGTATGGTACCTAATGAATGAAACTACAGTATGGTACCTAATGAATGAAGCTACAGTAAGGTACCTAATGAATGAAGCTACAGAAAGATACCTAATGAATGAAGCTACAGTAAGGTACATAATGAATGAAGCTACAGTAAGGTACATAATGAATGAAGCTACAGTAAGGTACATAATGAATGAAGCTACAGTAAGGTACATAATGAATGAAGCTACAGTAAGGTACCTAATGAATGAAACTACAGCATGGTACCTAATGAATGAAGCTACAGTAAGGTACCTAATGAATGAAGCTACAGAAAGATGCCTAATGAATGAAGCTACGGAAAGATAACTAATGAATGAAGCTACGGAAAGATACCTAATGAATGAAGCTACAGAAAGATACCTAATGAATGAAGCTACAGAAGGGTACCTAATGAATGAAGCTACAGAAAGACACCTAATGAAAGAAGCTACAGTAATGTACCTAATGAATGAAGCTAGAGAAAGATACCTAATGAATGAAGCTACGGAAAGATACCTAATGAACGAAGCTACAGAAATATACCTAATGAATGAAGCTACAGAAAGATACCTAATTAATGAAGCTACAGAAAGATACCTAATGAATGAAGCTAAGGAAAGATACCTAATGAATGAAGCTACAGAAAGATACCTAATGAATGAAGCTACAGAAAGATACCTAATGAATGAAGCTACAGAAAGATACCTAATAAATGAAGCTACAGAAAGATACCTAATGAATGAAGCTACAGAAAGATACCTAATGAATGAAGCTACAGTAATGTACCTAATGAATGAAGCTACAGAAAGATACCTAATGAATGAAGCTACAGAAAGGTACCTAATGAAGCTACAGAAAGGTACCTAATGAATAAAGCTACAGAAAGGTACCTAATGAATGAAGCTACAGAAAGGTACCTAATGAATGAAGCTACAGAAAGGTACCTAATGAATGAAGCTACATAAAGGTACTTAATGAATGAAGCTACAGAAAGGTACCTAATGAATGAAGCTACAGAATGGTACCTAATGAATGAAGCTACGGAAAGATACCTAATGAATGAAGCTACAGTAAGGTACATAATGAATGAAGCTACAGTATGGTACCTAATGAATGAAGCTACAGTAAGGTACCTAATGAATGAAGCTACAGAATGGTACCTAATGAATGAAGCTACGGAAAGATACCTAATGAATGAAGCTACAGTAAGGTACATAATGAATGAAGCTACAGTAAGGTACCTAATGAATGAAACTACAGTATGGTACCTAATGAATGAAGCTACAGTAAGGTACCTAATGAATGAAGCTACAGAAAGATGCCTAATGAATGAAGCTACGGAAAGATACCTAATGAATGAAGCTACAGTAAGATACCTAATGAATGAAGCTACAGAAAGATACCTAATGAATGAAGCTACGGAAAGATACCTAATGAATGAAGCTACAGAAAGATACCTAATGAATGAAGCTACAGAAGGGTACCTAATGAATGAAGCTACAGATATGTACCAAATGAACGAATCTAGAGAAAGATACCTAATGAATGAAGCAAAAGAAAGATACCTAATGAATGAAGCTACGGAAGGATACCTAATGAATGAAGCTACAGAAATATACCTAATGAATGAAGCTACGGAAAGATACCTAATGAATGAAGCTAAGGAAAGATACCTAATGAATGAAGCTACAGAAAGATACCTAATGAATGAAGCTACGGAAAGATACCTAATGAATGAAGCTACAGAAAGATACCTAATGAACGAAGCTACAGAAAGATACCTAATGAATGAAGCTACAGAATTATACCTAATAAATGAAGCTATAGAAAGATACCTAATGAATGAAGCTACAGAAAGATACCTAATGAATGAAGCTACAGAAAGATACCTAATGAATGAAGCTACGGAAAGATACCTAATGAATGAAGCTACAGAAAGATACCTAATGAATGAAGCTACAGAAGGGTACCTAATGAATGAAGCTACAGATATGTACCAAATGAACGAATCTAGAGAAAGATACCTAATGAATGAAGCTAAGGAAAGATACCTAATGAATGAAGCTACGGAAGGATACCTAATGAATGAAGCTACAGAAATATACCTAATGAATGAAGCTACGGAAAGATACCTAATGAATGAAGCTAAGGAAAGATACCTAATGAATGAAGCTACAGAAAGATACCTAATGAATGAAGCTACAGTAAGATGCCTAATGAATGAAGCTACAGAATTATACCTAATAAATGAAGCTATAGAAAGATACCTAATGAATGAAGCTACAGAAAGATACCTAATGAATGAAGCTACAGAAAGATACCTAATGAATGAAGCTACAGAAAGATACCTAATGAATGAAGCTACAGAAAGATACCTAATGAATGAAGCTACAAAAAGATACCTAATGAATGAAGCTACAGAAAGATACCTAATGAAGCTACAGAAAGATACCTAATGAATGAAGCTACAGAAAGATACCTAATGAAGCTACAGAAAGATACCTAATGAATGAAGCTACAGAAAGATACCTAATGAATGAAGCTACAGAAAGATACCTAATGAATGAAGCTACAGAAAGATACCTAATGAATGAAGCTACAGAAAGATACCTAATGAAGCTACAGAAAGATACCTAATGAATGAAGCTACAGAAAGATACCTAATGAAGCTACAGAAAGATACCTAATGAAGCTACAGAAAGATACCTAATGAATGAAGCTACAGATACCTAATGAATGAAGCTACAGAAAGGTACCTAATGAATGAAGCTACAGAAAGGTACCTAATGAATGAAGCTACAGAAAGGTACCTAATGAATAAAGCTACAGAAAGGTACCTAATGAATAAAGCTACAGAAAGGTACCTAATGAATAAAGCTACAGAAAGGTACCTAATGAATGACGCTACAGTAAGGTACATAATGAAGCTACAGCAAGGTACCTAAAGAATGAAGCTACGTAAGGTACCAATGAATGAAGCTAAGAAAGGTTCTAAAGAATGAAGCTACAGAAAAATGCCTTTTTGAATGAAGCTACGAAGGTACCTAATGAATGAAAGCAACAGAAAAGTACTAATGAAGTAAGGAAGGAACTAAATGAATGAAGCCAGAAAGGGGACCCAATGAATGAAGTACAGAAAGGTACCTAAGAAACTACAGAAAGAAACCCAATGAAAAGAAAACAGAAAGGTACCTAAAGAAGAAGTCAGAAAGGTACCTAATGAGTACAGAAAGAAACCTAAGATGAAACTACAGAAAGGTACCTAATGAATGAAGCGCGAAAAATAAATAAAGAAAGAAATACAGAAAAGGGACCCAAAGAAAAGAAGCTGCAGAAAGATCCAATGAATGAAACTACAGAAAAATACTAATGAATGAAGCTCAGAAGGTACCCAAAGAATGAAGCTTAGAAAGTCCAATGAATGAACCCGCGAAAGATACCTAATGAATGAAACTAGGGGAAAGGTACCTAAAGAATGAAGCGCAGAAAAAATTTCCTAAAGGTTATCGGAAAGGGCCCAATGAATAAGCTGGGAAAGGGGACATAATTAAGTACCAAAAAATTGTAAGCTGATCCTTAATAATCCCGTTTGTCAGGTCTTACAGTCGGATTGTCAGTTGTCTTACAGTCGTGGGTCTGTCAGCTGTCTTACAGTCAATGATCGACAGTTGTCTTACAGTCAATGATCGTCAGTTGCTTACGCACTGATCTGTCAGCTGTCTTCAGTCATGATTGTCAGTTGTCTTACAGTAATGACCTGTCAGTTTTTTACAGTCACTGTCGTGTTGTCTTACGTCAGCTGTCAGTTTTTCTTACGTCACTGATCTGTCGTTGTCTTACAGTCACTGTTTGCAGTTGTTTTAAGTACTGATCTGTCAGTTGTCTTCAGTCACGATCTGTCGTTGTTTTTCAGGGCCCTGATTGTCAGTTTTCTTAAGTCATGTTGTCAGTTGTCTTCGTCACTGTCTGTCAGTTTCTTACAGTACTGATCTGTAGTTGCTCAGTCATGATCTTTAGTTGTTTCAAATCATGATCGTCAGTTGTCTCAGTCCCTGATCTGTCAGTTGTCTTACAGTCATGATCTGTCAGTTGTCTAGTATGATCTGCAGTTGTCTCCCGTCATGATCGTCGTTGTTTACATCATGATCTGTCAGTTGTCTTCAGTCACTGATTGTCGTTGTCTTACAGTCACGATCTGCAGTTGTTCACAGTCACAATTGTCAGTTGCTTAAGTCATGATTGTCGTTGTTTACATCACTGATTTGTTAGTTGTCTCCGCACTGATCTGTCGTTGTTTCAGTCCCCTGATTGTCAGTTGTCTAGTACTGAATTGTCGTTTTTTCACAGTCATGATCTGTCAGTTGTCTTCAGTCCTGATCTGTCAGTTGTCTTCGTCACTGTTCTGCATTGTCTCACAGCCCTGATCTGTCGTTTTTTTACAGTCACTGTCTTCAGTTGTCTTACAGTCATGATCGTCAGTTGTCTTACAGTACTGATTGTCCAGTTGTTCACAGTCCTGTCTTCAGTTTTTTACGCATGATCTGTCGTTTTTTACCCCTTTAATTTTAAATATGATTTAGTTGTTTACAATCCCCTTTTCCCTTTTTGTCCTGATTGTAGGTCTACAGTCGATCTGTCAGTTGTCTTTTGACTGTTGTAATTTTGGAAATCGTAATTTAGTGTATTGACAGTAGTGGTAATATTACAATGACAGTAGGGGGGTAAAATTTTCAAGACAGTGTGGTAATTTTCTGACGAGTGGTAAAATTTTCAAAGACAGGTGGTAAAATTACAATGAAAAGTGGGTAATTTTCAATGACTGTGGGGAAAAATTCAATGACAGAGTGGTAATATTACATGACAGTGTGGGGAATTTACAATGAAGGGGGTAAAATTACAATGCAGGTGGTTATATTACAATGACAGTAGTGGTAATTTTTACAAGGGCAGTAGTGGGAAATTACAATGACAGAGTGGTAATATTCAAAGACAGTGTGGTTTAAAATTTTCAAGACAGTAGTGGTAAAATTCAAAGACAGTGTGGTAATATTACAAGACGTAGTGGTAATTTAAATGACGTAGTGGTAATTTACAAGACAGTAGTGGAATTTACAAAGACAGTGTGGTAATATTACAATGAACCCGTTGGGAAAATTACAAAGACAGTAGTGGGAATTTACAAGGGCAGTAGTGGTAATATTAAAAATGACAGTATGGTAAAATTTCAAGCAGTGTGGTATTTCAATGACGTATGGTAAAATTACAAAGACAGTAGTGGTAAAATTACAATGAAGTGTGTTAAAATTTTCAAGACAGTAGTGGTAATTTTCAAAGACGTAGTGAAAATTTACAATGCGTGTGGGAATATTACAATGGTAGTGGTAAAATTACAAAAGCGTAGTGGTAAAATTACAATGACAGTAGTGGTAAAATTACAAGGTAGTGGTAATTTACAATGCAGTGTGGTAATTTACAATGACAGTGTGGTATATTACAATGACAGTGTGGTTTTATTACAAAGACAGTAGTGGTAATATCAATGCGTAGTGGTAAAATTACAATGCAGTTGGTAATATTAAATGAAGTAGTGTAATTTTAAAAAATGACAGTTGTGGTAAAAATTACAATGACAGTTGGAAAATTACAATGACGTAGTGGTAATATTACAAGACAGTGTGATAAAAATTAAATTTAAAATGTGGGAATATTACAAGACAGTATGATAATATTACTTTTACAGTAGTTGGGGAATATTACAATGAAGTTGTGGTAAAAATTTCAAAGACGTGTGGTAAAATTTCAATGACGTAGTGGTAAAATTACAATGACATTTTTGGTAATATTTTCAATGACCCGGGGGGAATTTCAATGACAGTAGTGGTAAAATTACAATGCAGTAGTGGTAATATTACTGAAGTAGTGGTATTTACAATGACGTAGTGGGAAATTACAAGACATAGTGGTAATATTACAATGACAGAGTGGTAATTTAAATGACTAGTGGTAATATTACAATGACAGGTGGTATATTTAAAGACAGTAGTGGTAATATTACAATGCAGTGTGATAAAATTTACAATGACGTAGTGGTAATATTCAATGACAGTAGTGAAATATTCAATGACAGTGGGTAATTTTTTCTGCAGTAGTGGTAAATTCAATGACGTAGTTTATATTACAATGAAGTAGTGGGTAAAATTTCTGACATAGTGGTAATTTTACAAGAAGTAGTGGGTTTTTACCAAAAAAGTAGTGGGAATATTACAATGACGTAGTGGTAATTTTACAATGAAAATAGTGGTAATTTTTACAATGACAGTAGTTGGTAATATTCAATGACAGAGTGGTAATTTCAATGACAGAGTGGAATATTACAATGAAGAGTGGTAATATTACAATGACGAGTGTAATATTACAATGACAGTAGTGGAATATTACAATGAGAGTGATTATTACAATGACTTAGTGGTAAAATTACAATGACAGTGTGTAAAATTTTCAATGACAGTAGTGATAATATTACAATGACGAGTGGTAATATTACAGACGTAGTGGTAATTTTCAAAGACGTAGTGTTATTTTCAATGACGTAGTGGTAATTTTTCAATGACGTGTTTGAAATTTTCAATGAAGTAGTTTTTAAAATTTTTAAAAAGACAGTAGTGGTAATATTACAAAGACGTAGTGTAATATTACAAAGACAGTAGTGATAATATTACAATGACGCAGTGGTAATATTACAATGACAGTTGTAAATTTTTACAATGACGTAGTGGTAATATTACAATGACAGTGTTGAAATTACATGACAGTAGTGGTAATATTTCAATGACAGTAGTTGTAATATTCAAAGCAGTAGTGGTAATTTCAAAGACAGTAGTGTAATATTACAATGAAAAAGTGAAAAATTCATGACAGCAGTGGTTTTTTACAAAGCAGTAGTGGGAAAATTACAATGACAGAGGGTAATATTTTCTGACAGTGTGGTAATATTACAATGCAGTAGTGGTAATATTACAAGACAGTAGTGTTTAAAATTACAATGACGTGTGGTAATATTACAAGACGTGTGGGGAATATTTTTAAAAGCGTAGGGTAAAATTACAAGACGTAGTGGGAATATTACAATGACGTGTGGGAAAATTACAATGACAGTGTGGTAATTTACAATGACGTAGTTTTAATTTTTTCAAAGACGTAGGGGTAAATTAAATGACGTGTGGTAATATTACAATGACAGTGTGGTAAATTAAATGACGTTGGTAATTTCAATGACGAGTGTAATTTTTAAAAGACAGAGTGTAATGTTACAATGACAGTGTGGTAAAATTACAATGACAGTTGTTGTAAAATTAAAAAAAGACAGTTTGGGGGAATTTTCAAGCAGTAGTGGTAATATTAAAAGACGTGTGGGTAATTTACAAGAAAAGTGGTAATATTACAAGACAGAGTTGTAATATTCAGACGTAGGGTAATATTAAATGGGGCGTAGTGGGGGAAAATTACAAGACAAGTAGTTTTATTTTAAAGACAGTTGTGGTAATATTACAATGACAGTAGTGGGAATATTACAATGACAGTAGTGGTAATATACATGACGTAGTGGTATATTACAATGCAGTATTGTAATTTCAATGAAGTGTGGTAAAAATTAAAATGACGTAGTTTTTTTAATTTACAATGCATGTGGTAATATTAAATGACAGTAGTGGTAATATTACAAGACGTAGTGGTAATATTACAAAGACAGAGTGGTAATTTACAATGACAGTAGTGTTTTAAATTCAAGAAGTAGTGGTAATATTACAATGACAGCGTGTAATTTACATGACAGTGGGTAAAATTCAATGAAAAGTGGTAATATTCAAGACAGTTTGTGTAATATTACAATGAAAGGTTGTAAAATTTCAATGACAGAGTGGGAATATTACAAGACAGAGTGGTAAAAATTACAATGACGGTGGTAATATTACAATGACGAGTTTAAAATTATTCTGAAATTGGTAAAATTACAATGACAGTAGTGGAATATTACAATGACAGAGTGTAATATTACAATGACGAGTGTAATATTACAATGCAGAGTGGTAAAATTACAATGCGGGGTGGTAATATTCAGGGCGGTTTTAAAATTTTCAATGACAATGGTATATTTCAATGAAAGGGTTTTGGGGAATATTACAATGAAATTTTTGGGGAATTTACAATGACGAGTGGTAATATTACAAAGACGAGTGGAATATTACAATGAGTTGGGGGGTAATATTTCAATGAAGTGTGGTAATATTACAATGACAGGGAAAATTAATATCAATGAAGAGTGGGAATTTTTACAAAGACAGCAGTGGTAAAATTACAATGACAGCAGTGGTAATATTTCAATGACGCGTGGTAATATTCAATGACGTAGTGGGAAAATTTCAAAGACGAAAATGGTTAATTTACGACACAGTGGTAAAATTTTCAATGAAACAGTGGTTATTAAAATGCAAAAGTGGTAATATTTTCAATGACGTAGTGGGAATTTCAATGACGGGGGGAAAATTAAATGAAAGCCTGGTATATTACAAAGAGAGTAGTTTTAATATTAAATGACAGGTGGTAATATTCATGACAGTAGTTGAATATTACATGAAGTAGTTGTAATTTACAATGACGGTGGTAATATTACAATGCAGTAGTTTTAATATTACAATGACGAGTGGTAATTTACAATGACGCAGTGGAATATTACAATGAGAGGGGGGTAATTTCAATGACGCAGTGGTAAATTTCAATGACGTAGTGGGAATATTACAATGACAGTGTGGTAATATTACAATGACAGAGTGGTAATATTACAATGACGAGTGGTTTATTTTTTTACAAAGACGAGTGGTAATATTACAATGACAGTAGTTTTTTTGGGTTTTTATTACAATGACAGAGTGGTAAATTTTTAAAAAGCAGCAGTGGTAATAACAATGAAGTAGTTTTAATATTCAAAAAACAGCGTGGTATATTACAATGCAGTGTGGTAATTTTTTCAATACAGTAGTGGTATTTTTCAATGCGAGTTGTATTTTTTACAAAGCAGTAGTGGTTAATATTACAATGAAAAGTGGTAATATTAAATGAAGCGTGGTAAAATTTTAATGAGAGGGGTTTTAATATTTAAAAGAAGCAGTGGTAATTTTTTCAATGACAGTAGTTGTAAAAATTTTTCAATGACGTAGTGGTTTATTCAATGACAGAGTGGGTAATATTCAAAGCAGAGTTTTAATTTACAATGCAGTTGGGAATTTCAAGACAGTAGTGGTAATATTACAATGCAAATAGTTTTAAATTACAATGACGAGTGTAATATTACAATGACAGCAGTGGTAAAATTTTTCAATGACAGAGTGGTAAAATTACAAAGAAGAGTGGTAAAATTTCAATGACGTAGTGGAATTTACAAAAGACAGTGTGGTAATATTACTGACAGCAGTGGTAAATTTCAATGACGTAGTGGTAATTTAATGCAGGTGGTAATTTTACAAAGGCAGGGTAAATTAAATGACACCGGGTTATATTAAATGACAGCAGTGGTAATTTTTAAATGAAAATGTGGTAATATTAAATGACAGTAGTGGTAAAATTTTCAATGACAGCAGTGAATATTAAAAAGACAGCGTGGTAATATTACAATGCGGAAATGGTAAAATTACAATGACAGAAATGGTAAAAATTACAATAAGTGTGGTAAAATTTACAATGACAGTGTGGTAATATTACAATGGGCAGCAGTGGGATTTTTCAAGACTGGTGGTAAAATTACAATGACAAATGGGAAAATTTCAAAGGGCGAGTGGGATATTACAATGACAGCGTGGTAATATTAAATGACAGCAGTGGTAATATTACAAGCAGAGTGGTAATATTACATGAAGTAGTGGGATAAAAAAAGACCCGGTGGTTAAAATTACAAGACAGTGTGGTTATTACAATGCCCGAGTGGTAAATTACAATGACAGTAGTGGTAATTTTAAAAATGACAGTGTGGAATATTTCTGACGCAGTGAATTAAAATGACAGAGTGGTAATATTCATTTACAGAGTGGTTTAATATTAAATTTCAAGCAGTGGTAAAAATTACAATGGTAGTGGAATTTAAATGACCCGAGTGTAATATTACAATGACAGGTGGGTAATATACAAAGACTTTGTGGTAATATTTCAAATGAAGCAGTGGTAATTTCAATGAGAGTGATAAAAATTCAAAGACGCAGTGGTTATATTCAAAGCAGTAGTGGTAATATTACTGACAGCAGTGGTAATTTACAAGAAGAGGGAAAATTACAATGACAGAGTGGTAATATTACAATGACAGTGTGAATTACAAGACAGTGTGGGAATATTTCAATACGGTAGTGGTAATATTACAAGACAGTGTGTAATATTACAATGACAGAAGTGGAATTTACAAGACGTGTGGTAATATTACAATGACAGTGTGTTTAATATTACAATGACAGAGTGATAAAATTTCAATGACAGGTGGATATTCAAAGACAGTATGGGAATTTTAAATGACAAGTGTAAAATTACAAGACAGTGTGTAATAAAATGAAGTAGTGTTATTACAAAGGCAGAGGGTAATATTTCAATACGTAGTGATAATATTACAATGAACAGAGTGGAATTTTACAATGGCAGTAGTGGTTTAAAATTCAATGACGAGGGGGTTTAAAATTACAAGACAATGTAATATTACAATGGGCAGCAGGTTTAAAAAAATTTCAATGAACGTAGTGATATTACAATGAAAAGAGGGGAATTTTTACAATGACGAGTGGTAATTTAAATGAAGTAGTGATATTACAATGCGAGTGTTAAAATTCAATGACAGAGTGGGTTAAAATTTACAAAGCAGTAGTGGTAATTTACAATGAAGTAGTGTAATATTACATGCAGAGTGTAATATTACAAAGACAGAGTGGTATATTACAAAGCGTAGTGGAATATTTCAATAGGGAAATTTAAGTAAGTGGGTATTCAATGCATATGGGAATTTAAATGACGTGTGGTAATATTACAATGACGTAGTGTAATATTACAAAGACAGAGTGTTATTTCAAAGACAGTAGGGGGTAATATTACAAAGACAGTAGTGTAATTTAAATGACAGTAGGTAATATTACAATGACAGAGTGGTATATTCAATGACAGCGTGGTAAAAATTTTCAATGACAGAGTGGTAATATTACATGACAGTGTGAAAAAAATTTTTTTTTAATACAGTTGTGTAATATTCAATGACAGTAGTGATAAAATTCATGAGTAGTATATTTTACATGCAGAGTGAAATATTACAAAGCAGAGTTAATTTTTACAATGACTTTTTGATAATATTTCAATGACAGTGTGTAATATTTCAATGCTAGTGATTAAAATTTTCAATGACGGGAGTGATAATATTACAATGCAGATGGGAAATTACAATGACGGTGGGGGAATATTACAATGACGTGTGGTAATTTACAATGACGTAGTGGGATATTACAATACGTATTGGTAAAATTCAATGACGTAGTGGTAAATTACAAAGACGTGTGGTAATTTACAAAGCGTAGTGGTAATATTACCAAAAGACAGTAGTGGTAATATTCAATGACAGAGTGGTAATATTCTGCAGTTGGTAAATTAAATGACAGAGTGGTAAAATTACAATGCAGTAGTTTGGAATATTACAAAGAAAAAGAGTAATATTCAATGACGTAGTGTAATATTTTCAATGCGGTATGATAATTTACAAAAGACAGAGTGGAAAAATTACAATGACAGGTTTTTAATTCAATGACAGAGTGTAATATTACAATGAAGTAGTGTAATATTACAATGACAGTAGTGAAATATTAAATGACAGTGTGATAATATACAATGACGTGTTTAATTTTTACATGACGTGTGTTATATTACAATGAAGTAGGGGGTAATATTACAATGAGGGAGTGATAAAATTTCATTGACAGTTGTGGGAATATTCAATGACAGTAGTGGTAATATTACAAGGGGGTAGTGGTAAATTACAAGGGCAGTTGGGATATTTTTACAATGAAGAGTGTTAAAATTACAAAAGACAGAGTGTATATTACAATGACAGTAGTGGAATTTACAAAGACAGATGGTAAAATTTTTAATGACAGTAGTGGTAATATTCAATGCCTAGTGGTAATATTACAAGACAATTGTGGGAATTTTACAAAACAGTGTGAAAATTTCAATGACAGTAGTGGAATTTTTCAATGACAAAAGTGGTAAATTAATACAAAGCAGGGTTAAATTTTTTAAAGACGTAGTGATTATTACAAGACAGTAGTGGTAATTTTAAATGACAGTGTGGGAATATTACAATGAAGTAGTGATTTTACAAAAGACAGAGTGTAATTTACAATGACGAGTGGTAATATTAAAAGCAGTAGTGGTAATATTACATACAGTAGGTAATTTAAATACAGTTGTTTTTTATATTTCAATGACGTGTGAAAATTTACAATGAAGTGTGATTAAAATTACAATGGGACGGTTTGTGTTTTAAAATATTTACAATGACAGAAATGGTAATTTACATGCAGCAGTGGTATTTTACATGAAGAGTGGTAATATTCAAAGACAGTTTGGGAATATTACAATGACAGTAGTGGTAAATTTAAATGGCAATAGTTTTGGGAAAATTACATGACGAGTGTAAAATTACAATGGGCAGTGTAAAATTACATGACAGTAGTAATATTAAATGACGCAGTGGTAATTTTCAATGCGCATGGGAATATTACAATGCGTAGGGTTATTTCAATAAGTAGTTGTAATATTACAATGACAGTTTTGGGAAATTACATGACAGAGTGGAATTTACAATAAAAGGTGGTAAAAAATTAAATACAGTAGTGGTAATATTACAGACATAGTGGTAATATTACAAAGACAGTAGTGGGAATTTTACAAATGACAGATTGGTAATATACAAAAGACGTGTGGTTTTATTACAAAAACGTAGTGGTAATATTACAATAACATGTGGTAATTTTACAAGACAGAGTGGTAATTTTACAATGCAGAGTGGTAAAATTAATTTAAGTTGGTAATTAAATGACGTATGTAATATTAAATGACTGTAGTGGAATTTACAATGACAGAGGGTAATTTAAAAGAAGCAGTGGGTTTTTACATTGCAAGTGGTAAAATTACAATGACAGAGGGTTTAATTTTTACAAGACAGTGGGTAAAATTCAATGACAGCATGGAATTTACAATGACAGAGTGGTAAATTCATTTACCCGTGGGAATTTTCAATTGACAGTAGTGTTTTTACAAGCTTTTGGAAAATTACAATGCAGCCGTGGTAATATTAAATGACGTTTTGGGATTTTTACAATGACAGTAAGTGGTAATATTACAATGACGAAGGGAAAAATTACAATGACAGTAGTGGTAATTTCAATGCTTGTGGTAATAAAATTACAATGACAGGTTTGGTAATATTACAAGCGTTGGTAATATTACAATGACAGAGTGGTAAAATTAAAAAGACAGTGGAATTTTACATTGACAGTAGTGGTAATATTTTCAAAGACAAGTGGTAATATTACATGACCAAAAAGTGGTTTAAAAACAATGACAGAGTGATAATTTACAAGACAGCAGTGGTTAATTAACAAAGACAGTGTGAAAAATTTTCAAGACAAGTGGTAATTTTACAATGACAAGTTGGGAATTTTACAATGCGGTGGTAATATTAAAGACAGCAGTGATAATTTAAATGACAGCAGGGTAATATTACAATGCAGGTGGGGAATATTACATGAAGGTGGAAATTTACAATGACAGTTTTTTATTTTACAAAAGACCGTAGTGGTAATATTACAATGCGAGTGGTAATATTACAAAGACGATTGGGAATATTACAATGCGTGTTTTTAATTTTTACAATGACTTTGGGGGTAATTTACAAAGACAGTGTAATATTACAAAACGTAAAATTTCAATACCGTGGGTAATATTACAATGACGAGTGTAAATTTTAAAAACCCAATGCAGTAGTGTAAAATTCAAAAGACGTGTAATATTTTCAATGAATAGGAAATAATAACATAAAAGGAGGAACACGCAGGGGCTGTTGGCCCTATGGCAGGTCCTTTACAAATTTATCCCACTAACAAAAATTTCCCAAAACCCCAAATTTTTAATGCCCCCCAAGAAAAAAGCTCTGATGTGAAAAAATCCCACTCAAAACCAACCCCTCCCCTCATTACTTTTCCCAAAAGATTTGAAACTACCCAAAGCCCTTTCCCCAATAACCCAAATAGGTAGACTGTTCCACTCTCAACTACCCTTTTCCCAAAAAAAAATACTTTCCTAGTCCTTTTAAAAAAAAAATTATTTTAAATTTAAAACCCTTACTGCGGGTTCTCTCTTGGGGAGAGATATCCTCAAGACCTTGTTAATATCCCTTTTTAATACCTATCTTCCACTTATCCCTTCGATCAGGTCTCCCTCATTCTTCGTCTAAAAGTGAATGTAACTTAAGAGTCTTCAATCTTTCTTCATAAGGAAGATTTCAAATTTGCTTTGAAATTAATTTAGTCATCCTACGCTGAATGTTTTCTAACGAATTTATGTCCATTTTTGTAATATGGAGACCAGAACTGAGCTGCATAATCTTGGTGAGGCCTTACTAATGATGTTTTAAAGCTGCAGTATGACCTCTGGGCTTCTGTTGCTTATACTTTTGATATAAATCCCGTAATCTATTTGCCTTATTACGTACGCTTAGGCATTGCCCGTCTTGGTTTAAGGTTGCTGCTTTTCCATAACCCCCAAGTCCTTTTCGCAATCTTTTATGGTTAAGTTCTACATTATTTAACTTATAAGTGCTAGGGTTATGGAACACTCCGAGCTTCGAAAACCCTTTCATTTAAACTACATTGAACTGCATCTGCCCCTTTTCTGCCCAAAAATAGAGTTTGTTTAAATCCCCCTGAATTTCCTAACATTTCGTTTGAATCAATTATCCTACCTATCTTTGTGTCATCGGCGAATTTGCTCATATCACTAGTAATTCCCTCATCAAGATCATTGATATATATTATAAACAACAACGGGCCCAAGACTGATCCCTGTGGAACGCCACTTGTTACTGATCCCCACTCGGATTTAACCCCATTTATGGACACTCTCTGCTTCCTGTCAGTGAGCCATGACTCGATCCACGAGAGCACCCTTCCCCCAATGCCATGAGCTGCCACTTTCTTTAACAGTCTATGGTGCGGAACTCTATCAAAAGCCTTACTAAAATATAAGTGATAATATTACAATGACAGTACTTGTAATATTACAATGACAGTAGTGATATTACAATGACAGTAGTTGTAATATTACAATGACAGTAGTGATATTACAATGACAGTAGTGGTAATATTACAATGACAGTAGTGATATTACAATGACAGTAGTGGTAATATTACAATGACAGTAGTGGTAATATTACAATGACAGTAGTGATATTACAATGACAGTAGTGGTAATATTACAATGACAGTAGTGATATTACAATGAAGTGTGGTAATTTTACAAGGCGTAGTGGTAAATTACAATGACGTAGTGGTAATATTACAATGCAGTGTGTTTTACAAAGACAGTAATGGTAAAATTACAATGACGTAGTGGTAATTTAAAA
>NC_069486.1:7612002-7629502 GCF_026875155.1 Cherax quadricarinatus
TTGTACTATATTTTTTATTTTATTTACTATATTTATATTACTACAATTTTTATATTTACTTCTATTTTTTTAAATTTTGGGACAAATTTAATTTTTATCACAATATTTTATTTTATCTTCTTTTTAATTTTATCTTACAATTTTTAATTTTTGGGATATTTTAAAAAGTTTACTAATTTAAACAAACGAATTTTTTGGGGAGCGTACAAGGTTAACACACAATTAATTTTTCTCAATTTTTTAATCAGGGATTTATATTTATCTTACTAATTTATTTTTTCTACTAAATTTAATTTTTTTAATATTTTAATTTTACTTACTAGATTTATATTGATTCTTACTATTTATATCTTATCTTCTATATTTATATCTTATCTTACTATATTTATATATTATCTTACTATATTTATATTATCTTACTACATTTATATATATCTACATATTTATATATTACTTACTATATTTAATCTTATCTACTAATTTATATCTTATCTTACTATATTTATATATTATTTTACAACATTTAATTATTATCTTACTATATTTAATCTTATCTTACTATATTTATATCTTATTTTACTATATTAATCTTATCTTACTATATTTATATATTATCTTACTATTTTTATATTTTACTGTACTATATTTATATTTTATCTTACATATTTATATCTATCTTACTATATTTATATTTTATCTTACTATATTTATTCAAATCTTACTATATTTATATCTTATCTTACTATATTTATATCTTATCTTACTATATTTATATATTATCTTACATATTTATATATTATCTTACTACATTTATATATTATTTTAAACTATATTATATATTATCTTACTATATTTATATCTTATCTACATATTATATATTATCTTACAATTTTATTTTATCTTACATATTATATCTTATCTACTATATTAAATCTTATCTTACTATATTTATATCTTACTTACTATTTTTATATCTGTATCTTACTATATTTAAATTTTATCTTACTAAAATTTATATCTTACTTCCTATATTTATATTTTACCCCCCCTTCTCATACTTCATCACCTCCCCCATACCACCAATCACCCCCCCATTCAACTCCCACCTCAGCCCACCTTCAAGGCCCACCTCATGCCCACCGCAATGCCCACCTCAATCCCCCCCAACTGACCCAATTATGGAAATGCCCCACCACCAGCCCCGCCCACCCAACCCAGGCGCCCATTAGAGGTAAAGAGTGGAGGAGGTAACCCTTGCAGACCCACCCGCATTAACAGCAAACACCACAAACCCCAAACCGCACAGCTCGCCACCTTGTCCCTGCAGTAACTAAGTGATGACTGAACAGCGAGTAAAAGTTTAAGCAGAACGTTTGATGATGAACAGCACGGGAAGATGCGATAGAACAGCTATACGATGGAAATTACAGAGTAAATTAAGTAAGTTGTTCAAAATCTTGGTTGTTCTTGTGTGGGATCTTGAGTGCTGCTGTACCAGGGTTTTTCTTGTTGTGGATGCGAGAAATGCTGTACCTGGTTGTTCTTTTGGGGTGGGTCTGATACTGCTGTACCAGGTTGTTCTTGTGTGTGGATGCTGAGTACTGCTGTACCTGGTTGTTCTTGTGTGTGGATCTTGAGTACTGCTGTACCAGGTTGTTCTTGTGTGTGGATGCTGAGTGCTGCTGTACCTGGCTGTTCTTGTGTGTGGATGCTGAGTGCTGCTGTACCAGGTTGTTCTTGTGTGTGGATGCTGAGTGCTGCTGTACCTGGTTGTTCTTGTGTGTGGATGCTGAGTACTGTGTCCCGGGTTTTGGTTCTTGTTTTGGGGGATTTTTGATACTGCGAAACCATTGTTCTTGTTTTTGGATGCGGGTTTGCTGAAACCTGGCTGTTCTTGTGTGGGATCCCTGATGCTGCGTACCGGGTTTGTTCTTTGGGGTTTTGGATGCTGATATTTTGCTGTACCGGTTTTCTTGTGTGGGATTTTGGAGAAACTGCTTCCCGGTTGTTCTTGGGGTGTGGATCTTGAGAAGCTGTACCAGGTTGTTTTTGTGTGTGGATGCTGAGTCCCGCGTACCTGCTTTTTCTTTGTTTTGGATGCTGAGTATTTGCTGTCCCGGGTTGTTTTTTGTGTGGGTCGAGTACTGCTGTACCAGGATGTTCTTGTGTTTTGGATGCTGAGGGTTTGGGCTGTACCTGGCTTTTTCTTGTTTTTGGGGAAAATGCTGGGGGCTGTTTTGTACCGGGTTGTTCTTGTGTGTGGATGCTGAGTTGCTGTACCGGGCTGTTCTTGTGTGTGGATCCCTGATATTTCTGTACCGGTTTTTCCCTTGTGTGGGGGATCTTGAGGCTGCTGTACCAGGGGGTTCTTGTGTGTGGACCTTGAATACTGCTGACCGGGTTTTTTTTTGTGTGTGGATGCGGTGCCCCTGAAACCTGGCTGTTCTTGTGTTTTGGATGCTGAGTACTGCTGTCCCTGGTTGTTCTTGTGTGGGGAATTTGAGTACTCCCAAAACCCAGGTTGTTTTTGGGTGTGGGATCCCTGAGGGGGGGCTGCTTTTACCGGGCTGTTCTTGTGTGGTGGATGCTGAGTGCGTTTGTACCGGTTGTTCTTGTGGGGGTTTTGCAAAAGTGCTGCGTACCGGGCCCTTCCCTTGTGTGTGGATGTTTGATACTGTTTGAACCGGGTTTTTTTGGTGTGTGGATCTTGAGTGTTTCTGTCCCTTGGTTGTTCTTGTGTGGGGATGCTGAAACGGGCTGTCCCCTTTTTTTCTTGTGTGGGGAATGCTGAAAATTTGCTGAAACCTGGTTTTTCTTGGGGTGGGGATGCTGAGTTACTGCGTCCCGGGTTGTTTTTTTTTTTGGGAAGCGAGTACTGCTGAAACCAGGTTTTTCTTGTGTGGGGAAAAGCGAGTAACTGCTGAAACCAGGTTTTTTTCTTGTGTGTGGATGCGAGTACTTTTTGTTACCGGTTGTTCTTGGGGTTTTTGGAAAGCTGAGTGCGTTGTACCAGGTTTTTCTTGTGTGTGGATGCGAGTACTGCTGAAACCAGGTTGTTCTTGTGGGGGTGGATCTGAGTACTGCTGAAACCAGGTTGTTCTTTGTGTGGATGCTAAATTATTGCGAAACCGGGTTGTTCTTTGTGGTGGATGCTGAGTACGCTGTACCTGGTTTTTCTTGTGGGGAGCTGAGTACTGCTGAAACCTGGTTTTTCCCTTGTGTGGGGATGCTGAGGGGCTGCTGCCCGGGCTGTTTTTTGGTGTGGATTTTAGTGCTCTGAAAACCAGGTTTTTTCCCTTGTGTGGGGGGAACCCGGAGGCTGCTGTACCTGGCGGGTTTTTTGTGTGTGGATGCTGAGAATGCGGGTACCCGGGGTTGTTCTTGTGTGGGAAAGCTGAGTGCTGCTGTATTTGGCTGTTCTTGTGTGTGGATGGGGGTTTTGTTGTACCTTGTCTGGATGCTGAATGCGCTTTACCTAGCTGTACATGGTTCGTGCGAGGGGCTGTACCTTTTTGTCGGATGCGAATCTGCTGAAAAAGCATCAGCAAAACCTGGGGAAAGGGGGATGCTGCTTTTTAATCAGGAAGAACGAATAATACCATCTTCCTTCCAAATTGAGAAAAAACAAAACGGTAAAACCCCAAACAAATTTTAAACCATTGTATTTTTTTTAAATAAGCGAGTCCCATCGCTACCCTAGTTTATATCCAAATAATTTAGGGGGCAATGATATTTTGGGCAGGCATAATAAGCAGGGGCAGTGTTGTAGCGGGCCCCTACCGGGGGAAATGTCTGCTGAGAGAGGGAAGCGCTAGCTTGGTGGAACACTAGTGGGACTGGGTTTTGCTTTTTGGAATAAAATTCTAGGACAAACAGGACCCCCAAAAGGCCCTGGGTAGGCCCTTTTGGGAATAAAATTCTAGTACAACAAAGACCACCAGGGGACTAGGTAGTGCCCCTGTTGGAATCAATTCGGGTACAATGGGACCCCCAGAGGACAAAGGTAGTTTTGTTGGAATAAATTCCAAGGTACAACAAGGACCCCCAGGGGAAATGGGAATGCCCTGCGGGAAAATCAATTCTAGGTAAAAACTGGGCCCAAACCAGAGGCCCAGGTAGTGTCTGCGGGAATCTTTTCAAAGGTACAACCTAGGACCACCAGAGACCAGTAGGGGTCTGCGGGAAACCAATTCAAGGTAAAACTTGACCACCAGAAAAAACTAGGTAGTGTCTGTTGGAATAAAATTCTGGGTACAACTAGGCCACCAGGGGACTGGTTTATGCCCTTTTGGAATAAATTCAAAGGAAACAACTAGGACCACCAGAGGACTATAGTCCCCTTTTTGGAATAAATTTTCCTGGGTAAAAACTAGGACCACCAGAGGACTGGGTTTGGGTTTTTTTTTGGAATAAATTTCCTAGGTACAACTAGGACCACCAGGGGACAGGAGTGCCCTTTTTTGGAATAAATTTCTAGGTAAAACAAAGGACCACCAAGGACTAGGTAGGGGTCTGCTGGAATAAATTTCTAGGTACAACTAGGACCACCAAAACCCAGAAAGTGTCTGCGGGAATAAATTCCCTAGGTACAACTGGGCCCAAACCAGGGGACCAGGTATGTCTGCTGGAATAAATTTTCAAAGGTACAACATGCCCACCAGAGAACTGGGGTAGTGTCTGTTGGAATAAATTTCTGGTTTACAACTAGGACCACCAGAGGACTAGGTATTTTTTCTTTTGGGAATCAATTCTAGGTAAAAACTGGACCCCCCCGAGGACCGGGTTAGTTCTGCGGGAAAACAATTCTGGGTAAAACTAGGACCACCAAGGCCCCGGGAAGTGCTGCGGGAAAATCAATTCTGGGTCCCAACCCCCAATGACCACCAGAGAACTGGGAAAGGCCCTTTTTGGAACCCAATTCAAAGGTAAAACCAGGACCACCAGAGGACTAGGTGGTCTTTTGGGAATTTAAACTGGGTGGGAACTAGGAAAACCAAGGACTGGGTAGTTTTCTTTTTGGAATTAATTCTAGGTAAAACAAGGACCACCAAGGACTAGGTAGTTCTTTGGAATCAATTCTGGGTAAAAACTGGGCCCAAACCAAGGACTGGGTAGTGCCCTGCGGGAAATAAATTTCAGGTACAACAAGGACCACCAGGACCAGGTTGCCCTGCGGAAAATAAATTCTAGGTACAACTAGGACCACCAAGGAGGGGGGTTAGTGCCCCGGGGGGGCGGGAAAAATTCTAGGTACAAACTATGACCCCAGAGAACTGGGTAGTGCCCTTTTGGGAATAAATTTCCCTGGACAACGGGAAACCAAACCAAGGACTGGGTTTGCCTTTTTTGGAATCAATTCTAGGTACAATTTAGGACCACCAGGGGACCGGTAGGGGTCGCTGGAATAAATTTTCTGGGGTTACAACAATACCACCAGAGGCCCCCGGGTTTAGTGTCTGCGGGAATAATTTTTTAGGTACAACTATGACCACCAAGAACAGGTAGTGCCGTTGGAATCAATTCTGGGTAAAACTAGGACCCCCAAAAGGGGAAACGGTAGTGCTTTTGGGGAATTTAAATTTCTAGGTAAAAACGGGACCCCAAGAGGACTAGGTATTGTCTGTTGGAATTCATTCTAGGTACAACTAGGACCACCAGAGGCCCTGGGTAGTGTCTTTTGGGAAAACAATTCTAGGTACAACTGGGGACCCCCAAAGGGGCCCAAAGGTTTAGTGCCCTTTTGGGAAATTTAAAATTCTGGGTTACAACTAAAACCACCAAGGACCAGGTAGGGGCCCTGTTGGAAAAAATTCCCTGGAAAAAAACTAGGCCCAAACCCGAGGACCGGGTTAGGGGTCTTTTGAATAAATTCTAGGTAAACAGGACCACCAGGGGACTAGGTAGGGGTCTGCAAATTTAAAATTTAGGTACAACAAGGCCCACCAGAGGGCAGAAAGGGCCCACCAGATACAGCACTGGGCCCCACCAAAAGGGCAGCACAAAGGTCTAGTACATCAGTGTGCAAAATAAAACTTGACATTAGTTACACCTCCTCTTCACTGGTCACAAATAGGTCCCCTCTTTTCCCTGCTCTTTTGAGCTTTATCATACCTCTTCTTTAAAACTATGTTTTGGATCCTTCCCAAATTACCCTCACTCTCCAATTTTTCCACTTCCTAACCCCCTCGGGGACCCAAAAAAAAACTCCCTAACAACCCTGTTTACTCATCTGAGTCTTCAACTCAAGGGTTAGTTTACAATTGTCCCATCTCTGGAAAATCTGTCTCTGTCTCCTTGTCGATTCCTCTCAGTATTTTATTGCCGTTATCAATCCCCCTTGTCCCCCCTGTCCTCCAATTTGTCCAAAGGGCGAATTTTCCTTTTTTTTTCTTCTCCAAAGGGCAGCCCCTTAGCTCCGGGCAGTCTTGTTTTCAAAAACCCTTTCACTTTTTTCTGATTTTTTTGACGTTAAATGAAACCCGGTTTTTGGTTCCAAACTGGTGCTTCATACTCCAAATGGGGCTGACATACAAAGGTGTTTCAGAGTCCCTTTTTCGATTCTTGACTGAATGTCGGGAAACCAAACTTTGGTTTACCCCCGGGGCCCATATGCCCGCAGCAGTTATTTGCTCGATGTGCGTCCAGGGGATGTTTTTTGGTATTAAACTCAAAACCCCCAAAATCCTTTTTCCCTTTTAAATGAGATTCGCATCTTTTTTGGGCCCCCCCCAGACTGTACCTGTGTGTTTGGGCTTTTTTTGGGCCCCTTTCCCCAAACTTCATGTGCACTTGGGGGGGTTAAAAACCCATGAGCCATTGCTGGACCAGGCTTGCAGCCTGGTGGGGGGTTTTAAAGTTCCCTGTGTTTTAAAAATTTGGGGTGTTTTATGTTCTGGTGGTTTTTAAGTTCGTGGTTTTAGTGTGTAAATCCTCCTCCTTTCCCCCCCCTTCTCCCCCCATCACAACATCAAACCTCCCCCCCTCCTACATCTCCAGCACTTTAAATAGAGGGCAAACGAACCCCTTTTACAAAAGTTTTAAAAACCAAATCTCCCCACTGTTTTTCTCTCTCTCTCCCCCCGTCTTCCCCTCTCTCTTCTCCTCCCTCCCCTCCTCTTTTTCTCCCCTCCCCTCTCTCCTCCCCCCTCTCCTTTCCCCTCCCCTCTCCTCTCTCCTCTCTTTTCTCTCTCTCCCCTCTTTCCTTCCCGGTATTAAATAAAGGGGAAAAATATTTTCACATTTTTTTGGGAAGTTTAGGTTAAATTTACACTTTTTTTTGACAAGAAAATGAAAAACACCCCGTTGTAAGTAATTTATGAATAAAAAACACATTTACAACAAATTATTTCTTTAATTTATGAATAAGACACCCTGAACCCAAAACCCGGTTTTTGATGACTGAGGGGAAGTCAGGGTTCCCCCAGAGGGTAGAGAAAATTCTCCCGAGCAGTGAAGGGAACGACCTTGTTCTTGGTAGGGAGGGAGGGGATGTTTTTTAAAAGGGGAAAAGGGGCCACAGAGGGGAGGGGAATTTCTCAACGGAGGGGGGGGTTTTCATAGAAGTTAGGGGAATTGTCCCCGTCTCACCTGCTTTGTTTTTCTTGATGGGGTAATTTTGGGGCGGGACATTTTTAAACTGAACGATGTTTTTGTGTCCACTTTCCCACGGGTTTTCCGTTTGCTGGGGTTGGGGAGGGGCACTTAAACTCACACCCCTGAGGTCCGGGGAATAATCCCCCGGGACGGCTGGAAACATTACATAAGAACTTAAGAAAGAAGGAACACTGCAGCAGGCCTATTGGCCCATGCGAGGCAGGTCCAAGTCTCCTCCCGGCTTAAACCAATGACCCACCTAGTCAGGCCAGGTCAGGCTACATCCACTTAAGGAAGGAGCACGGCATCAGAACTATCAGCACAAGTTAGTCAGGTCCAACTCAGACCCACCCACACACACTCATGTATTTATCCAACCTATTTTTAAAACTACACAACGTCTTAGCTTCTACGACGGTACTCGGGAGTTTGTTCCACTCATCCACAACTCTATTACCAAACCAGAGCTTTCCTATATCCTTCCTGAATCTGAACTTTTCCACCTTGAAACCATTGCTGCGAGTCCTGTCTTGGCTAGATAGTTTTAGTACGCTATTTACATCCCCTTCATTTATTCCTGTTTTCCATTTATTCACCTCAATCATATCCCCCCTAATTCTACACCTTTCTAGAGAGTGCAGATTCAGGGCCTCAGTCTATCCTCATAGGGAAGATTTCTGATACATTTGATCATCTTTGTCATCCTCCTCTGTACGTTTTCCAGAGCATTTATATCAATTATGTAATACAGTGACCAGAACTGAGCAGCATAGTCTAAATGAGGCCTAACCAAGGATATATAGAGTTGAAGAACAACCTGAAGACTCCTATTATTTATACTTCTTGATATGAAGCCAAGGATTCTGTTAGCTTTATTGCGAACACTAATGCACTGTTGTCTTGGTTTTAGATTACTGCTAACCAGAACTCCTAAACCCTTATTGCGATCAGTAATATTAAGATCCACATTATTTAGTTTATATGTGGCATGGTTATTTTCTTGTCCAACATTTAGAACTTTGCATTTGTCTATATTAAACTGCATCTGCCACTTCTCCGACCATTGCATCAGTCTATTCAAATCTTCTTAGAATTAATTAGGTGTATTTTGGTGTCATCAGCAAACTGCTTATGCCGCTATTTACTCCCTCGTCATTGTCGTTTATATAAATTGTGAACAACAAGGGGCCCAACACTGACCCCTGAGGAACACCGCTCATGACGTGCCCCCATTGAGCTAGAGTTCGTCACGGCCACACTAGCTGGAGATTCGTCTGTAAAAACTTGCATTTGTGGTCACAGTGGTGCCTGTGCTAACCTTCCTATGGTGTAGAAATATACCTAGTTGGATGAATCTTATTGTGGATAGCTGGTCTAGTGGCTAACGCGACGGGCTGGAGTTTTGAGACTCTATGACCGCGGGTTCAATCCCGGCCGGGGGTATGGTTTGATTTCTCCCCATTGATGCAAACTCTCTGCTGCCTATCTGTCAACGACGCCTCTACCCAGGAAAAAAATTCTCCTCCTATTCCATGTGCCTTAATTTTCCTCAATAACCTCTGATGCAGAACTAGCAAAACCCTTACTAAAGTCCATATACACTATCATATTCATTACCATGATCTACCTCCTCAAATACCTTAGTGAAAATAGTAAATTTGTGAGACAGGAACGCCCCTTTGTAAAACCGTGTAAAGAGTCATTAATCAATTTATGCCTGTCAAGATGGGTACGAACTGCCTCGGCAATTATTAATTCCATAAATTTTCCCACTATGGAGGTAAGGTTATTGGTCTATAGTTCGAAGCTAAGGACCTGTCACCTGCCTTGTAAATAGGTATTACATTTGCCATTTTCCATTTACCAGGCACTGTGCCAGTTTGTAGTGATATGTTGAAAAGATTAGCCAAAGAATTTGTTCGGTTTAAATTTCTCTAT
Organism: Cherax quadricarinatus; assembly: GCF_026875155.1. Classification (NCBI taxonomy): domain Eukaryota; kingdom Metazoa; phylum Arthropoda; class Malacostraca; order Decapoda; family Parastacidae; genus Cherax; species Cherax quadricarinatus. Next base: position 7,621,534 of record NC_069486.1, read on the forward strand.
TTGTTTTCTGAGGACCATGTCACTAGTTACTCTAATTGTGTAGATAAATGGTCTAGAGAACCGACAAGTTGATAAATTAGAAACATGTGCAACACTTGGGTATCTTTAATGAGGAAACGTTTCGCCACACAGTGACTTCATCAGTCCATACAAAGGAGAATGGTGAAGAACAGGAGGAGTTTGAGGTAATCAGTCCCTCAGCCTTGAGTCGATGTAATCAATCCATCAATCTTGAAAAGAATGATGTTTATCTAGCAGTAAAATAGGTACCTGGGTGTTAGTGGACTGGTGTGGGTCGCATCCTGGGTGTTAGTGGACTGGTGTGGGTCACATCCTGGGTGTTAGTGGACTGGTGTGGGTCACATCCTGGGTGTTAGTGGACTGGTGTGGGTCACATCCTGGGTGTTAGTGGACTGGTGTGGGTCACATCCTGGGACAAAACTGACCTAATTTGCGGGAAATGCTCAGCATAACAAGCAACTTTTTATATAGTAGTATGTCACTGATGTCAGCTATGATCTGTATACCTTGTACATGTACTGGTAGTAAATATATTATTATTATTATTATTATTATTATTATTATTATAACATCATTATTATTACTATTAGTATTGGAGGTGCCCGTAATTAATGATAGGCTTAGGGTGAACGCATACATAGATCTAGGTTGGTCCTACATAGACCTAGGTGTGAAAGACGAGGCTTAAGTTATTCAGTTTTATGACTTATTGTATACTAACATTACCAGTATTCTGACACTGCCAGTGTACCGACACTGTCAGTATAATGGCACTACGTACCAGTATACTGACACTGTCAGTGTACTGACACTGTCCGTGTCAGTATACTTACTCTACCAGTACTGTGGGTACACATGGTCAGATATACATAGGTAGGGGATATAGAGATGGGAGAGGACCATGTATGCTAGGCTATAATCACTCAGCCTCAGGAATAATTTGGGTATGTTGGAGTGTTGGGGTGTTAGGAGGGTATGGTGGTGTGTGTGTGTTCTTACCTATTTGTGGTTGCAGAAGTCGAGTCATAACTCCTGGCTCTACATCTTCACTGGTAGCTACAAGGTCTACTCTCTCCCTGCTCCATGAACTTTATCATACCTCTTCTTAAAGTTATGCATGGATCCTGCCTCCACTACATGTGTTAGACGCGTGTAGGCTCTTACTGTTATACCACACAGTGTTTGAGAGCCATGTAGATTCTTACTGTTATACCACACAGTGTTTGAGAGTCTCATTGTTGTGATTGTCTCCAGATTGTTCCACTCCCTAACAACTCTATGACTGAAGAAATACTTCCTAAAATCCCTTTGACTCATCTGAGTTTTCAGCTTCCAGTTGTGACCCTTTTACGTGTCTCCCATCCTAAAACTTTCTGTCCCGTTAATTTTTCCCAATTTTTTGTCAGTATTTTTAAATAAATCAGTCCCCCCTATACCCCTTTTCTCCAGTTGTTAGTTGATTTCCCCTTAACCTCTCCTCTAGGGCATACCTCTTAGCTCGAGACAGCTTGAGCAAACCTTTGCCTTTCCTAATTTCTTACGTCTTGACTAGGGTGGGTTTCCATACTGGTGCTGCATACTCCAGTATGGGCCTGACGTCACGAATATATGTCAAAATGAATCCTTACATGAATCAAAACGCTATTCTAGGTGTGCCCAAGCACCCAATCTCAGCAGTTATTGGTTTGATGTGCCCTCGGGAGAGGGCTCGGTGTTATACTCACTCCCAAACCCTTTTTCCCCTTGGTGAGGTTTGCACCCTTGAAACCCCTGCATGTCTCGTCCTGATTTTTTTTTTTTTTTTTGCCCTTCCCCAATTTTCATGACTTTGCACGGGGGATTTTTAAAACTTCAGAACCAGTTTTTTGGACCAGGTCGCACCCTGTCCAATCCCTTGTTCCTACTTGATCCTCGCCCTTGGTTTTTTACTCATTAGTTTCACACCATCTGAAAACGGGGGACACCCCTAAACTATCCCTTTCCCCGCCATGCCATTCCGTGCTAAAATAGAAACCCGACTAGGACTGGCCCTTGCGGATCCCGCTCCGCCCTTCTGCACCTCGTAACAACCATGACTCGTTGTTTCCTTCCTGCAGGTATTCACTACCATTGCAGTGTCTTTCCGTTATTCCTCCCTGCTAAAATCAGTTTTTTCCTACCCTTTTTTCTTCCCTCTCCTTTTACTTTTCTTACTTTCCAAAAATTTTCCAGTAAGTTTGTGTCAAAATTCCAGTAAGTTTGTGTCAAAATTCCAGTAAGTTTGTGTCAAAATTCCAGTAAGTTTGTGTCAAAATTCCAGTAAGTTTGTGTCAAAATTCCAGTAAGTTTGTGTCAAAATTCAAAATTTGGCAAAATTCCAGTAAGTTTGGTCAAAATTCCGAAAGTTTGTGTCAAAATCCAGAAATTTTGTGTCAAATTCCAGTAAGTTTGTGACACAGGATTTCCCATGAAACTGCGCTGGTTATCGGATAAGCTTATTTCTTTCAGCCTTAAACATTTTTCTCCTGAAACTTCTCCGAAATTTTACTACTGAACAAGTACTGTACAGGGGACCCCCGGTTAACGATATTTTTTTTTCACTCCAAAAGTAGTTCGGTTCCAGTAGACCGAATTTGTTCCCAAAAGAAATATTGTGGAAGTAGATTATCCATTTCAGACCCCCAAAACATACACGAAAACAAACCAAAAAATACACTTAAAAAATTTGGGGGTCGCTTTCGAGGTAACGTTATGCGGGGGTCCATGTACTCTTCCCACACTCGGGTTGTTGCCCTGTTACGATGGAGGGGTTTTAATATTGTTAGGCTACGGTGAAAAGCTATGTTCCACAAGGCACAGTACCGCCCCATTTTATTCCTCATCCTCATTTCAAATAGAGATTTAAGCCATAGTTTTCGTTCTTTTTTTTTGGGGATGCACCGGGATCACCAGGCAGTGACCTCCATCAAAGAACTGCGAACCCCAAAGCGGGACATAAACCAAACTTGGAATGGGTCACTCAAAACAATATGAAGTTCAACGAGGAAAAATTTCAACTACCAGATATGGGAAACTTGGGGAAAAAAAAATTTATCAGATATAACAAATTCTAACCATACAATAACGAAAAAGAAATGTGAAAGCCCGGATGATAATGTAAAGGGATCCGCTGCAAAGACCACAACAATGTATCCCCATCTGCAGAAAAAAAGGATAAATAAAAGAACCTTTTAAAATTTAGGGAGCCGCCCATAGAGCCTTTTCAAATTGTTGTTCTCCGGGTTTGGAATACTGCGTACACTAACGGTCCCCTTCAAGGCGGAGACATTTTCGACCGGAGAACAAGCAAAGAAAATTTTTCCCGGGACACATAAATGATAAGGCACCTTAATTCGGACTGGTTCAGGCCTTGATCTGTATTCCCCCGGGAAAGCAGGCGGAGAGATACATGATAATATACACTTGGAAGGTCCGGAGGGATTGTACCAAACCGCACACGAAAATCACGTCCTATGAAAGGAAAAAAATCGGGAGGTGAACATTCCCTCGTGAAAAGCAGGGGGGCCCCCGAGCACTGAAGACAACACAGAAGGTTACAGGGCCCAACGCAACTGTCCCCCAGTATACATAAGGGGGATTTTCCAAAGACCCCTACGTCTTCAAGAAAACCTGGACAGAAATTTAAAAACAGTACCTGACCAACCGGGGTGGGTTTTTCACGTCAGCTGCGTGCGGCCAGCAAACGCCTGGTTGACTAAACCCGATCCACCAAGGCCTTTGTTTCAGACCGTTTCCCCGCGGGGGGTTGACCCCCAAACCCTCTCCAGATAAACTCCAGGTAATGTACACAAAATGCTTTTTGCTCCCCTCTCAGACCCATGGGAGATGTCGGGTCCCCCTCCTTTTAGGATCTAGTTCACTTACAGTCTCATCCCCTCCTCAGTTGGGGGTACAGTGGTCCAGCACTTGTTGGTTTTACCCCCGCCATCCCAGTTTTGGGGGAAGCCCGTGCCACTGAAAATGCCTCCCAAATCTTGTGCTGGCCCCCCACATACTTCCGGGCACCCCTTGTGAGCCCCTCCTTTCCCTTTCCCCAGTCTATTACCTGGTCCTTGACTTTGTTTTTCCCCATGTGACGATAAAAACTTTTGGGTCAGATTGGGGTTTTATGCTAGTCGTTCTCAATTTTTGCTGGGCCCCTGCCTTTTCCATGCATCTCTGTTTTTGGCTCTTCAGCCTCCTATTTCCTGGGTTCTTTGTCTTTTATGCTTTTTCCAGTCAGTTTAAATTAGCTTTGGCCTTTCTAAAATCTTAGGTGAACCAAGGGCTTTTTTTGGACTTTCCCCTTGTTTCTGTTTTCCCTGGTACGACCTTCTTCTCTCCTCCCTCACTTTTGGTCACTGTTTCATCTTCCCTTACTGTCCCCGTCCCCCCATTTCTCTTCCCCCCCTGCACCTCATGCCTGTGTAGGTTCCCTGTTTGAAGTTTTCTTTTCCATCCTTCTGCCTGCTTTACTTTTCCCCGTTTAAATCAACTGTATTTAGTGTTCAGGACCACGTGATCACTACATCAAGGAGCCTTTCATATGTATTTCCCATGTCCAGTACTCAAGTTGAATAGGGTTCACCTTGCTGGTTCACCCTTTTCCTCTGGTAAAGCCCCCAACATTTGGGGATGAGTTTTTTAGTACCCCTCCATCATCTTTCCCTTCACTTTCTGGCCCCCTGTTGGGTTTCCCTGTTTCCTAAATCAATCTCCTTGGGTTGAAACCCCCATGAGATTAACTTGCCCGCCCATGTGGGCCCTTCTGGGGACCTCAGCTATTGGGCCGCCAATGCTCTATTTTCCTCATCATACTCTTGTCTTTTGGGCCCCCTGGTTAGCCCATTTTTGGTGTGGTGGCGTGGTGTGTGTGTGTGTGGTGTGTGTTATTCACCTAATTCACTCACCAATTGTGGTTGCAGGGTCGGACCCAAACTCCCGGCCCCGCCTCTTTTACGATCGCACTAATCTTCCTCTGCTTCCTGAGCTGTACATACCTCTTCTTAAAACTAGTAGGTTCCCGCCTCCACTACTTCACTTACTAGGCTATTCCACTTCCTGACAACTCTATGACTGAAGAAATACTTCCTAACGTCCCTGTGACTCGTCTGAGTCTTCAGCTTCCAGTTGTGACCCCTTGTCCCTGTGTCCCCTCTCTGGAACATCCTATCTCTGTCCACCTTGTCTATTCCCTGCAGTATCTTATATGTCGTTATCATGTCTCCCCTGACCCTTCTGTCCTCCAGTGTCGTCAGTCCGATTTCCCTCAACCTTTCCTCGTACGACATTCCCCTCAACCTTTCCTCGTACGACATTCCCCTGAGCTCTGGGACTAGCCTTGTTGCAAACCTTTGTACTTTCTCTAACTTCTTGACGTGCTTGACCAGGTGTGGGTTCCAGACTGGTGCTGCATACTCCAGTATGGGCCTAACATACACAGTGTACAGTGTCTTCAACGATTCCTTATTAAGGTATCGGAACGCTATTCTCAGGTTTGCCAGGCGCCCGTATGCTGCAGCAGTTATTTGGTTGATGTGTGCCTCCGGTGATGTGCTCGGTCACCCCAAGGTCTTTCTCCCTGAGTGAGGTCTGTAGTCTTTGTCCACCTAGCCTATACTCTGTCTGCGGTCTTCTTTGCCCCTCCCCAATCTTCATGACTTTGCATTTGGCTGGATTGAATTCGAGAAGCCAGTTACTGGACCACGTGTCCAGCCTGTCCAGGTCTCTTTGCAGTCCTGCCTCATCCTCATCCGATTTAATTCTTCTCATCAACTTCACATCATCTGCGAACAGGGACACTTCAGAGTCTATTCCTTCCATCATGTCGTTCACATATGTCAAAAATAGCACTGGTCCTAGAACTGACCCCTGTGGGACCCCGCTCGTCACAGGCGCCCACTGTGATACCTCTTCACGTACCATGACTCGTTGCTGCCTCCCTGTCAGGTATTCCCTTATCCATTGCAGTGCCCTCCCTGTTATATGCGCCTGATCCTCCAACTTCTGCACTAATCTCTTGTGGGGAACTGTGTCAAAGGCCTTCCTGCAGTCTAGGAAAACGCAATCTACCCACCCCTCTCTCTCGTGTCTTACTTCTGTTACCTTGTCATAAAACTCCAGGTTTGTGATACAAGATTTGCCTTCCATGAACCCATGCTGGTTTTCATTTATAATCTTGTTCCTTTCCAGGTGTTCGACCACTCTCCTCCTGATAATCTTCTCCATGACTTTGCACACAATACATGTCAGAGACACAGGTCTGTAGTTTAGTGCCTCGTTTCTGTTTCCTTTCTTAAATATGGGGACTACATTAGCTGTCTTCCATTTCTCAGGTAGTTGCCCAGTTTCAAAGGATGTGTTGAAGATTGTGGTTAGAGGCACGCACAGCATCTCTGCTCCTTCTCTAAGGACCCATGGGGAGATGTCCGGTCCCATCGTCTTTGAGGTGTCAAGTCACCTCCTCGGTTGTTCGTATGTCATCCAACACTTGTTGGTATATTCCCTCTTGATGTTCCCTTCTGTGCTGTCTTCCCACAGCCCTTCCTGTCTCTACTGTAAAAACTTCCTTAAATCTCCTGTTCAGCTCCTCACAAAACCTCCTAATCATTTTTTTGGGAGTTCTCCACCTTCTGTCCTTAATCTGATCACCTGGTCTTTGACTGTTGTCTTCCTCCTGATGTGGCTATACAACAGTTTCGGGTCAGTCTTGATTCTCGATGCTATGTCATTTTCATACTGTCGCTGGGCCTCCCTCCTTACCTGTGCATACTCATTCCTGGCTCTGCGACTGATCTCCCTATTTTCGTGTGTTCTCTGCCTTCTATACTTTTTCCATTCTCTATTGCACTTTGTTTTTGCCTCCTTACACCGTCGGGTAAACCAGGGGCTCGTTCTGGTCTTCCTGTTGTTTCTGTTGCCCTTGGGAATAAACCTTTCCACTGCCTCCTTGCATTTTGTTGTTACATATTCCATCATTTCATTTACTGGCTTTCCTGCCAGTTCTCTGTCCCACTGGACCTCCTGCAGGAAGTTCTTCAACCCTATGTAGTCCCCTCTTTTATAGTCAGGCTTTTCCCATTCAACTCCTGTTACTCTCTCCACTTGCAGCTCTACTATGTATTCAAAGCTCAGAACCACGTGGTCGCTAGCTCCTAGGGGACTCTCATACTTGATGTCCTCAATGTCTGAGCTGCCCAGGGTGAACACAAGGTCCAATCTTGCTGGTTCATCCTCCCCTCTCACTCTGGTAGTGTCCTTAGCATGTTGGTGCATGAGGTTTTCCAGCACCACGTCCAACATCCTGGCTCTCCATGTTTTTTAGGACCCCCATGTGGCTCCAGGTTTTCCCAGTCAATCTCCCTGTGGTTGAAATCCCCCATAACCAGCAACTTTGCTCTGCTGGAGTGAGCTCTTCTTCCCACCTCAGCAAGTGTGTCCACCATTGCTCTGTTGCTCTATTCATATTCCTCTCTTGGCCTCCTGCAGTTCTGTGGTGGATTATACATCACTGCAATGACCACTTTGTGTTCCCCAGACTGAAGTGTACCTACTATGTAGTCTCTCTCTCCCGTCTCATCTATGCCTTCCATTTTCTCGAATTTCCATCTGTTTTTTATGAGCAGAGAAACCCCACCTCCCCCTCTGCCCCTTCTATCTTTCCTCATGATCTGGTATCCTGGTAGGAAGATTGCATCTGTTATTGTCTCCGTGAGTTTTGTTTCTGTAACTGCTATGATGTCTGGGGACTTCTCATCGATTCTTTCTTGCCATTCCTCATGTTTATTCGTTAATCCATCTGCATTTGTGTACCAAACCTTCAACTTCTGTTCTAATACTGTAACTGTGGTGCGGGGGTGGGAACAGAGGGATCGGTGTGTGATGGTTGGTTTGGATTGTTCAGTTGCCTTGGGGGTGTCGTGGCTGGAGT
>NC_069486.1:7632002-7682734 GCF_026875155.1 Cherax quadricarinatus
CTAGCTCCTGGGTGCGGTTAGGTCCTCATTCCTAGCTCCTGGGTGCGGTTAGGTCCTCATTCCTAGCTCCTGGGGGCGGTTAGGTCCTCATTCCTAGCTCCTTGGTGCGGTTAGGTCCTCATTCCTAGCTCCTGGGGCGGTTAGGTCCTCTTAGTCCTGGTGCGGTTAGTCCTCATTCCTAGCTCCTGGGGGCGGTTAGGTCCTCATTCCTAGCTCCTGGGGGCGGTTAGGTCCTCATTCCTAGCTCCTGGGGGCGGTTAGGTCCTCATTCCCAGCTCCTTGGTGCGGTTAGGTCCTCATTCCTAGCTCCTGGGGGCGGTTAGGTCCTCATTCCTAGCTCCTGGGGCGGTTAGGTCCTCATTCCTAGCTCTGGGGCGGTTAGGTTCCTCATTCCTAGCTCCTGGGTGCGGTTTGGTCCCATTCCTAGCTCCTTTGGGGGGGTTAGGTCCTCATTCCTAGCTCCTGGGGGCGGTTAGGTCCTCATTCCTAGCTCCTGGGGGCGGTTAGGTCCTCATTCCTAGCTCCTGGGGGCGGTTAGGTCCTCATTCCCTATCCTGGGGGGTTAGGTCCTCATTCCTACTCCTGGGGGCGTTAGGTCCTCTTCCTAGCTCCTGGGGGCGGTTTGGTCCTCATTCCCTAGCTCCTGGGGCGGTTAGGCCTCATTCCTAGCTTCCCGGGGCGGTTAGGTCCTCATTCCTAGCTCCTGGGGGCGTTAGGTCCTCATTCCTAGCCCTTGGGGCGGTTAGGTCCCCATTCCTAGCTCCTGGGGCGGTTAGTCCTCATTCCTAGCTCCTGGGGCGGTTTTTTTCCTCATTCCTAGCTCCTGGGGGCGGTTAGGTCCTCATTCCTAGCTCCTGGGGGAGGTTAGGTCCTCATTCCTAGCTCCTGGGGGAGGTTAGGTCCTCATTCCTAGCTCCTGGGGGCGGTTAGGTCCTCATTCCTAGCTCCTGGGGGGGTTAGGTCCTCATTCCAGCTCCTTGGTGCGTTAGGTCCTCATTTCCCAGCTCCTTGGGGCGGGTTTGGGGCCTCATTCCTAGCTCCTGGGGGGGGTTAGGTCCTCATTCCCAGCTCCTGGGGGCGGTTAGGTCTCATTCCCAGTTTCCCTTGGGGGGCGTTAGGTTTCCCCATTCCTAGCTCCTGGGGGCGGTTAGGTCCTCATTCCTAGCTCCTGGGGGCGGTTAGGTCCTCATTCCTAGCTCCTGGGGGCGGTTAGGTCCTCATTCCTAGCTCCTGGGGGGTAGTCCCCCATTCCTAGCTCCTGGGCGGGTTTGGTCCTCATTCCTAGCTCCTGGGGGAGGTTAGGTCCTCATTCCTAGCTCCCGGGGGGGGTTTGGCCTCATTCCTACTCTGGGCGGTTAGGTCCTCATTCCTAGCTCCTGGGGGCGGTTAGGTCCTCATTCCTAGCTCCTGGGGGAGGTTAGGTCCTCATTCCTAGCTCCTGGGGGCGGTTAGGTCCTCATTCCTAGCTCCTGGGGGCGGTTAGGTCCTCATTCCTAGCTCCTGGGGGCGGTTAGGTCCTCATTCCTAGCTCCTGGGGGCGGTTTGGTTTCCCCATTCCTAGCTCCTTGGGGGGTTAGGTCCTCATTCCTAGCTCCTGGGGAGGGTTTGGTCCTCATTCCTAGCTCCTGGGGCGGTTAGGGCCTCCCTTCCGCTCCTGGGGGCGTTTGGTCCCATTCCTAGCTCCTTTGGGGCGTTAGTCCTCATTCCTACTTTCCCGGGGCGTTAAGTCCTCATTCCTACTCCTGGGGAGGTAGTCCTCAATTCCTAGCTCCTTGGGGGTTAGTCCTCATTCCTAGCTTCTTGGGAGGTTAGGTCCTCATTTTTAGCTCCTTTGGGGCGGTTAGGCCTCATTCCTAACTTCCCGTGGCGGTTTGTCCTCATTCCTAGCTTTCCCGGGCGGTTAGGTCCTCATTCCTAGCTCCTGGGGAGTTAGGTCCTTTATTCCTACTCCTGGGGCGGTTTTCCTCATTCCTAGTTCTGGGGGTTAGGTCCTCATCTTACCCTGGGTGCGGCTAGGAAACCTCATTCCTACTTTGTGGCGGTTAGGTCCTCATTACCCTCTTTAGCTATTCCCACTCCTGGGGCGTTAGTCCTCATTCCTAGCTCCCGGGGGTTAGGTCCTCATTCTACTTTTCCTGGGGCGGTTTAGGTCCTTTATACCTAGCTTCTGGGGGGTTAAATCCCCATTCTTAGCTCCTGGGTGCGGTAGACCTCAATTCCTAGCTTCTGTGGGGCGGTTAGGTCTCATTCCCCAGCTCCTGGGGGAGGGTTTGCCTTTCAGCTCTGGAGTTTGGTCCTCATTCCAGCTCCTGGGCGGTTAGGTCCTCATTCCAGCTCCTGGGAGGTAGTCCTCATTCCTAGCTTTTGGGGGTTAGGTCCTCATTCCTAGCTCCCTGGGGAGGTTTAGGGGCCCATCCTAGCCCTGGTGGAGGTTAGGTTCCTCATTCCCTAGCTCTGGGGAGGTTAGGTTCCTCATTTCCCAAACTCCTGGGGGGGTAGGTCCTCATTCCTAGCTCCTGGGGAGGTTAGGTTCCTCATTTCCTAGCCTTCCCCGGGCGGGTTTTGGCCTCATTCCAGCTCCTGGGGGCGTTAGGTCCTCATTCCAAGCTCCTGGGGCGGTTAGTCCATTCCTAGCTTCCATTGGTCCTCATTTCCACTCTTGGGAGTTAGGTCCTCATTCCCCAGCCCCCTGGGGAGTTTTGGTCCTCCATTCCTAGCTCCTGGGGCGGTTAGGTCTCATTCCGCCCTGGGGAGGTAGGTCCTACTCATTCCTAGCTCTTGGGCGGTTTAAGTCCCATTCCTCTCCTGGGGGGGTAGGCCTCATCCTAGCTTCCTGGGGCGGTCAGGTTTTTCATTCCTCAGCTCCTGGGGCGTTAGGTCCTCATCCTACTCCTGTGGGCGTTTTAGGTCCTCATTCCAGCTCCTGGGGCTAGTCCTCATTCCTAGCTCCCGGGGCGTTAGGTTCATTCCTAGCTTCTGGGGGCGGTTGGTCCTCATTTTCCCACTCCTGGGAGGTTTCCTCTTCCTAGCTTCTTGGGGGGGGTTAGGTTCCTCATTCCTAGCTCCTGGGCTTAGGTCCTAATTCCTACTCCTTGGGCGTTAGGTCCTCATTCCTAGCTCTGGGGGAGGTTTAGGGTTTCCTCATTCCTAGGGTCCCGGGGGCGTTTAGGTCCTCATTCCAGCTTTTCCGGGGCGGTTAGGTCCTCATTCCCTAGCTTTCCCGGGGGGTAGCCTCATTTTCCTAGTTTTTGGGGCTGTTTAGGTCCCCTCATTCCTAGCTCCTTGGTGCGGTTTAGGTTTCCCCATTCCTAGCTTCTTTGGTGCGTTAGGTCCCATTCCTAAACTTCTTGGTGCGGTTAGGTCCTCATTCCTAGCTCTTTCCTTAACTTCACCTTATTTTAAATAGCAGGAAATAATAATTTCTCTTAATCCTTAATCTTTCAGTAATATTTTCCTTATTCCTTTTACTGAGTTCGTTTTATTGCCTTATTACACTTTATTACTGGGGGTAGTTCCAGTAATTTAGCTCTGAATACATATTATGAGTTCAGTTATTTTCCTAAAACTTATTATGCTATCATAATATATGGTCCTATATCCCCTTTATTCTGGGTTTTTAGGTCTTATTATCACTTTATTCTGCTAGTTCAGTAATATTATGCTCATTCATTTATTCGCTAGTTCCGGGAATAAGATGCTCAAAATAACTTTATTCTGAAGTTCGTTTTTGGGTTTTTAATCCTTTATTCCAGTCTTATTTTTGGCCCTTATTCCTTTTTTCTGCTTTCTTAAAAATTTCTCATTCCTTTTTTCTGCTGCATTAGGTCTTTTTTCCTTTTTTCTCTAGCGTTTAGTTCATAAATTCTTGTGGGGGAAAAATTTTTTTCCCCCTACTCCAGCGTAGGTTTTATTCCTAGCCCGCCCGCCCCCTGGTGGGCCGTTTAGTCCTCCTACCAGCCCCCTGGTGATTAGGTTTTACATTCCCAGCCCCTTCTGGGCGTTAAAAGGTATCGTTTTCCCTTTCCAGCCCCCCGGTATCCATTCAGCTCGGGGCCCCCGATGGGAGGTCCTAAATTTTTTAGCTTTCCCGCCCCCCTTTGGGGAAATTTTTAGTTCCTCTTCCCAAAACCCCCCTTTGGGCATTTTTTCCGTTAGTTTACTATGGGCCCCCCCCCCTGGGGCGGTTAAAGAGGGGGTCCCAAACCCACCTTAAGTTTCCTTCCGCTAGGGGAGAACCCACCTTAAATTTTTGTTCCCGTTTTGGCCCCAACCTAAGGTCGGGTTTCGGTTATTGGGCCCAAACCTACCGGTGCGTTAGCCTCTTTCTAAAACCCCACCCTTCTTTGGGGCCGATGGGCCCCCCCCATTCCTATCATTTTTTTCCACTGGGAAGGAAATTACTTTATAAAAATAAAAATGGAAAAATAAAATTAGGTCCTATTTACAACGTTATTCCCCCCAATCAAATTTATACTCTAACAATTTTCTGTGTTTAAAATTCTTTCCAAATTTTTTTACTCTTTTCACTTTTTCCCGCTGCTTTTAGCTCTTTTTACCTTTATTTCTCTATGGGTTCAGTTTTTAGCTCTTTTCCCCTTTCTTATGCTTTTCAGTTTTTATGCTTTTACCTTTTACTGCTTTTCAGTTTTTATGCTTTTTTACCTTTTTACTCTTTCCTAATTTACTCTTTTCACTTTTCTCTAGTCTTTTTTGCTCTTTTCACTTTTCTGGCTTTCCAGTTCCTTAGCTTTTTCTTCACTCTTTTTCCCGGTTTTTAGCTCTTTTACTTTTTCCCCCCGTTTTTCCCCTTTTTTCCCCCTTTTCACTTTTTCGCTTTTCAGGTTTTTAGCCTTTTCCTTTTTCTGCTTTTCTTATGTTCTAATTTCTTGTGAAAGGTTTTTATTTTTTATCCCCAGGCCTTTCTATCTTCTCTAGGCTTTTCTCACTCTTTCCAGCCCCTCATGCTTTTACTTTTTTAAAAGTTTCTATGCTTTTACTCTTCCCGGCCCCACTGCCCCCGTCTTTTCCCCCCCCCCAGTCTTTTCCAAACCCCCCTCTGGGCTTTGAACTTTTTTCTAAAAGAATTTCAACCCACATTTTTTTTGAAATTGAAGTTCCACACTTGCAGACCTGCCTGGTGACCCAAAGGGGTTCTTCGGTCCCCGACCTCACACTTTGGGGGTTTTACAGTTTGACCCACAAATCTTGTACTTTCCAACCTCCCAAAACCCGGGGGGCAGTTTGCGATTTTCTTTCACGGGAAATGCTTCTCTCAGCTGCTTCTCTCAGCTGCTTCTCCTCAGCTGCTTCTCTCAGCTGCTTCTCTCAGCTGCTTCTCTCAGCTGCTTCTCTCAGCTGCTTCTCTCAGCTGCTTCTCTCAGCTGCTTCTCTCAGCTGCTTCTCTCAGCTGCTTCTCTCAGCTGCTTCTCTCAGCTGCTTCTCTCAGCTGCTTCTCTCAGCTGTTTCTCTCAGCTGCTTCTCTCAGCTGCTTCTCTCAGCTGCTTCTCTCAGCTGCTTCTCTCAGCTGCTTCTCTCAGCTGTTTCTCTCAGCTGCTTCTCTCAGCTGCTTCTCTCAGCTGCTTCTCTCAGCTGCTTCTCTCAGCTGCTTCTCTCAGCTGTTTCTCTCAGCTGCTTTCTCTCAGCTGCTTCTCTCAGCTGCTTCTCTCAGCTGCTTCTCTCAGCTGTTTCTCTCAGCTGTTTCTCTCAGCTGCTTCTCTCAGCTGCTTCTCTCAGCTGCTTCTCTCAGCTGCTTCTCTCAGCTGCTTCTCTCAGCTGTTTCTCTCAGCTGTTTCTCTCAGCTGCTTCTCTCAGCTGCTTCTCTCAGCTGCTTCTCTCAGCTGTTTCTCTCAGCTGCTTCTCTCAGCTGCTTCTCTCAGCTGCTTCTCTCAGCTGCTTCTCTCAGCTGTTTCTCTCAGCTGCTTCTCTCAGCTGCTTCTCTCAGCTGCTTCTCTCAGCTGTTTCTCTCAGCTGCTTCTCTCAGCTGCTTCTCTCAGCTGCTTCTCTCAGCTGCTTCTCTCAGCTGCTTCTCTCAGCTGCTTCTCTCAGCTGCTTCTCTCAGCATATACTCACCTCTCGTCTCTCTGAGATCTTTCTTCTCCAATAGGAGATTTCTAAGTCCACGACTGATGTTGTCTCTTGTAATTGTTATAGTTGTCACACTTGCATGACCTGGCCTGGTGACCCAAGGTGTGGCTAGTGGCAGGTCCTGCTCTGACCTACATCACAATATATGATGGGAGGTTGAACAGTCTTGGTACCCTGACACTGTTATCTCAGTGTACTCACTACACTCTTGCATGTCACTCTAGGTTGCAGTGTCTGCTGAGTCTTTGGCTTTCACAGGGAGTCATTTCAGTGTGCAGATTTGGGACCAGTCCCTCCAGGATTTTCCAGGTGTAAATTATGATGCATCTTTCTCGCCTGCGTTCCAGGGAGTACAAGTCAAGGAGAAGATTGAGACACTTATGCAGCATATGGAAATCTTTATTCAGGAAACGTTTCGCCACACAGTGGCTTCATCAGTCCAATACAAAGAGGAAGGCGTAAGGAGAGGAGGAGAATGAGGTAATCAGTCCCTCAACCTGGAGTCGATGTGTTCAGTCCATCAATCTTGTAGAATGTACAGCATAGGGCCGTAGACGTGGCTTATATACTGTAGTGAGGTGACGTGAAGCAGATGGAGGCGGGGTCATAGTGGTACCATCCACTAGTCGAAGTAGGTCTTCGTCCAAAGGTTGAACAAGTGTTGAAGAATTCTTTGTAACAAGATCCCAAGATGCTGCAGTGTCCGACAGTTGTGACTGCAGCATCTTGGGATCTTGTTACAAAGAATTCTTCAACACTTGTTCAACCTTTGGACGAAGACCTACTTCGACTAGTGGATGGTACCACTATGACCCCGCCTCCATCTGCTTCACGTCACCTCACTACAGTATATAAGCCACGTCTACGGCCCTATGCTGTACATTCTACAAGATTGATGGACTGAACACATCGACTCCAGGTTGAGGGACTGATTACCTCATTCTCCTCCTCTCCTTACGCCTTCCTCTTTGTATTGGACTGATGAAGCCACTGTGTGGCGAAACGTTTCCTGAATAAAGATTTCCATATGCTGCATAAGTGTCTCAATCTTCAACTTGTCGGTTTTTCAAACCATTCATCACAAGTCAAGGAACTTCAAAGGTTCCAGGGGATTATATCGTCTTACTGTGTTATTGTTGAAGGTATCGTAGTGAAGGAGATTGTTGTAGTGGGTATACTGTTGTAGTGGGTACTGTATCAGTGGGTATTAAGTCTGTATTTTGTTGTATTAGTGCGTATTATTGATGTATTTTGTTGTGTTAATGGGCATTAATACTGTATTTTGTTGTGTTAATGGGCATTAACACTGTATTTTGTTGTATTAGTGGGCATTAATACTGTATTTTGTTGTATTAGTGGGTATTAATACTGTATTTTGTTGTATTAGTGGGCATTAATACTGTATTTTGTTGTATTAGTGGGCATTAATACTGTATTTTGTTGTATTAGGGTATTAATACTGTATTTTGTTGTATTAGTGGGTATATAATACTGTATTTTGTTGTATTAGTGGGCATTAATACTGTATTTTGTTGTATTAGTGGGCATTAATACTGTATTTTGTTGTATTAGTGGGCATTAATACTGTATTTTGTTGTATTAGTGGGCATTAATACTGTATTTTGTTGTATTAGTGGGTATTAAAGGCGTATTTCACTGTATTATTACAGGGGTGGTTGAGAGTGCCCTGGCCAACAGTGAACACCGTGCCCTGAACGTCTTCCAGGCCACGTACCCACGTCTAGCCCCGGCTGCACGGCAGGTCCTGCACGACCTGTACTCTGCCCTCAGGGTAGGCCTGACGGACACGGACGACAGGGCACTGGAGAATGCCATGGGCACCTTCTGGGACGACCTCTTTCCCCCTGTGTACCACAGTGTGCTGCATGCCCGCCTGGCACCGTTTTCAAGGCGGTACACCGAGTGTCTTAGAGATGCCCAGAGGGTAGTACAGCCCTGGGGCATAGTACCCACGCTGGTCGGAGAACCACTACTTCGCGGTCTACATTCTGCGCGACTGCTGCTACACTCGCTGGATGTGGGCGCGCAAGTGGTCAAAACTGCCAGCAACTTTGCTGTTCCCAGTGAATGCGGTGACGCTGCAGCACGCATGCAGTACTGCGGTGCATGCCACGGTACCCTAGCACCGCCATGCCCAGGGATGTGCCTCAATGTTGCTAGGGGCTGCCTAGCGCCCCTAGCTGAGGTGGATGGTGCCTGGGCTGACCTAGCAGGAGCAGTGAGTCGTGTGCAGCAGTCACTGCAAGCTGTGAGGCTGGCACAGCTGCTGCACCAGCTGCCAGACAAGCTCTCTGAAGCTGTCATGGTAGCGCTGGAACGAGGCCCACAACTGCAGAAGAAGGTAAGAACATTATAAAAATGTTCTTAGATAACATTACAACACTGGTAGAACACTGCAACACTGGTAGAACACTACAACACTGGTAGAACACTACACTGGTAGAGCACTACAACACTGGTAGAACACTACACGGTAGACACTAGCAACACAGGTAGACACTACACACACTGGGTGAGCACTAACACGGCTAGAACACTACAACCTGGTAGAGCCTCATACACTGGTAGAAGCACTACAAACACTGGTAGACACTACAACATGGTAGACACTACAACACTGTAGAGCATGCAACACTGTGTAAGGCACTACAACACTGGTAGAAACTACAACACTGGTAGACACTACCACACCTGGTAGAAGCACTACAACACTGGTAGAGCACTACAACACTGGTAGAACACTACAACACTGGTAGAACACTACAACACTGGTAGAACACTACAACACTGGTAGAACACTACAACACTGGTAGATACACTACAACACTGGTAGAACACTACAACACTGGTTAGAACACTACAACACTGTAGAACACTACACTGGTAGAAGCACTACAACACTGGTAGAACACTACAACACTGGTAGAACACTACAACACTGGTAGAACACTACAACACTGGTAGAACACTACAACACTGCAACACTGGTAGAACACTACAACACTGGTAGAACACTACAACACTGGTAGAACACTACAACACTGGTAGAACACTACAACACTGGTAGAACACTACAACACTGGTAGACACTACAACACTGTAGACACTACACTGTAACCTACAACACGTAGACATACAACACTGGTAGACACTACAACACTGGTAGAGCACTACAACACTGGTAGACACTCAACACTGGTAGAGACACTACAACACTGGTAGAGCACTACAACACTGGTAGAACACTACAACACTGGTAGAACACTACAACACTGGTAGAGCACTACAACACTGGTAGAACACTACAACACTGGTAGAACACTACAACACTGGTAGAACACTACAACACTGGTAGAGCACTACAACACTGGTAGAACACTACAACACTGGTAGAACACTACAACACTGGTAGAACACTACAACACTGAAAGAGAACACTACAACACTGGTAGAACACTACAACACTGGTAGACACTACAACACTGGTAGAACACTAAACACTGGTAGAAACTACAACACTGGTAGAACACTACAACACTGGTAGCTAACACTGAACCAAACACTGGTAGAGCACTACAACACTGGTAGAACACTACAACACTGGTAGAACACTACAACACTGTAGAACACTACATGGTAGAGCACTACAACACTGGTAGAACACTACAACACTGGTAGAACACTACAACACTGGTAAGAACACTAGCAACACTGGTAGAACACTACAACACTGGTAGAACACTACAACACTGGTCAAACTGAGCACTACAACACTGGTAGAACACTACAACACTGGTAGAACACTACAACACTGGTAGAACACTGCAACACTGGTAGAACACTACAACACTGGTAGAGCACTACAACACTGGTAGAACACTCACAGAAACTACACATGGTAGAACACTACAACACTGGTAGAACACTACAACACTGGTAGAACACTGCAACACTGGTAGAACACTACAACACTGGTAGAACACTACAACACTGGTAGAACACTACAACACTGGTAGTAGAACACTACAACACTGGTAGAACACTCAACACTGGTAGAGCACTACAACACTGGTAGACACTACAACACTGGTAGAACACTACAACACTGGTAGAACACTGCAACACTGGTAGAACACTACAACACTGGATAGAGAACACTACAACACTGGTAGAACACTACAACACTGGTAGAACACTACAACACTGGTAGAACACTACAACACTGGTAGAACACTACAACACTGGTAGAACACTACAACACTGGTAGAACACTACAACACTGGTAGAGCACTACAACACTGGTAGAACACTACAACACTGGTAGAACACTACAACACTGGTAGACACTACAACACTGGTAGAAATCAAACTGGTAGAACACTACAACACTGGTAGAGCACTACAACACTGGTAGAACACTACAACACTGGTAGAACACTACAACACTGGTAGAACACTACAACACTGGTAGAACACTGCAACACTGGTAGAACACTACAACACTGGTAGAACACTACAACACTGGTAACACTAACTGGTAGAACACTACAACACTGGTAGAACACTACAACACTGGTAGAACACACAACACTGGTAGACACACCTGTGACACTAAACACTGGTAGAGCACTACAACACTGGTAGAACACTACAACACTGGTAGAACACTACAACACTGGTGCACAAACACTGGTAACACAACACTGGTAGAACACTACAACACTGGTAGAACACTGAACACACTGGTAGAACACTACAACACTGGTAGAACACTACAACACTGGTAGAAACTACAACATGTAGAACACTACAACACTGGTAGAGCACTACAACACTGGTAGAACACTACAACACTGGTAGAACACTACAACACTGGTAGAACACTACAACACTGGTAGAACACTACAACACTGATAGAACACTACAACACTGGTAGAACACTGCAACACTACACTGGGAGAGCACTACAACACTGGTAGAACACTACAACACTGATAGAACACTACAACACTGGTAGAACACTGCAACACTACACTGGTATAACACTACAACACTGGTAGAGCACTACAACACTGGTAGAACACTACAACACTGGTAGAACACTACAACACTGGTAGAACACTACAGCACTGGTAGAACACTACAACACTGGTAGAGCACTACAACACTGGTAGAACACTACAACACTGGTAGAACACTACAACACTGGTAGAACACTACAACACTGGTAGAACACTACAACACTGGTAAAACACTACAACACTGGTAGAACACAATAATACAGTTATGGTGATGGTAGAACGAGGACCACAACTGCAGCTAAGAACACTACAACAGTGTTCTTATATAACTTATAGAACACTAGAAGACTGCTATTACAGAACATTAGAACACTGTAGCTGTTAGAAGACTTTATAACTAACTCAACTAACTGCTGGATGGAAAGTGGTCATTAGAGGTCGTGTTTGTGTTGACGACCTCTGGGAGAGTACACACAGGTGGGTCCAGGGGCTGTGATTCGACCCCCTGCAACCACAAGTAGGTGAGTGCACACACACACACACAGGATCCATACATAGCTTTAAGAAGAGGTATGATAAAGCTCATGGAGCAGGAAGAGTGACCTAGTAGCGACCAGTGAAGAGGCGGGGCCAGGAGCTGCAACTCGTCCCCTGTAACCACAACTAGGTGAGGACACACACGCGCACGACAGGATATGAAGTATCCTATGCTGGGATACTGCAGGATAGAGGATGTAGGGGAGAGAGAGAGAGAGAGACAGAGTGTAGAGCTTTATCAAGTCATGTTTAACTCAGTGTAGAACTTTGTCAGCAGTGGTCCAGTCGTGTCGTCTCATCCCTGGTCACAGAAGAGTTCGTGGAAGAGGTGGTGGAAGAGGTGAGGGTTCTCAGAACAGTTAGAATCCTCCTCAAGCGTGAGGTTGGTTGAGGGTAATCCTCACGCTAGACTCAGAACTATCCAGTTATGACAGTCACTGACAGTCAGTACTTCAACCCTGTCTAGGATTCCTTTTATACCTTATGCAGTCTAGAGTTAGATTGTCAGTAGATAACGTTGCTTCGCATGTTGGAGACAAAGACGCTTTCGGGGATTAAATTGAAAAAAATCTTCTCCAGTGATGACTCACCAGTTGTTTGTACATTCCAATGTTACAGTTGGTCCTTTAGTAGAAGCCTCCATGTACAGCGTACCCGATCATGTGTTCATGGACTCTGGTGAGCAAGTTAACACCATTCGATCTACCCTCTTTAAGATAAGCGACTCCGTCATGTCTTGTAGAAGCACCTCATCTAACCACCCTTAGTGGAGTGGCTGGTTCCACTCTGCTTGTCCGAAGTCAAACTTCCCTCACCTCAATTTTCACCTTCTTGCCTCATAGTAAACTATATCAGTCTCCCTGGTGATCTACTAGAATTTGCATTGATGGGAGACCTGCATATTGTGTGTGACCCATACCAGTGGTATGCCCGAACTGATGACATGGTTGTACCATTCTGCTACTAATTGGATCCAATATCTCTCATACTGCGTCGGAGTATGAAGTTCGGATTAAGTCTTTACAGATTTGTGCGTTTTCCAGTAACATAACCAGGCACTGGTACGACTGTCGTTACAGTATGGAAACCATCTTCTGCAACTTTATTCATGTAGGATAGGATAGTGTGCATTTGCCTCTTGTGTCAGAAGAAGCTCAGACAGACTAGGGTACTGGAACTATCCCAACGATGGGTACTTATCCAGGTAGTAGTTCCACCTCTGGGAATGCCTTTTTTCAAAGTGACTACTTGAAACAAGTCGTACCTTTTCTTGTTGATGCCGCAGGTTGTCTGCAGAAAGACTTTTCTGATGTGTTTAGTGTACTTACTAGAGTGTCAGTTTTTATCCCTCGTGTTCGAGATAGTGACTCTAGTAGTTGACAGCGAGTCTTGTAATCTAAAGTGTCCGTTGAACTGGCCTTACATGTTGTACGAGGTAATAAGATATATCTCTTTCCTTGCTAATACCTCTGGTCATAATAAACCATACCACAGGTGGGGTTTGAACCCGCAGTCAGAGAGCCTCAGAACTCCAGACCGTCGCGTTAGCCACTCTCTGACTGCGGGTTCATACCCCACCCCCACCCGTGGTATGGTTTGTTTGCAATCGCGTCATTACTATTTTGTGAGTCGTGTCTCTGGTCATAATGTCTATGTCAGAGCGATCATCATCAATGACTTTGTTCATTACAGGTATCTTGTTAGCGTAGGGGAGGAGATGTCAACTGACCAGTAGGTTGGTGCTATTTTCACCCAGGGAAAGTCCATGTGCCCTGCCAGTAGAGGATAAAGTTGTAGCTGCTATAGACTTCCCAGATGAAATCACGAGTTTGTTCTTTGTGTTGAACAAACGTAGAGTCATGATGGTATTACCAAATTTACCATTTCATATTCCACTTGACTCTGGTACAAGACCCATTTATGTACCTGAGTTGATTGCTAATGACCTCATTAGCAAGTTGCTGTCACAAATGAGTTAGTCAACCAGATGGCAGTATCATCTCACATAGTAATTCACCCTGGAATGCGCCAGTGATCTTAGTACCTAAAAGATGGTACTTGCTCTCCAGTGATAACTTCAGGAAGTTGAATGCTAAAATAAGAACATAAGATAAGAAAGAAGGAACACTGCAACAGGCCTACTGACCCATGCAGAGTAGGTCCGTGTTCTTGGTGTTACAAGGGGTTTTGGCAACTCCTTAATAAGGACAACCAAAAGCTAATATTCTTTTTCACTCCAACAGGTCATTATCACTTCCTCAGAATGGCCTTTGGCTTACGCTTACCACCAATCACATTCTTGAGGCTAATGACGAACATATTTCAAAGCCTTGTAGGTAACACATTTATGGTGTATCTAGACAATGTAATCGTTATGTTCAAATACAGTGGACCCCCGGTTACCGATATTTTTTCACTCCAGAAGTATGTTCAGGTGCCAGTACTGACCGAATTTGTTCCCATAAGGAATATTGTGAAGTAGATTAGTCCATTTCAGACCCCCAAACATACACGTACAAACGCACTTACATAAATACACTTACATAATTGGTCGCATTCGGAGGTATTCGTTATGCGGGGGTCCACTGTATGTGGAAATGCATCTTCAAAGCTAGATTTGGTACTAGGTAAGCGTGAAGCCAAATTAAAGATAAATCTATCCAAATGTCAGTTCCTAAGATCAGAGACCAATTTTTTTGGTACATGATTATTCATTATTTTTTCTTAATTCTGAGATTTACCAGTAAAAACTTGAGTGTATCAACCTTGTCTTATATATTTAACACTTTCAGCTTTGTTTAGTTTATCTTAACCTCCAGAGATCACATGAATACTGATGTTGACTTTCTGTGATCCACCATCTTATATGTCCTTATTGTACACTGTGATCCACCATCATATATGTCCTTATTGCACACTGTGATCCACCATCATATATGTCCTTATTGTACACTGTGATCCACCATCATATATGTCCTTATTGTACACTGTGATCCACCATCATATATGTCCTTATTGTACACTGTGATCCACCATCATATATGTCCTTATTGCACACTGTGATCCACCATCATATATGTCCTTATTGTACACTGTGATCCACCATCATATATGTCCTTATTGTACACTGTGATCCACACTATATTATATTGTTCCTTAATTGTCACTGCATATGTGAATCACTGCTGTGTTTATTGTACACTGCATAATCATGCGTGTTATTGTACTCCCCAAAACACTGTATAGAATCACTGCGTGTTATTGTACACTGTATAGAATCACTGCGTGTTATTGTACACTGTATAGAATCACTGCGTGTTGTTATTGTACACTGTATAGAATCACTGCGTGTTATTGTACACTGTATAGAATCACTGCGTGATTTATGTAACACTGTAGATTAGAATCACTGCGTGTTGTTATTGTACACTGTATAGAATCACTGCGTGTTATTGTACACTGTATAGAATCACTGCGTGTTATTGTACACTGTATAGAATCACTGCGTGTTGTTATTGTACACTGTATAGAATCACTGCGTGTTGTTATTGTACACTGTATAGAATCACTGCGTGTTATTGTACACTGTATAGAATCACTGCGTGTTATTGTACACTGTATAGAATCACTGCGTGTTGTTATTGTACACTGTATAGAATCACTGCATTGTTATTGTACACTGTATAGAATCACTGCATGCTGTTATTGTACACTGTATAGAATCACTGCGTGTTGTTATTGTACACTGTATAGAATCACTGCGTGTTGTTATTGTACACTGTATAGAATCACTGCGTGTTTTATTGTACACTGTATAGAATCACTGCTGTGTTATTGTACACTGTATAGAATCACTGCTGTTGTTATTGTACACTGTATAGAATCACTGCATGTTGTTATTGTACACTGTATAGAATCACTGCATGTTGTTATTGTACACTGTATAGAATCACTGCATGTTGTTATTGTACACTGTATAGAATCACTGCATGTTGTTTTTGTACACTGTATAGAATCACTGCGTGTTGTTATTGTACACTGTATAGAATCACTGCATGTTGTTATTGTACACTGTATAGAATCACTGCATGTTGTTATTGTACACTGTATAGAATCACTGCGTGTTGTTATTGTACACTGTATAGAATCACTGCGTGTTGTTATTGTACACTGTATAGAATCACTGCATGTTGTTATTGTACACTGTATGGAATCACTGCATGTTGTTATTGTACACTGTATAGAATCACTGCATGTTGTTATTGCACACTGTATAGAATCACTGCGTGTTATTGTACACTGTATAGAATCACTGCGTGTTGTTATTGTACACTGTATAGAATCACTGCGTGTTGTTATTGTACACTGTATAGAATCACTGCGTGTTGTTATTGTACACTGTATAGAATCACTGCATGTTGTTATTGTACACTGTATAGAATCACTGCATTGTCACACACTGCATAACTACCTGTTTATTACTGTGAGGAACCAGATCTATTACCGTACCACTGGTTGTTATCCATCTAACATGTGTTTTAACGTATGATCACGGTGACCATTGTTCGAAAAGTGAATCAGGTGTAGGCCTTCATGTATCTCTCAGTGTATGAGACTTTAAACATGTGTTTGTTTCACTCAGTGATGGAGCTTTATTTCATGTTGCACACAGTGTTAGAGCTTTAATCATGTTGACACACAGTTGTAATCTTTATCATGTATGCAATCACATGTTGTCAAGCATTATCATGTTGGCACCACGGTGTAGAACTTTATCATTATGCAACATGTCAGGTAGATCCTATTATTCAATGTTACACACAGTGTAGAGCTTTATCATGTTGCTCACAGTGTAGAGCTTTATCAGTTACACACAGTGTAGAGCTTATTTATCAGTTGCACTCAGTGTAGAGCTTTATCAGTTACACACAGTGTAGAACTTTAATATGTTACACATCAGTGTAGAGCTTTATCATTGTTGCACACAGTGTAGAGCTTTTATCATGTTCAACAGCATAGAGCTTTATCAATGTTACACACAGTGTAGAGCTTTTAGTTATGTTCACACAGTGTAGAGCTTTATCATGTTATTCAAGTGTAGAGCTTTATCATGTTGCACACAGGGTAGAGCTTTATCATTAGTTTGCACCAGTGTAGAGCTTTATCAAGTTAATTCAGTGTAGAGCTTTATCATTTGTTGCACACAGTGTAGAGCTTTATCATTGTTTGCACCAGTGTAGAGCTTTATCATGTATGTCACACAGTGTAGAGCTTTATCAGTTGCACCAGTGTAGAGCTTTATCAATTATGCACACGGTGTAGAGCTTTATCATGTTTCACACAGTGTAGAGCTTTATCATTGTTTCACACAGGTAGTTTAGATGTTCCTCATACTTATGTTGCACACAGTGTAGAGCTTTATCATGTTACATTCAGTGGTAGAGCTTTATCATGTTTGCACACAGTGTAGAGCTTTATTCATGTTGCACCAAGGCTTTGTTTTTTAGTGTAGAGCTTTATCATGTTACACTCAGTGTAGAGCTTTATCATTGTTACACACAGGTAGAGCTTTATGTTCATGTTCACACAGTGTAGAGCTTTATCTATGTGTCACACAGTGTAGAGCTTTATCATGTGTGTCACACAGTGTAGAGCTTTATCATGTGTGTCACACAGTGTAGAGCTTTATCATGTTGCACACAGTGTAGAGCTTTATCAGTTGTTGCACTCAGTGTAGAGCTTTATCATAGTTTGCACCAGGGTAGAGCTTTATCATTTGTTTCACACAGGTAGAGCTTTATCATGTTGTACAGTGTAGAGCTTTATCATGTTATTCACCAGTGTAGAGCTTTATCATGTTGTTCACACAGTGTAAGCTTTATATGTTGCACACAGTGTACAGCTTTATCATGTTGCACACGGTGTAGAGCTTTATCATGTTGCACACAGTGTAGAGCTTTATCATGTTGCACACAGGGTAGAGCTTTATCATGTTGCACACAGTGTAGAGCTTTATCATGTTGCACACAGTGTAGAGCTTTATCATATTGCACACAGGGTAGAGCTTTATCATGTTGCACACAGGTAGAGCTTTATCATGTTGCACACAGGTAGAGCTTTATCATGTTGCACACAGTGTAGAGCTTTATCATGTTGCACACAGTGTAGAGCTTTATCATGTTGCACACAGTGTAGAGCTTTATCATGTTGCACACAGTGTAGAGCTTTATCATGTTGCACACAGTGTAGAGCTTTATCATGTTGCACACAGTGTAGAGCTTTATCATGTTGCACACGGTGTAGAGCTTTATCATGTTACACACAGTGTAGAGCTTTATCATGTTACACACAGGGTAGAGCTTTATCATGTTGCACACAGGGTAGAGCTTTATCATGTTGCACACAGGGTAGAGCTTTATCATGTTACACACAGGGTAGAGCTTTATCATGTTACACACAGTGTAGAGCTTTATCATGTTACACAAGGGTAGAGGCTTATCATGTTCACACAGTGTAGAGCTTTATCATGTTCACACAGTGTAGAGCTTTATCATGTTGCACACAGGGTAGAGCTTTATCATGTTACACACAGGGTAGAGCTTTATCATGTTACACACAGTGTAGAGCTTTATCATGTTGCACACAGTGTAGAGCTTTATCATGTTACACACAGTGTAGAGCTTTATCATGTTGCACACAGGGTAGAGCTTTATCATGTTACAGGGTAGAGCTTTATCATGTTACAAGGGTTTAATGTTGCAACAGTGTGAGGGTTGTCCTCATTCCATCACCTAGTAGTAGAGCTTAACTCTTCAAAATTCCTTTATCTATTCACAGATAGAGTTTATGTGAATGTAGAGCTTTGTCTCACTTTGTAGACTATCAGTTGACTCGTAGAGTTATTGTAGTGTACCATGATGGTAGTTGTACCATGATGGTAGAGTTTATCATGATGGTAATGTACCATGTTGTATAGTTACCATGTGGTAATGTACCAAGATGTAGTGTACAATGATTGGTTAATGTACCAATGTAGGTAGTGTACCCATAGATTGTAATGTACCATGATGGTATAGTTGTACACATGTATGGTTAGTTGTTACCAGATGGAGTGTCTACCATGATGGTAGTGTTACCAGTTGACTGTTAATGTACACTGAGGCTAAGTGTAACCATGAGGTATAGTTGCACCATGTGGTAGTTGTATCCATGAATGGTAATGTACCTTGATAGTGTACCAATGGTAGTGTTATCATATGTAGTACCATGTGGTATTGTACCATGATGGTAATGTTACATGTTGAAGGTAACATGATGGTATGTACATGATGGTAGCGTACATGAGTGGTAATGTACCTGATGGTAGTGACCATGAATGTGGAACTGTACCAAGATGTATTACCAAGATGGTAATGTACATGATGGAATGTCTACCTGATGGTAAGTAGTACCTGATTTGTATGTACCATGATGGTAGTGTACCATGATGGTAGTGTATCATGATGGTAATGTACCATGATGGTAGTGTACCATGATGGTAATGTACCATGATGGTAGTGTACCATGATGGTAATGTACCATGATGGTAGTGTACCATGATGGTAATGTACCATGATGGTAGTGTACCATGATGGTAGTGTACAATGATGGTAGTGTACCATGATGGTAGTGTACCATGATGGTAATGTACCATGATGGTAGTGTACCATGATGGTAGTGTACCATGATGGTAGGTACCATGATGGTAGTGTACCATGATGGTATGGTACCATGATGGTAGTGTACCATGATGGTAGTGTACCATGATGGTAGTGTACCAGATGGTAGTGTACCATGATGGTAGGTGTACCATGATGGTAGTGTACCATGATGGTAGGGTACCATCATGGTAGTGTACCAGATGGTAGGTACCATCATGGTAGTGTACCATGATGGTAGGGTACCATCATGGTAGTGTACCATCATGTAGTACATGGTAGGGTACCATGATGGTAATGTACCATGATGGTATGTACCATGATGGTAGAGTACCATGATGGTAATGTACCATGATGGTAATGTACCATGATGGTAGTGTACCATGATAGTAGGGTACCATGATGGTAGTGTACCATGATGGTAGTGTACCATAATGGTAGGGTACCATGATGGTAGGTGTACCATGATGGTAGTGTACCATCATGGTAGTGTACCATGATGGTAGTGTACCATCATGGTAGTGTACCATGATGGTAGTGTACCACGATGGTAGGGTACCATGATAGTGTACCATGATGGTAGTGTACCATCATGGTAGTGTACCACGATGGTAGGGTACCATCATTTTAGTGTGCCATGATGGTAGGGTACCATGATGGTAGTGTACCATCATGGTAGTGTACCACGATGGTATTGTACCATGATGGTAATGTACCATGATGGTAATGTACCATGATTGTAGGGTACCATGATGGTAATGTACCATGATGGTAGTGTACCATGATGGTAGGGTACCATGATGGTAGTGTACCATCATGGTAGTGTACCACGATGGTAGGGTACCATCATGGTAGTGTGCCATGATGGTAGGGTACCATGATGGTAGTGTACCATCATGGTAGTGTACCACGATGGTAGGGTACCATGATGGTAATGTACCATGATGGTAGGGTACCATGATTGTAGGGTACCATGATGGTAATGTACCATGATGGTAGTGTACCATGATGGTAGGGTACCATGATGGTAGTGTACCATCATGGTAGTGTACCATCATGGTAGTGTACCATCATGGTAATGTACCATGATGTTAGGGTACCATCATGGTAGTGTACCATGATGGTAGTGTACCATCATGGTAGGGTTCCATGATGGTAGTGTACCATGATGTAACTGACAAGAAGTCCCTAGGTAACTTCTGGACCATGGAGACAAATAGCTTGCTTAAACAATATGATGACCCAGTCAACAAACAGCAGTAATGTTGGAAACAGCGGTGAACGGCACAGCGTCAGACAAGGAATGAATTAGACCAAAAATGAACCTAACTGGGGACATTCAACAGATCCTACACGAAAGGTATAAAACTCGCTTATTACTGAAACTGAGTTCAACAGTTCCAATCTTCCAACTACGACAGTGTGTAGATGCCAGAAAAACATAGGTGAAGAGTTGAATTAGGGACCAGAGATATAGAGTCTCCATGACAAATATCACTAAGTCTAAATGATGCTTCAGAGTTGCACAGATTTACAAGAACTATATCTCAGCTCACCATCGGTGACATTACCAAAAAATAGTGTGTAAATAACACGAGATGACAGAACAGAGAGGAGATGCTCCCTCAGTGAGAGAGAGAGCAAGACCCACACATCCAACATCAGGTGACTGGTCGCAGCTCACCCCTGACACCAACTGCAAAACAAGCAGGCAGGTAGTTTGCAAGTGATGGCAGCCAGTCAAAACTCTCCAACAAGTACACTGAGAGGTGTAGCTGTGGTAACCCAGACTACCAAGAGAAGGGTGTGGTAGCCCAGACTACCAAGAGAAGGGTGTGGTGGTCCAGATTACTGGAAGGGTGTGGTAGCCCACACTACCAGGAGAAGGGTGTGGTAGTTCAGATTACTAGAAGGGTGTGGTAGCCCAGACTACCAGGAGAAGGGTGTGGTAGCCCAGACTACCAAGAGAAGGGTGTGGTAGCCCAGATTACTAGAAGGGCGTGGTAGCCCAGACTACCAGGAGAAAGGTGTGGCAGTCCAGACTACTAGGAGAAGGGTGTGGGAGTCCAGACTACCAGGAGAAGGGTGTGGGAGTCCAGACTACTAGGAGAAGGGTGTGGTAGTCCAGACTTCCAGGAGAAGGCTGTGGTCGTAAAGACTACCAAGAGAAAGGTGTTTTAGTCCAGACTACCAGGAGAAAGGCGTGGTAGTCCACACTACCAGGAGAAAGGTGTAGTAGTCTAGACTATCAGAAGAAGGGTGTGGTAGTCCAGACTACCAGGAGAAAGGTGTGGTAGTCCAGATTGCCATGAGAAAGGGTGGTAGTTCAGATTACTAGGAGAAAGATGTGGTAGTCCAGACTACCAGGAGAAGGGTGTGGTAGTCCAGACTACCAGGAGAAAGGTGTGGTAGTCCAGATTGCCATGAGAAAGGGTGGTAGTTCAGATTACCAGGAGAAAGATGTGGTAGTCCAGACTACCAGGAGAAGGGTGTGGTAGTCCAGACTACCAGGAGAAGGGTGTAGTAGTCCAGACTACCAGGAGAAAGGTGTGGTAGTTCAGATTACTAGAAGAGTGTGGTAGCCCAGACTACCAGGAGAAGGGTGTGTTAGCCCAAACTACCAGGAGAAGGATGTGGTAGTCCAGACTACTAGGAGAAGGTTGTGGTAGCCCAGACTACCAGAAGAAGGGTGTGGTAGTCCAGACTACTAGGAGAAGGGTGTGGTAGTCCAGATTACCAGTAGAAGGCCGTGGTCGCCAAGACTACCAAGAGAAAGGTGTGGTAGTACAGACTACCATGAGAAGGGTATGGTAGTCCAGACTACCATGAGAAGGGTGTGGTAGTCCAGACTACCAGGAGAAGGGTGTGGTAGTCCAGACTACCAGGAGAAGGGTGTGGTAGTCCAGACTACCAGGAGAAGGGTGTGGTAGTCCAGACTACCATGAGAAGGGTGTGGTAGTCCAGACTACCAAGAGAAAGGTGTGGTAGTCCAGACTACCAGGAAAAGACTGTGGTAGTCCAGACTACCAGGAGAAGGGTGTGGTAGTCCAGACTACCAGGAAAAGGGTGTGGTTGCCCAGGATGTGTTAAGGGGGGTCGAGCAGCCGCCTGCTGGTGAGGTCATTGACTGCTCTAACATGTTCTCCCAGTTACCATATTGTAATGTTTGGTAAACTCATTATATCTGCTGCTTGAAAAGTTGTGTGTGTGTGTGTGTGTGTGTGTGTGTGTGTGTGTGTGTGTGTGTGTGTGTGCGTGTGTGTGTGTGTGTGTGTGTACTCACCTATTTGTGGTTGCAGGGATCGAATCATAGCTCCTGGCCCCGCCTCTTCACTGGTCGCTACTAGGTCCACTCTCTCCTTGCCTCTTTTTAAAGCTATGTATGGATCCTGCCTCCACTGCATCACTCTCCAGATTGTTCCAGAGCCTGACAACTCTATGGTTAAAGAAATACTTCCTAACATCCCTCTGATTCATCTGAGTCTTCAGCTTCCAATTGTAACCCCTTGCTGATGTGTTCCATCTCTGAAACATTCTCCCTATATTCCTTATCAATTCTTTTCAGTATTTTATATGTCGTTATCATGTCATCCTTATCCCTCCTGTCCTCCAGTGTTGTTAGGTCGATTTCCCTTTATCCCTCCTCGTAGGACATACCCCTTAGCTCCAGAACTAGGCTTGTTGCAAGATTTTGCACTTCTAATTTCTTGACGTGTTTGACCAGTTATGGGTTCCATACTGGTGCTGCATACTCCAATATGGGCCTGTCATACATGGTGTACAGTGTCTTGAATAACTTCTTACTGAGATGTCGAAATGCTACATTCAGGTTTGCCAGGCGCCCATGTGCTGCAGCAGTTATTTGGTTGATGTGTATCTCAGGAGATGTGCTTGGTATGATGCTCTCCCCAAGATCCTTTTTCTTGAGTGAGTTTTGCAGCCTCTGACCTCTTAGGCTGTATTTCCTCTCCGGTTCTTTGTCCTGACCCAGGCTTCATAATTTTGCACTTGCTGCGGTAACTCCAGGAGCCATTTGTCGGACCACTTCTGCAGCTTATCCAGGTCAGCTTGTAGGCTTACCTGATGCTCCTCTGTTTGCCTTCTCCTCATTAGTTTCACATCGTCTGTAAACAAGGACACCTCTGAATCTATCTCTTCCGTCATGTCACTCACATGTACAAAAGCACCGGACCTAGGACTGACCTTTATGGAATCCCACTAGACACATGCCCTTATTCAGACACCTCGTCATCACATAGCAACACTTGTTTCCTTCCTGCCAGGTATTCTCTGATCCACTGCAGTATTTTCCCTCTTATTCGTACCTGCTCCTCTAGCTTTTCAACCAGTCTCTTGTGTGGTACTGTGTCGGAAGCCTTCTTACAGTCCAAGAATATGCAGTCTACCCATCTCTCTCTTTCTCTCTCTCTCTCTCTCTCTCTCTCTCTCTCCTCTCTCTCTCCTCTCTCTCTCTCTCTCTCTCTCTCTCTCTCTCTCTCTCCTGTTTTATTTCTTCAATAGGTTTGTGATGCAGGATTTTCCTTCCCTGAAGCTGTGCTGGTTGTCATGTAAGAGTCCATTCCTTTCTAGGTGCTCCACCACTCTTTTCTGATAATCTTCTTCAGAACTTTGCTTACAGTCCGTGAGCGACACTGGTCTGTAACGTAGTGGAGCCTGTCTGTCTACTTCCTTAAAAAAACGTGAATACATTTGCTGTCTTCCACACCTCAGGCAGTTGCCCTGTTTCAATAAATTTATTGAAGATTGTTGTTAGTGACACGAACACAGTGCATGTGTTCCCTCTCTCAGGACCCAAGGATAGATATTATCTGGGTATACCGCCTTCGAGGTATCTAGTTCCCCTAGCAGTTTCTTCACCTCCTTTTCGGTTGTGTGCAGTGTGTCCAGCACTTGCTGGTGCACCCTACTACCTCGGTTTGCTGGAAGCCTTTCTGTCTCCACTGTGAATATCTCCCTGAATCTTGAGATGACCTTACATACTTCCTGGTCGTTCCCTGTAATCTCCTTCCTTCCTCAACCTGATTACCTGACCCTTGACTGTAGTTTTCCTCCTGATGTGGCTGTATAACAACTTTGGGTCAGATTTGGCTATGTCATTCTCATATTCCTGCTGGGCCTGTCTCCTTATCCATGCATATTCATTTCTGGTTTTCTGCTCAACTCCTTGTTTTCCTGGGTCTTTTGTCTTCTATACATTTTCCATGCTCTAGCACACTTGACTTTGGCCTCTCCACACCTCCTGGTAAACCAGGGTTCACTCTGGACTTCCCATTGTTTATGTTGCCCTTGGTACGACCTTCTCCTCTGCCTCCCAGCACTTTGTGGTCACGTGTTCCATCATTTCATTTACTGTCTTTCCCTCTAGCTTGCTTGCCCACAGCACCTCATGCAGGAATTGCATTATACTGTGTAGTCGCCTTTCTGGAAGTTTGGCTTTTTCCCTTCTTCTTGGTCTCCTTCACTTTCCATTGTTAACTTTGTTATGTATTCGAAACTCAAGACCACGTGGTCACTATCATGTAGGGCCTTTCATGTGCGATATCTTCTATGTCTGAACTGTACAAAATAAATACGAGGTCCTGCATTGCTAGTTCGTCTTCTCTCTGGTTGTGTCCCTAACCTGTTGGTACATGAAGTTTTCCAGCACCCCCTCCAGAATCTTGGCTCTCCACATCTCTGGTCCCCCATGTGGCTCCAGATTCTCAGTCAATTTTCATGTGGTTGAAGTCCCAATTGATGAGTAACTTTGCCTTGCTTATGTGGTCCCTTCTGGGCCACCTCGGCTAATGTGTCCACCATTGCTCTGTTGCTCTCATGTTATTCTTGTCTTGACCTCCTGCTGTTTGGTGGCAGGTTGTGCATCACTGCTATCGTCACCTTATGTCCTCCAGTTCGAAGTGTTCCTACTATGTAGTCATCCAATACACCTGTGGCTAGTCCTCCCATCCCAAAAATTCATTGGTTTTTGATGAGCAGTACAACTCCTCCTCCCTCTCTGTTTCCTTTGTCTTTCCTCAGAATCTGATATCCAGATGGGAAGATCACGTCTGTTATAATTTCCGTTAACTTTGTCTCTGTGAGTGCTATGATGTCCAGGGATGCCTAAGTGATTCTTTCCTGCCACTTCTCACTCTTATTTGCAATTCCATCAGAATTGGTGTGCATACCTTCAGTGTGTGTGTGGGTGGGTGGGTGTGTGTGCACGCTTAAGATACAGCTCCTGGACCATGCCACACTTACACTTGAAGTTCTGTATTTTACATACACACATGTCTGTGTAAACATGAGTTAGTGTACACATTTCTATGTGGGTATGACGTTCATGCCACAAAATTTCCTGCTGGGCATGACCCTTTGAGGAATCATGGCCACTAATGGTACCCAGGACCATGAGGTCAACAACAGTGTCTCATCAACTGTTGCAACGCCTCTTGCATCCCGTTAATCTCTGTTGCCCCTTAAATAGATTAAGAAACAGTGGCCACCACCAAAGTACCCTGGCTACCACAATATCCTGGCTACCACAATACCCTGGCTGCTACCACAATACCCTGGCTATCACAATACCCTGGCTGCTACCACAGTACCCTGGCTACTGCCACAATACCCTGGCTACCACAATATCATGGCTGCTACCACAATACCCTGACTACTACAATACCCTGGCTACCACAATACCATAACTACCACAGTACCCTGGTTACCACAATACCCTGGTTACCACAATACCCTGGCTACCACAATACCCTGGCTGCTACCACAATACCCTGGCTACTGCCACAATACCCTGGCAACCACAATATCCTGGTTGCTATCACAATACCCTCGCTGCTGCCACAATACCTTGACTACCACAATACCCTTGCTGCTACCACAATACCCTGACTACCACAATACCCTTGCTACCACAATACCCTTGCTACCACAATACCCTGGCTATCACAATACCCTGGTTACCAAAATACCCTGACTACCACAATTACCAACTAACAAAGGATCTTGCTGGGGTCGTTTAGATCTTTTTTTTAGCTGGTCCTGGACCTGTTTTAAGTTGTGACTGTGAGGTTAAAGACCCGAGAGAGGGTCTTGGAGTGGTCCTAACTCAGGGAAGCCAGGCAGGTCCCAGACCTGAACGCTCTGACTTGAGAGTCGATCCAGGAGGCTGATAACTGGTCACTGGGATTGATCTGTGGTCTCCAGACCAGATGAGCCTCGTCTCAGTCTTCTATATTGTCTACTGGAGAGAGAGAGAGAGAGAGAGAGAGAGAGAGACTGAGTTAAAAATTAAGAGTGAGAGAGAGAGACTGTCAGTATTCCAGCCTAGAGAGAACAAGTGATTTAAAGAGGATCATCATTGACTTCACAAGTCTAGTTTTGAAAGTTCTAGTTATCCATAATGACATTGTTGTGGTCTTTGAAGGGGAGATCCACTGTAAGACTTGGTTTATATCTGTGGTCCACTGTAAGACTTGGTTTATATCTGTGGTTCACTGTAAGACTTGGTTTATATCTGTGGTTCACTGTAAGACTTGGTTTATATCTGTGGTCCACTGTAAGACTTGGTTTATATCTGTGGTCCACTGTAAGACTTGGTTTATATCTGTAGTCCACTGTAAGACTTGGTTTATATCTGTGGTTCACTGTAAGACTTGGTTTATATCTGTGGTCCACTGTAAGACTTGGTTTATATCTGTAGTCCACTGTAAGACTTGGTTTATATCTGTGGTCCACTGTAAGACTTGGTTTATATCTGTGGTCCACTGTAAGACTTGGTTTATATGTGGTCCACTGTAAGACTTGGTTTATATCTGTGGTTCACTGTAAGACTTGGTTTATATGTGGTCCACTGTAAGACTTGGTTTATATCTGTGGTCCACTGTAAGACTTGGTTTATATCTGTGGTCCACTGTAAGACTTGGTTTATATCTGTGGTCCACTGTAAGACTTGGTTTATATCTGTAGTCCACTGTAAGACTTGGTTTATATCTGTGGTCCACTGTAAGACTTGGTTTATATCTGTGGTCCACTGTAAGACTTGGTTTATATCTGTGGGTTACTGTAAGACTGGTTTATATCTGTGGTCCCCGTAAGACTTGGTTATATTGTGGTCCACTGTAGACTTGGTTTATATCTGTAGTCCACTGTAAGACTTGGTTTATATCTGTGGTCCACTGTAAGACTTGGTTTATATCTGTGGTCCACTGTAAGACTTGGTTTATATCTGTGGTCCACTGTAAGACTTGGTTTATACTGTGAGTCCACTGTAAGACTTTGGTTTATATCTGTGGTTTACTGTAGACTTTTTATTGTGGTCCACTGTAAGACTTGTTTATATGTGGTCCACTGTAGACTGGTTATACTGTGGTCACTGTAGATTGGTTTATATCTGTGGTCCACTGTAAGACTTAGTTTATATCAGTCAGTGACTGGTGAGTCAGTGGTCACAGTGACTGGTGAGTCACAGTGACTTGTAAGTCACGGTGACTGGTGAGTCACAGTGACTAGTGAGTCACGATGACTGGTGAGTCACGGTGACTTGTGAGTCACAGTGCCTGGTGAGTCAGTGACTAGTGAGTCACAGTGCCTGGTGAGTCAGTGACTAGTGAGTCACGTGACTGGTGGTCACGTGATGAATCACGTGACTGTTAGATCAATTGATGAGTCACGGTGACTGTCACAGTGATGGTGAGTCAGGTGAGGAGTCGCGGGAGAGAGGAGTCAGTGATGGGAGTCACAGTGACGATGAGACAGTGACGGTGAGTCACAGGGATGGTGAGGTCACAGGACTATGAGTCACAGTGATGATGTCACAGTGACTGGTGAGTCACAGTGACTTGAGTCACAGTGACTGGTGGTTCTGAGAACACTTTGTAATTAAGATTTGGTCAATGTTTCCATATGAGAGAGTGAGAGAGGGAGAGAGAGAGTGAGAGAGTGGGAGGAGAGAGAGGAGGGGAGGGAGGGTACTCAGGAAATAGTTGAGTGTCCTTTGTGGCACTGCCTGGCACTGCGGTGGCACTGTCTAGAACTGCTTTGGCAATGTCTGGAACTGCTGTGACACTTGTCTGAACTGCTGTGGCACTGTCTGAACTGCTTGTGGCACTGCCTGGTACTGCAGTGACCTGAACTTTGTGGATTGTCTGGAACGGCTTTGGTACTGTCTAGAACTGTTGTGACACTGTAACTGCTGTGACACTGAAGCTGCTTTGGCACTGCCTGGAACTGCTTTGGCACTGCCTGGAACTGCTCTGGTACTGGCTGGAAATGCTGTGGAACTGCTTTGTCACTTGGATCTGCTGTAACTGTTGACTGTTGGCACTGCTTGGCACTACTGGTATGCTGTGGCTGCCTGGCGCTATATTGGCACTGGCGCTGCTGTGGCACTGTTATGACACTGGCACTGCTGTGGCAATGGTATTCCTGTGGCACTCGAACTACTGTGGTACTGTCTGGAACTGCTTTGGCACTATCTGGCACTGTGACACTGTCACTGCTGCAGCACTGGCACTGCTGTGGCACTGGTGTTCCTGTAGCACTGGAACTGCTGTGGTACTGTCTGGAATTGCTGTGGCACTGGTGTTCCTGTAGCACTGGAGCTGCTCTGGTACTGTCTGGAACTGCTGTGGCACTGTCTGGCACTGCTGTGACTGCGGCACAGTGTTGTTCTGCATCACTTATACAAATAGTGGTAGTGCCAGAAGATGGACGAGTTACAAACACTGGTAACAATAATATATTTGCCATAACTAAGATGTGGTTTATCACGGGAATCAGGACATGCTTACTGAACGTCGCGGTCAGGGTTTTAAATTGTTCCACGTTAAGATAAGATAAGATAAGATTTCGTTCGGATTTTTAACCCCGGAGGGTTAGCCACTCAGGATAACCCAAGAAAGTCAGTGCGTCATCGAGGACTGTCTAACTTATTTCCATTGGGGTCCTCAATCTTGTCCCCCAGGATGCGACCCACACCAGTCGACTAACACCCAGGTACCTATTTGCTGCTAGGTGAACAGGACAACAGGTGTAAGGAAACGTGTCGAAATGTTTCCACCCGCCGGGAATCGAACCCGGGCCCTCCGTGTGTGAAGCGGGAGCTTTAGCCACCAGGCCACCGGGCCACAGGGAGGTGAGGTGGCACTGTATTGTGCCAGAACACTTTAAGTTCGGGATGAAAGCGAGTGTTAAGGCTGAAAGAAGACACATAGTCTTAATAGAATTTACCGGAGTGAAAAATAATTTTAGGTGTCATTTACCGTCCCCCCAAATTTGGATAGGGACCAAAAGAGACTACATTGGGAAGATAACGTTGTAATTCCATGACTGGAATCTTAAGTCATGTGACTTCCTGGAGGTGGTTCAAGATTGCTTTTTTTTCTTTTTTAAGAAGTTTGTGACAGAACCAACGAGGGGAAATAACCTGATTGATTCGGTTCTAGCTACACGGGAACCCTTCTTAGTAATTTAGAGATGACAGAGGAACTTGGCACGAGCGACAGTCCCAGATTTTCGCTTAGCAGATTACACTGGGCTTAGAGAACACCTGTCATCTTGGACTGGGGTATCGAAGACAACTATCAGTATGACAGTTTTCTGAACACTATACATGCTGCCCGAAGAACATTTATGCATTTCTTCTGCCCTAAAAGGGCAGAAGGAATTTATAGTGGCAACAAAAGAGGTGAGGGTCATCTTGTGAATCAATGTATTTACATTAAGAGGGACTTTGAAAGTAGGATAAGAAAAGCTAAACGAGACTTTGAAATTAAAAAACCAAACCATACTATGGGCGGGGATAGAACCCGCGATCAGAGAGTCTCAAAATTCCAAACCGTCTCGTTAGCCAGTGGACCAGCTAGCCACAATAAGATTCGTCTAACTAGGTATATTTCTATACCATAGGAAGGTTAGCATAGGCCACCACTGTGACCACAAATGCAAGTTTTTACAGACGAATCTCCCGTTAGCGTGGCCGTGACGAACTCTAGCTCAACTCAACATGACTCACGAAATCATAATGACACGATTGCAAACAAACCATACCACTTGCATTTGTGGTCATAGTGGTGGCCTATGCTAACCTTCCTATAGTGTAGAAATATGCCTAGTTAGACGAATCTTATTGTGGCTAGCTGGTCCAGTGGCTAACGCGACGGTCTGGAGTTTTGAGACTCTCTGATCGCGGGTTCTATCCCCGCCCGTGGTATGGTTTGTATGCAATCGTGTCATTACGATTTCGTGAGCTATGAAATTCAAGTTGCTAGAGATTCGAAAACTAACTCAAAAGTTTTTTTCCAGGTATATAGAAGAAAAGTTAGAGAAAAAGTAGGTCCCCTTAAAAGTAACTCTGGACATCTTACTGACAAAGAGAATGAAATATGCTGAATATTTTAATAATTATTTCCTCTCAGTTTCACACAGGAAGACACAAACAATATCCCAGTAATTAATTTATTTAGTGAGCCTGAAGAAGATAAATTATGTAATATCACAGTCAATAGTGATATGGTTATTAAACAAGTAGACTGAAGCAAAATAAATCCCCAGGACTGATGAACTTTTTTCAAGTGTTCTTAAGGAGTGTAAAATGGAACTTTGTGAACCATTAATTAATATTATTAATATATCTCTTCAAACAGGTGTAGTGTCTGATATGTGGAAGATGGATAATGTAATTCCTATTTTTAAAGTAGGAGATAAGTCATTATCGTCAAATTACCGCCCAGTAAGTCTGACCTCAATTGTAGATAAATTACTAGAGTCAATTATAACTGATATTATTATAAGAAGCCATCTTGATAAGCATAATTTGGTCTATGATACTCAGCATGGATTCACGAGGGATCTTTCCTGCCTGAATAATTAACTTTCTTCAGTAAAGAATTTGAGGCAGTTGATCGTGATAAACAAAATGATATTTATTTTGATTTTAGCCAAACTTTTGATAAGAGTACCACCCAGAAGACTTAAAATGGCAGCTCTTGGTATTGAAGGAAAAATTCTGTCATAGATCGAGTCATGGCTGGCCAATAGTAAGCAGTGTGGGCATAAATGGGGTAAAATTTGAGTGGGGATCTGTAACAAGTGGTGTTCCACAAGGATCAGTTTTAGGTCTATTGTTGTTCATAATATATATTAATGACCTTGACAGGGGAATTGCTAGTGAAATTAGCAACTTCGCTGATGACACGAAAATAGAGAGGATAATTAATTCAGAGGATAATGCCACTGACTTGAGGAGGATTTAGGACAAACTCAGTTTGTGGTCAGAAAAAGTGGCAAATGCAGTTCAGTGTAGATAAATGACAAGTCTGAAGCTCGGTAATGTAAATAACTCTAGCACTTATAAATAAAATAATATAGAATCATGGACATTAGAATGCGAAAAAAAAGACTTAGGAGTTATGGCAAGCAGGAACCTGAGCCAAGACAGAAGTGCCCTAAGCGTACTTAATAAACATTACCGGGATTTATATCAAGAAGTATAAGTAACGGAGTCCAGATGTTAAACTACAGCTCCACACACCATTAGAAGGTCTCAGTTCTGGTCGCCATATTATAGAATGGATATAAATTCGTTAGAGAACATTCAGAGAAGAATAATAATACATAGCGTAAGAAATATTCCATACCAAGAATGACTGGAATTACTTAAACTATATTACCTAGTAAGTCGAAGAATGATGAAAGACATGACTGAAGTGTATAAGTGGAAGATGGGTATTAACAAAGACATGACTGAAGTGTATAAGTGCAAGATGGGTATTAACAAAGACATGACTGAAGTGTATAAGTGGAAGATGGGTACTAACAAAGACATGACTGAAGTGTATAAGTGCAAGATGGGTATTAACAAAGACATGATGAAGTGTATAAGTGCAAGATGGGTTATTAACAAAGACATGACTGAAGTGTATAAGTGCAAGATGGGTATTAACAAAGACATGACTGAAGTGTATAAGTGCAAGATGGGTATTAACAAAGACATGACTGAAGTGTATAAGTGCAAGATGGGTATTAACAAAGACATGACTGAAGTGTATAAGTGGAAGATGGGTATTAACAAAGACATGACTGAAGTGTATAAGTGGAAGGTGGGTATTAACAAGAGACATGACTGAAGTGTATAAGTGCAAGATGGGTATAACAAAGACATGACTGAAGTGTATAAGTGCAAGATGGGTATTAACAAAGGAGATATAAATAACGTCCTGATCATATCCCTCCAAGAAAGAACTTGAAATAATCGACTCAAATTAGATAAATTTAGATTTAGAAATGATATAGGAAAGTATTGGTTTGGAAATAGAGTAATGGATGAGTGGAACAGTCTACCTAGTAGTGGATGAGTGGAACAGTCTACCTAGTAGTGGATGAGTGGAACAGTCTACCTAGTAGTGGATGAGTGGAACAGTCTACCTAGTAGTGGATGAGTGGAACAGTCTACCTAGTAGTGGATGAGTGGAACAGTCTACCTAGTAGTGGATGAGTGGAACAGTCTACCTAGTAGTGGATGAGTGGAACAGTCTACCTAGTAGTGGATGAGTGGAACAGTCTACCTAGTAGTGGATGAGTGGAACAGTCTACCTAGTAGTGGATGAGTGGAACAGTCTACCTAGTAGTGGATCAGTGGACAGTCTACCTAGTAGTGGATGAGTGGAACAGTCTACCTAGTAGTGGATCAGTGGAACAGTCTACCTAGTAGTGGATGAGTGGAACAGTCTACCTAGTAGTGGATGAGTGGAACAGTCTACCTAGTAGTGGATGAGTGGAACAGTCTACCTAGTAGTGGATGAGTGGAACAGTCTACCTAGTAGTGGATGAGTGGAACAGTCTACCTAGTAGTGGATGAGTGGAACAATCTACCTAGTAGTGGATGAGTGGAACAATCTATATAGTAGTGGATGAGTGGAACAATCTACCTAGTAGTGGATGAGTGGAACAATCTACCTAGTAGTGGATGAGTGGAACAGTCTACCTAGTAGTGATGAGTGGAACAATCTACCTAGTAGTGGATGAGTGGAAACAATCT
Organism: Cherax quadricarinatus; assembly: GCF_026875155.1. Lineage (NCBI taxonomy): Eukaryota > Metazoa > Arthropoda > Malacostraca > Decapoda > Parastacidae > Cherax > Cherax quadricarinatus. The sequence continues at coordinate 7,665,416 of NC_069486.1, forward strand.
ATTAGTAGTGGATGAGTGGAACAATCTACCTAGTAGTGGATGAGTGGAACAATCTACCTAGTAGTGGATGAGTGGAACAGTCTACCTAGTAGTGGATGAGTGGAACAGTCTACCTAGTAGTGGATGAGTGGAACAGTCTACCTGTAGTGGATGAGTGGAACAATCTACTAGTAGTGGATGAGTGAACAGTCTACCTAGTAGTGGATGAGTGGAACAGTCTACCTAGTAGTGGATGAGTGGAACAGTCTACCTAGTAGTGGATGAGTGGAACAGTCTACCTAGTAGTGGATGAGTGGAACAATCTACCTAGTGGATGAGTGGAACAATCTACCTAGTAGTGGATGAGTGGAACAGTCTACCTAGTAGTGACCGAGTGGAACAGTCTACCTAGTAGTGGATGAGTGGAACAATCTACCTAGTAGTGGATGAGTGGAACAGCCTACCTAGTAGTGGATGAGTGGAACAGTCTACCTAGTAGTGGATGAGTGAAACAATCTACCTAGTAGTGGATGAGTGGAACAGTCTACCTAGTAGTGGATGAGTGGAACAGTCTACCTAGTAGTGGATGAGTGGAACAGTCTACCTAGTAGTGGATGAGTGGAACAGTCTACCTAGTATGGGATGAGTGGAACAGTATACCTAGTAGTGAATGAGTGGAGCAGTCTACCTAGTAGTGGATGAGTGGAACAGTCTACCTAGTAGTGGATGAGTGGAACAGTCTACCTAGTAGTGGATGAGTGGAACAGTCTATCTGTTAGTGGATGAGTGGAACAGTCTACCTAGTAGTGGATGAGTGGAACAGTCTATCTAGTAGTGGATGAGTGGAACAGTCTACCTAGTAGTGGATGAGTGGAACAGTCTACCTAGTAGTGGATGAGTGGAACAGTCTACCTAGTAGTGGATGAGTGGAACAGTCTACCTAGTAGTGGATGAGTAGAACAGTCTACCTAGTAGTGGATGAGTGGAACAGTCTACCTAGTAGTGGATGAGTGGAAAAGTCTACCTAGTAGTGGATGAGTGGAACAGTCTTTCTCTTAGTGGATGAGTGGAACAGTCTACCTAGTAGTGGATGAGTGGAACAGTCTACCTAGTAGTGGATGAGTGGAACAGTCTACCTAGTAGTGGATGAGTGGAACAGTCTACCTAGTAGTGGATGAGTGGAAAAGTCTACCTAGTAGTGCATGAGTGGAACAGTCTATCTGTTAGTGGATGATTGAAACAGTCTACCTAGTAGTGGATGAGTGGAACAGTCTACCTAGTAGTGGATGAGTGGAACAGTCTACCTAGTAGTGGATGAGTGGAACAATCTACCTAGTAGTGGATGAGTGGAACAGTCTACCTAGTAGTGGATGAGTGGAACACTCTACCTAGTAGTGGATGAGTGGAACAGTCTACCTAGTAGTGGATGAGTGGAACAGTCTACCTAGTAGTGGATGAGTGAAATAGTCTACCTAGTAGTGGGTGAGTGGAATAGTCTACCTAGTAGGGGATGAGTGCAACAGTCTACCTAGTAGTGGATGAGTGCAACAGTCTACCTAGTAGTGGATGAGTGGAACAGTCTACCTAGTAGTGGGTGAGTGGAATAGTCTACCTAGTAGTGGATGAGTGGAAGAGTCTACCTAGTAGTGGATGAGTGGAACAGTCTACCTAGTAGTGGATGAGTGGAAGAGTCTACCTAGTAGTGGATGAGTGGAACAGTCTACCTAGTAGTGGATGAGTGGAACAGTCTACCTAGTAGTGGATGAGTGCAACAGTCTACCTAGTAGTGGATGAGTGGAAGAGTCTACCTAGTAGTGGATGAGTGGAAGAGTCTCTACTAGTAGTGGATGAGTGGAACAGTCTACCTAGTAGTGGATGAGTGGAAGAGTCTACCTAGTAGTGGATGAGTGGAACAGTCTACCTAGTAGTGGATGAGTGGAACAGTCTACCTAGTAGTGGATGAGTGGAACAGTCTACCTAGTAGTGGGTGAGTGGAATAGTCTACCTAGTAGTGGATGAGTGCAACAGTCTACCTAGTAGTGGATGAGTGGAAGAGTCTACCTAGTAGTGGATGAGTGGAAGAGTCTACCTAGTAGTGGATGAGTGGAAGAGTCTACCTAGTAGTGGATGAGTGGAAGAGTCTACCTAGTAGTGGATGAGTGGAAGAGTCTACCTAGTAGTGGATGAGTGGAACAGTCTATCTAGTAGGGTCATTGAAGCTAAAACTCTGGATAGCTTCAAATATAGCTTAGATAAATACATGAGTGAGAGGGGTTGAATTTGAGTGGGACTTGTACATGAGTGGGGTTGGATTTGAGTGGAACTTGTATATGAGAGGGGTTGGATTTGAGTGGGACTTGTATATGGTAGGGGTTGGATTTGAGTGGGACTTGTACATTAGAGGGGTTGGATTTGAGTGGAACTTGTATATGAGAGGGGTTGGATTTGAGTGGGACTTGTATATTGTAGGGGTTGGATTTGAGTGGGACTTGTACATGAGAGGGGTTGTGAGTGGTACTTGTTAACAAGGTTATCTTGTTCCTTGGGTAACATTGATAATGGGTTGGGGTGAATATTTATGTTAGTGGGTTTGTGACTGAGAAGAACCTGCCTAATATGGGCTAGTAGGCCTCCTGCAGTGCTCCTCCTTTCTTAGCTTCTGATATTCTGTGCACTTGTGTTTTACTGTATCACAATGTTGTTCTCATGACGCTAGGAAGCGTGCTAGGAAAGGTGCTATTAATGGTGCCAGGAAGGGTGCTAGGGAGGGTGCTAAGAAGGGCGCTAGGAAAAATGGTAAGAAGGGTTGTAGGGACGGTGCTAGGAAGGGTGCTAGGAAAGGTGCTACTGACAGTGATAGGAAGTGTGCAAGGGAGGGTGCTAGGATGCTAGGAGCTGCGGTCCCAGGAGCATCATCAACCATCACTTGGACAGAACCTATTGTGGACGTCGATACTGAGTCAGTCACCTGATGGATCACCTACCACCTGGGTCACTTACTGACCAGGACACTACCACCACCACCTATCACCTGGGTCACCTACTGATCAGAACACTACCATCACCTATCACCTGGGTCACCTACTGATCAGAACACTACCATCACCTACCACCTGGGTCACCTACTGACCAGACACTACCACCACCTACCACCTGGGTCACCTACTGATCAGAACACTACCATCACCTACCACCTGGGTCACCTACTGATCAGAACACTACCATCACCTACCACCTGGTCACCTACTGTCAAAAACACTACCATCACCTACCCCCGGGGTCACCTACTGACCGGCACTACCATCCCCTACCACCTGGGTCCCTACGCCCAGGCCACAACCCCCACCTCCCTTCGGGTCACCTGCTGCCCCAGAAATATCAACATCACCTGGGTCAGTATGCCCAAGATATACTGCACTAGCACCTGAGGGCTCCTGCGCCCCAGTGCCGGGTGTGGGGGACGTCCCCTTCCCCCCCTCAGGCAGGAAACGATACTCCCCGTCGTGTTCCCAGCGGTATCAGGGACAGCAGAACCTTCCCCAGCACACACCTCTCGTTACACCTTCACACTGCCCCCTAGCCATTTTTGTTTGCCACCTAGCACACTTCTGCTAGTAAAAGACACTACAGTAGCACTTTGCACACCCCTTCAGCTAGCCCTGCAGCTGTTTGTAGCACTTGGGCAACTGGGCTAGCACTGGCCACTACAGCTGCACCTAGAACATGTCGTTGCGTTGCACCTAGCCACTGCAGTAGCCCCTAGCACACTTTGCTAGCATTAAGACCTGCAGCTGCACAGAAACATTGTACTAGTATCTCACACTGGCTAGACGGGGAACATTGTTACTAGCACCTGACCTAAAACATGTTGTAGCACCTAGCCGCGGTTGCTAGCCCTAGAACACTGTTGCTAGCACCTAGATACTGTTGCTAGCCCTAGCACACTGCAGCTAGCACAGAACATGTTGTAGCCCCTAGAAACCCTGCAGCTAGCACTAAAAATTTTGTTTGTAGCACTAAAACACTGTTGTAGCCCCTACCCCTTTGCTGCACCTAGACCTGTTGTAGCATAGCTCAGTTTTAGAAAACCATTTTCCCGAACAGTGTACCAGTAGTTGTCACTATCACCTTTCTTGTGAGTCACTGTCTGAATCATATTGTGCTGACCACAGCAGTATTCAAAGCCCCCCTCACTATGGGTACTGTGGGGGGCTAGTCAGTTTACGAGATGGAAAGGAGAAGGCGGGTGTTGGGCGTCCCCACATTATCTGAAATTATACGTACTCCACCCTACGTGATATTATTTACCTATCACGTACGACCCCCACCTGTATAGAAACTGTTGCTAGCACCGGAACACTGCGCTAGCCCCTGAATACTGTTGCTAGCACCTAGCACCTGACTGCCCCCCCTAAAAAAACCTGATGCTCCCCACAAACACCTGCAGCTAGCCACCTGACACTGTTGCTAGCCCTAGCAGCTTTTGCTGACCTAAAACACTGTTGCTAGCACCTAGCACAGCAGCTGCACTAGAACACGTTGCAGCACCTAACCACTGCAGCTAGCCCTAAAACACTTTTTGCTAGCATTAAGCCCCTGAGCTAGCACTAGAACATTTTTACTAGCACCTAGCACACTGCGCTGCACCTAGCAAAAGCTCTGCTGCCCCTAGCACGCTGTTGCTAGCACTTAGACATGCAGCTACACCTGAACACTGTTGTAGCACCTAGAACATGTTGTGCACCTGCACATGCAGTGCACCTAGAACATGTTGCTAGCCCCTGCACACTGCGCTAGCACCTTGAAACTTTTGTAGCACCTAGAACACTGTTGATAGCACCTAGAACACTGTTGTAGCCCTAGAACACGTTGTAGCCCCTTTTAACACGTTGCTAGCCCCCAGCACACTGCAGCGCACCTAAAAACACTGCGCTAGCACCTAGCACACTGCAGCTAGCCCTGCACACTCAGTAGACCGACACTGAAAGCTAGCCCCCTAGACACTGCAGCTGCACCTAGACACGCAGCTAGCACCTAGCACACGTTTAAGCACTAAATATAAAAATAACAGCAACAACACAGCAATACAACAACAACAAACAACACTAAACACAACCAGTAAAAACACTACCCACAACAACAATTCAAAAAAATTTTTCAACAACAATACAACAAATATAAAAACAAAAAACAAAACAATAAAACCCTAAACACAACATAACAGTACAAAAAACAACAGCAAAAATACAACAACAATAATGCAACTCATTTACAAACAACAACAACAACAATCAACAACAATTCAACAACAACAAAAATACAACAATACAACCCCAAAAAATTTACAAACACTACACCAAAACAATAAAAAACAAAATACAACACTACAACAAACAAAACAACAATTCAACAACAATACAAAAACATAATAAAACACTAAAACAACATAAAACAACAACAACAACAGTAACAATACAACAAAAATAATGCAACATCGTAAAAAACAACAACAACAACAACAATACAACACAACAACAATACAACAACAATACAACAACAACAAAAAACAACAAAAACAACAATCAACAACAAAAATAATGAAAAACATCAGTACAACAACAACAAAAACAACAAACAACAACAACAACAATACAACAACAACAACAATACAACAACAACAACAATACAACAAAGATCGTTAGGTTGTAAATTTTTTGTTTGGTTCAAAAATACAATTTTTGCTTGATAAGGAAGGCACTCAGAGACAATTGGCATTGTGGCCATTCTGTACTAGTGTCAACCATAACGTGCCACAAAAAACAGTGCCAAGTATAAAAGGCCAAAATCGTGCCAACTATGGTAAAACTATTGTAATGGCAGGTGTAATGGTACTCTCACTTAGTGTGTACTACCTAAATTTTAGTTGCAGGGGGCAGACCCCGTGTGGTGTGTGTGTGTGTGTGTGTGTGTGTGTGTGTGTGTGTGTGTGTGGTGTGTGTGTACTCCTATTTGTGGTTGCAAGGGTCATGTGTGTAGTGTTGTGTGTGTGGGTGTGTGTTGTGTGTGTGTGTGTACTCACCTATTTGTCTCACTATTTGTGGTTTCAGGGGTCGATTCACAGCCCTGGCCCCCCCCCCCCTTTGCTGTTGCCAGGTTCTCTCTCCTGCCCCATGGCTCTTCATCTCGCCCCTTTTTAAAATTTGTTGGTTCCTGCCTCCACTACATCATTTCTGGCTTTCCAGGCCTGGCTACTCTAGACTGAAGAAAATACTTCCAAAATCCCTTTTATTCATTGAGTCTTCAACTTCCAATTGGCCTCTTGTTTCTGTGTCCCTTTTCGGAAATCCCGTCTTTGTCCACCTCGTCTATTCCCCGCAGATTTTTATGTGTTTTCATTTCCCCCTGACCCCCCTGTTCCGTGCGTAGGCCGATTTCCCTCAACCCCCTTTTTCATAGGACAAACCTCGTGCTTGGGATAGTTTGTTGCAAACCTTTGCCCCTTTTTCTAATTTCTTGACGTGTTTTAAGGTGTGGATTCCCAAAATGGTGCTGCATACTCCGTAGGGCCCCCGACTAATGGGTTTAAGAGTCTTAAAGAATCCCTTTCTGAGGTATCGGAACGCACCGTTTGGTTTGCCAGGCGCCCGTAGTGCAGCAGTTTCTGATGAGTGTGCCTCAGGGGATATGCCGGTGTTATACTCACCCCCAGATCTTTTTCTTGAGTGAGGTTTTCAGTCTTTGGCCTTTAAAATTTTGTGTCTGCGGTTTCTTTTTTCCCCCAAACTTTAGACTTTGATTTGGCAGGGTTTTAATTCAAGGAGCCGTTGCTGGACCCGGTTGTAGCTGTCCAGGTCTCCTTTGTAGTCCGCCGATCCTCGTCCCATTTGATTTTTTCTCATTAACTTCACATCATCTGCAAACAAGGACACTTCTGAGTCTATCCTTCCCTTATGTCGTTCAAATTTTTCAAAACCGCACAGGTCCCAGGACTGCCCCTGTGGAACCCCCCTTGTCCGGCGCCCACTCTGACACCCCCGTGCGACCTGACTCGTGGTTTTCCTCCCCGTCAGATATTTTTGACCATTGCAGTGCCCTTTTCCCGTTATGGTGCTGGGCCTCTAGCTTTTTTCAGTAACCTTTGTGAGGAATGTGTCGAAGCCCTTTTTGCAGTCCAAAAATATGCAGTCGATCCACCCCTCTCCCTTTCCCCGTCTTACTTCTGTACCTTGTCATTTTAAAAATCAGTAGGTTTTTGAACAGGATTTTCCTTCCCGAAACCCTGTGGTTGTCAATTATACACTTGAAAATTTCCAGGTGCCCACCACTTCCTCCCGATGATCTTTCCTGACCTTGCATAAATATAACGTTAGTGTAAAGGTCTGTAGTTTGTGCCCCATGCTGTTCCCTTTTTAAAAATTTGGGGCTCATTTGCCATTTTCCCTACCCCAGGAGTTGCCCCGTTTCAAATGATGGTTGAAGGGTCTTTTTTAATGGCCACACAAAATCTTGCTCCCTCTTTAAGGACCTGGAGAGATGTTGTTGGGTCCACCGCCTTTGAGGGGTCAAAATTCGCATGCAGCTTCTTCACCTCCTCCTTGGTTATATGTACTATCCAGCACTTGCTGGTTGCCCCCCTTTGATTTCTTGGAGTCCTATGGTTTCCACGGGAAATACCTTTTAAATCTTTTGTTGGCTCCTCCCAAAACCCCCGGGCGTTTTTGTGATTCCCCTACCCTTCCTCAGCTGTTACCCGGTCCTTGACTGTTGTTTTCCCCCTGTGGGTGACAACAGCTTGGGCAGCTTTATTTTTGATGCATGTCATTTTCTATTGCTTGGCCTCCCCCCCCCCTTTTTATCTGTGCATATTCGTTTCTGGCTCTTCGGCTGATTTCTTTTTTTCCCGAGTTTTCTGTCTTTTGTACCCTTTTCCCTTCTCTAGTACACCCAGTTTTTGCTCCCTACACCTTTGGGTGAACCAAGGATGTTATGTTTTCCCTTATTTCGTTTCCCCTTTGGGAACAAAACCTCTCCTTGTCCTTGCATTTTGTTGCACATAGTCCTCATTTTTGTATGGTTTTCCTGTCAGTTCCCTCTCCCACGAAAGTCTTGAAAGGGGTTCCTCATGCCCCAGTAGTTCCCCCTTTTGTAGTTTGGTTTTTCCCCGCCCCTTTTTTTGCTACCTTCCACTTGGAGCTCAGCTATGTAGTCGAAGCACAGACCACATGTCACTAGCTCCCCGGGGCCTTTAACTAACCCTCGATGTCCGAACTACTCAGGTGAATACAAGGGCCCAAACCCTTTTGGTTCATCCTCTCCCCTTCTTGGGGAGTGTCTTAACATGTTGATGCATGAGGTTTTCCAGTGCCACATCCATCATCTTGGGTCTCCATGTTTCGGGACCCCATGGGGCTCCAGGTTTTCCCAGTCAATCTCCTTGAGATTGAAATCACCCATAAACTATTAACCCTTGCTCCCCAGTGTGCTCTCTGGCCACCTCGGCTAGTGTGTCGATCATTGCTCTGTTGCTCTCATCGTGATTCTTCTCTTGGCCTCCTGCAGTTTGTGGTGGGTTTGTACATTACTTGCATTATCACTTATGTCCTCAGACTGGATTGTTCCTACTAAGCTAGTCCCTTTCGCCCGTGCATCCATTTCTTTCCATTTTCTCAAAAACACCATGGTTTTTAAGAGCAGTGCAACTCCTCGTCCCCCTCTCCTTCCTCTGTCTTTCTTGAGTATGTGTGTGTGTGTGTATGTGTGTTGTGTTGTGTGTGTACTCACCTATTGTACTCACTAATGTGGTCTGCAGGGGTCGAGACCTCAGCTCCTGGCCCGCCTCTTCACTGATCGCTACTGGATCCTCTCTCTCTCTCTGCTTCCTGAGCTTTGTTCCTACCTCTTCTTAAAAACTATGTATGTTCTGCCTCCACTAACTTCACTTGTAGGCTATTCCACTTGCTGACAACTTGACTGAAGAATTACTTCCTAACGTCCCTTCGTGGACTCGTCTGAAGTCTTCCAGCTTCCAGTTGTGACCCCTTGTCCCTGTGTCCCTCTCTGGAACATCCTATCTCTGTCACCTTGTCTATTCCCCGCAGAATTTGTATGTCGTTATCATGTCTCCTCTGACCTACTTCTGTCCTCCAGTGTGTCGTCCGATTTCCTGAAACCTTTCCTGTACGCCATTCCCTTGAGCTTGGGACTAGCCTTGTTGCAAACCTTGTACCCTTTCTCAACTCTTGGAGTGACTTGACCAGGTGTGTGTTCAGACTGGTGCTGAATACTCCAGTATGGGCCTATATACACAGTGTACAGTGTCTTGAAACGATTCCTTTATTAAGGTATCGGAACGCTACTTATTCAGGTGCCAGGCGCCGTTTGCTGCAGCGGTTTATTTGGTTGAAGTGATGCTCGGTGATGTGCCTCGGTGTTATGGTACCCAAGGTCTTCTCCCGAGTGAGGTCTGTAGTCTGTGTCCATAGCCTAACTCTGTCTGCCCCCGGTTTCCCCCTTTGCCCCTCCCCATTCTTCATGACTTTGCATTTGGATGGATTGATAATTCGGAAGCAGTTGCTGGGACCACATGTCCAGCCTGTCCAGGTCTCGTTGCAGTCCGCCTCATCCTCGTCCGATTTATTCTTCTCTGCATACTTCACGTCATCTGCAAACAGCGGGGACACTTCAGAGTTTTCCTTCCCTCATGTCGTTCACGTATATAAAAAATTGATGGTCCTAGAAACTGACCCCTGTGGGACCCGCTCGTAACAGGGCGCCCACTGTGATACATCTTCACGTACCATGTTCGTTGCTGCTCCTGTCAAGTGAGTGTGTTGTGTGTGTCTGTGTGTATGTGTGTGTGTGTGTGTCTGTATGCTGTGTGATTGTGTGTGTGTGTATGTGTGTGTGTGTGTCTGTGTGTGATGTCTGTGTATGAGTATGTGTTGTAACTGAAGATATACTTCCTAACACCCTTGGACTCATTAAGTTTCTAACCTTACAGTTGTGACCCCTGTTGCTGTGACCCCTTGGTGCTGGGATCCCTTGTTGCTGTGTCACCTTGTTGCTGTGTCCTTGTTGCTTGTGACCCCTTGTTTGCTGTGACCCCTTTGTTGCTTGTGTCCCCTTGATGCTGTGACCCCTTGTTGCTGTTGTCCCCCTTGTTGCTGTGATCCCTTGTTGCTGTTGTCCCCTTTTTGCTGTTGACCCTTGTTGACTGTGAATTTTTTTTTTTTTTCCTTGTTGCTGTGTTCCCTTGTTGCTGTGACACCCCTGTTGCTGTGATCCCTTGTGCTGAGTCCCCTTTGTTGCTGTGACCCTTATTGGGTGTCCCTGTTGTGTCCCCTGCCGCTAGTGTCCCCTTGTTGTGTCCCCTAGCCGCTGTGTCCCCTAGTTGTGTCCCCTTGCTGTGACCATTTGTTGCTGTGTCCCCTTGTTGCTGTGTCCCCTTGTTGCTGTGTCCCCTTGTTGCTGTGTCCCCTTGTTGCTGTGTCCCCTTGTTGCTGTGTCCCCTTGTTGCTGTGTCCCCTTGTCGTTATCATGTCCTCTCTATCCCTCCTGTCCTCCAGCATCATCAGGTTGATTTCTCTTAACCTCTCCTCGTAGGACATACCTCTTAGCTCCGGGACAAGTCTTGTTGCAAACCTTTATAGTTTCTCTAATTTTTTGACGTGTTTGACCAGGTGTCTGTTCCATACTGGTGCTGCATACTCCAGTATGGGCCTGACGTACACGGTGTACAGTGTCTTGATTGACTCCTTTGTCAGGTATTAAAAAACTATTCTTATGTTTGCCAGGCGACTATATGCTGCAACAGTTATTTGGCTGTGGTTCTCAGGAGATATGCTCGGTATAATGCAGCCTTTGACCTCCTACCTGTACTCTGCGGTCTTCTTTCACCTTCTGCAATCTTCATGACCTTTGCACTTGCTGGAGTAAAACTCCAGGAGCCAGTTGTTACACCAGGGTTGCAACCTGTCCAGATTCCCATATAGTTCTACCTGATCCTCATTCGCTTGTATCCTCCTCATTAGCTTCACATCGTCTGCAAACAGTGACACATCTGAATATACACCTTCCATCATGTCATGTACATATACCAGAAATAGCACGGGTCCTATGACTGACCCTTGTTGAACATCGCTCGTCACATGCACTCTGACACCTCGTTACGTACCATGACTCGTTGTTTCCTTTTTGTCAGGTATTTTCTGATTCACTGTAGTGTCTTTCCTGTTATTCCTGCCTGCTCTTCTAGCTTTTGCACGAAACCTTCTTACAGTCCAGGCAAATGCAGTCTACGTATCCCTCTCTCTCCTGTCTTCTGCCACCTTGTCATAGAACTCCAGTAGGTTTGTGACACAGGATTTCCTTTCCCTGAAACCACGTTCGTTGGCATGTATGAACCCGTTTCTTTCTATCTGCTCCACCACTTTTCTCCTGATAATTTTCTCGACGACTTTGCATACTATACATGTCAGTGACACTGGTCTGTAGTTTAATGCTGCCTGTCTCCTTTCTTAAAACTTGGAACTATATTTGCTGTCTTCCACACCTCAGGTAGTTGCTCTGTTATGATAAATGTACTGAAGTGTGTGTCTGTTCCCTTTCACAGGCCCCATGGATAGATGTTATCTGGTCCCACTGCCTTTGAGGTATATAGTTCACCTAGCAATTTCTTCACTTCCTCGGCTGTGTTGCATGTCCAGGGTTTCTGTCTCCACTGAAAATAATAATGCTGGTCATTTTTTTGTGATGTTCCCTCCCTCCTTCCTCATCCTGAACACCTCGTCCTTGACTGTTGTTTGCCTTCTCATGTGACTGTATAATAGTTTTGGGTCAGATCTGACTTTCGATACTCTGTCATTCTTATATTGCCGCTGGGTTTCTTCCCTTATCCATGCATCTTCGTTTCTGGATCTTCGGCTCATCTTTTTTTTTTCCTTGGATCTTTTGTCTTCTATACTTTTTCCATGTTCCAACACACTTAACTTTGGCCTCTCTGCACCTTCAGGTGAACCAAGGTCTCATTCTGGGCTTTGCATTGTTTCTGCTGCCCCTTGGTATGGACTTCTCTTCCTGCACTTTTTGGTCACGTGTTCCATCATTTCATTTACTGTCTTTTCCCTCCAGTTCTCTTCCCCACTGCACTTCATGAAAGAATTGCCTCATGCCTCTGTAGTCCCCTCTTATGGAGTATGGTTTCTCTCATCCTCGTACAGCTTCGCTCTCCACTGTTAACTCTATATTCGAAGCCCAAGACCACGTGATCACTATCTCCAAGTGGCCTCTCATATGTGATATCCTCAATTTCAGAGCTGTTTGAGGTGAATACAAAGTCCGGCCTTGCTGGTTCATTGTCTCCTCTGTCTCTCTGGTAGTGTTCCTAACATGTTAGTACATGACGTTTTCCAGTACTGTCTCCAGCATCTTAGCCCTCCAGGTTTATGGTTTCCAATGTGGCTCCAGGTTTTCGAAGTCAGTCTCCCTGTGGTTAAAGTCCCACATGATGATTAGCTTTGCCCTGCCCATGTGGGCCCTTTTGGCCACCTCAGCTAGTGTGTCCACCATTGTTCTGTTTCTCTAATTGTACTCTTGTCTTGGCCTCCTGCTATTCTGTGGTGGGTTGTACATCACTGTACTGACCATTTTGGGACCCCCTACCAAGTAGTCCCTCACTTTCCCTCTGTCCATGCCTCTCAACTCCTCAAAACTCCACTGAATTTTGATCAGTGCAACTCCTCCTCTGTTCCCTCTATCTTTCCTCAGGATCTGATATCTAGTTGGAAAGATCAAGTCTATTACATTCCCCACGAGTTTTGTCTCCATGAGTGCTATGGTGTCTGGAGATCCTTCCATGATTCGTTCATTCCACTTTTCACACTTGTTATTCCATTTGTGTTGGTGTACCATACCTTCAGCTTCTTTTCCGATACTATTTTCTAGGGGATTTGTGCAGGCTGGGGAGTGGGAGACCTGTCAGGATACTATGAGAGGTTGCTGTGTAGGTGGAGTTTGTGCTGGGGGTGGGGAGTTGTGATTCCGGAGTATGGATTGTTTTGGGTTATTGTATTTGGTTGTGGTGGGGTAGTAGGGGTTGAGGGTGTTTATGGATGGTTCTGCTGATGGCTGTGTTTGCTGGTCCTCCCATGTCTGGGCTTCCCTGCCTGTCTCTAGCCTTATCTTTCTTTCCTGCCCCCTTGTGTCTTTCTACCCTCTCTCGGTTTCTCTCATTCTATTCGTTTTCTATCACTGTCAAGGTTCACCCTCTGCTATTGTGAGTATGTGTTGTGTAGTGTGTTGTGTGTTGTGTGTATGTGTTGTGATGTGTTGTGTGTAACAGCAGGTAAGGTAGCAACAGCCAGATACAAATTACTAACACATGTCTACACACATGGAAGAGTCACACCACCCTAGTAAAATCCTCAAGATTTCACCAGTAAATTAGTCATGTTTGGACATCAGTCTTGAATACCCCGGCGTCTGAGTGCTGTGGCTGGCAGACACCACGTCAGTATAACCAGATGGTACTCAGATGATGCCAGCTGGGATCATGAAGTTACCACAGGTGACCACTGTAACACTGTGTTGTGGCTATGTTAAGGTGATCTTGTAGACTGTTAAGGCAGCATTGTTGATATACCAGTAGCCTCAGCCTTAAGTATACTCGGCAGTGGATAGTACAGGGAGTTTACTTGGTAGGTTTATGCCGGGCCATAGGCCTAGTGGGAGGGAATGAGGATACGCTCAGCTGAGCTCTAGCTTTCAGCCAAGTCCGCGAGGTGAGGGCATACGTTCTGGAGCAGCGAGGTGCAAAATACGTGTGACTGGATTAACAGGTGGTACAATAGTACCAGGTAGGTGGTACGATGGTAACAGGTAGGAGAGAGGGTCGTAGTGGTAGTTGTTACTGGTGGTGGTAGTAATGGTAATTGTGGTGGTAGTAATGGTATTGGTGGTGGTAGTGATGGTAATGGTGGTGGTTGTGATGGTAATGGTGGTGGTTGTGATGGTAATGGTGGTGGTTGTGATGGTAATGGTGGTGGTTGTGATGGTAATGGTGGTGGTAATTGTGGTGGTAGTAATGGTAATGGTGGTGGTAGTTAATGTGACTGGTATTAAGATTGTTTGTGTTGGAGGCACGCCTCCACCAGCCCTCTCCTCCCTCCCTCCCTCCCTCTCTCTTTACCTCACTCCCTCTCACACTCAGCCATCACTACAATAACAACAACCAAAACCTCAACACAGTCAAAGAGTAAGCTGACAGTCGAAGAGCAAGCTGACAGTCAAAGAGCAAGCTGACAGCCAGAGAGCAAGCTGACAGTCAAAGAGTAAGCTGACAGTCAGAGAGTAAGCTGACAGTCAAAGAGAAAGCTGACAGTCAAAGAGAAAGCTGACAGTCAAAGAGAAAGCTGACAGCCAAAGAGCAAGCTGACAGTCAAAGAGCAAGATGACAGTCAAAGAGCAAGCTGACAGTCAAAGAGCAAGCTGACAGTCAGAGAGTAAGCTGACAGTCAAAGAGCAAGATGACAGTCAAAGAGCAAGCTGACAGTCAGAGAGTAAGCTGACAGTCAAAGAGCAAGATGACAGTCAAAGAGCAAGCTGACAGTCAAAGAGCAAGCTGACAGCCAGAGAGCAAGCTGACAGTCAAAGAGTAAGCTGACAGTCAGAGAGTAAGCTGACAGTCAAAGAGAAAGCTGACAGTCAAAGAGAAAGCTGACAGTCAAAGAGAAAGCTGACAGCCAAAGAGCAAGCTGACAGTCAAAGAGCAAGATGACAGTCAAAGAGCAAGCTGACAGTCAAAGAGCAAGCTGACAGTCAGAGAGTAAGCTGACAGTCAAAGAGCAAGATGACAGTCAAAGAGCAAGCTGACAGTCAGAGAGTAAGCTGACAGTCAAAGAGCAAGATGACAGTCAAAGAGCAAGCTGACAGTCAAGAAGCAAGTTGACAAAGAGCAAGCTGACTGTCAGAGAGCAGGCTGACTGTCAGAGAGCAGGCTGACAGTCAAAGAGCAAGCTGACAATGAAAGTCAGCAAAGAGCAAGCTGACAGTCAAAGTCAGCAGTCAAAGAGCAAGCTGACAGTCAAAGTCAGCAGTCAAAGAGCAAGCTGACAGTCAAAGTCAGCAGTCAAAGAGCAAGCTGACAGTCAAAGTCAGCAGTCAAAGAGCAAGCTGACAGTCAAAGTCAGCAGTCAAAGAGCAAGCTGACGTCAAAATCAGCAGTCAAAGAGCAAGCTGACAGTCAAGTCAGCAGTCAAAGAGCAAGCTGACAGTCAAAGTCAGCAGTCAAAGAGCAAGCTGACAGTCAAAGTCAGCAGTCAAAGAGCAAGCTGACAGTCAAAGTCAGCAGTCAAAGAGCAAGCTGACAGTCATAATCAAGACAAACACACAGGTATGTTTTTCTTGACCAGGTATTCCTTCACTAAGATATACAGTATTTACAGTGTCAACAGTATGCCAATACTGAGCCAGAGTGTGAGTTTACTAGACCAGCTGGTGTGTGACCCCACAGCCAGCTGGAGTGTCTGGCCCCACAGCCAGGTGGTCAGGCACAGTCCGGAATGTTCGGCCCCACAGCCAGGTGGTCAGGCACAGTCCGGAATGTTCGGCCCCACAGCCAGGTGGTCAGGCACAGTCCGGAATGTTCGGCCCCACAGCCAGGTGGTCAGGCACAGTCCGGAATGTTCGGCCCCACAGCCAGGTGGTCAGGCACAGTCCGGAATGTTCGGCCCCACAGCCAGGTGGTCAGGCACAGTCCGGAATGTTCGGCCCCACAGCCAGGTGGTCAGGCACAGTCCGGAATGTTCGGCCCCACAGCCAGGTGGTCAGGCACAGTCTGGAATGTTCGGCCCCACAGCCAGGTGGTCAGGCACAGTCCGGAATGTTCGGCCCCACAGCCAGGTGGTCAAACACAGGCTGGAATGTCCGACCTCACAGCCAGGTGGTCAAATGCAGGCTGGAATGTCCGACCTCACAGCCAGGTGGTCAAACACAGGCTGGAATGTCCGACCTCACAGCCAGGTGGTCAAACACAGGCTGGAATGTCTGACCCCACAGCCAAGTGGTCAAACACAGGCTGGAATGTCCGATCCCACAGCCAGATGGTCAAGAATAATGTCACCTTGGCTTTCAGTTCCAGTACTTCCAATGTTGGTTCATTAAACAGGACAACTAACAGAGCAGTGGGGGCCCCACAACAGCAGTATTCTGAACTATCAGTTGACTCTTGGAGAAGAGACATGACAGCGTTTGTGTGATGAACACAGAATAAATTGTAACGTACTGAAGGCATGTTACACCCCCTCCCCAGAGCATGTAACACCCCCCTCCTCTAGAGCATGTAACACCCCCTCCCCAGAGCATGTAACACCCCCCTCCCCTAGAGCATGTAACACCCCCTCCCCCAGATCACTATAACAGCCGCGGTTAAGTATCCCACAAATACATAATGTATCATCATAACAAAAAATTAAACTAGCTAATATAGCTACTATTGCAGCACACGCAACACAGCTGCTAGTGCAACACACGCAACACAGCTGCTAGTGCAACACACGCAACACAGCTGCTAGTGCAACACACGCAACACAGCTGCTAGTGCAACACACGCAACACAGCTGCTAGTGCAACACACGCAACACAGCTGCTAGTGCAACACACGCAACACAGCTGCTAGTGCAACACACGCAACACAGCTGACTGACAGTACTAGACATAAGTAAGAAAGAATTTCCAAGCTCTTTCGTGACTTTTCACATTATCAAGGAACTATACGTATATGTGAGTCTTACATATACATTGTGTTGCAGAGGCGTGACCTCTGCAACACAACTGTCAACAAAGATTTAAGTTATACTATGAATTAAGGAAAGATCCTGGACTTCACCTTACAAAACAAAGCTAATGTGATAGTAATTATGGCAAGGTAGATTATACTGGAACATGTTAGTAGATGGAGGAACTTACGTGCTTCTTTACCCACTGGTGACACTGCCTACTACTGCTTCACCTCAGCCTACTACTGCTTCACCTCAGCCTACTACTGCTTCACCTCAGCCTACTACTGCTTCACCTCAGCCTACCACTGCTTCACCTCAGCCTACCACTGCTTCACCTCAGCCTACCACTGCTTCACCTCAGCCTACTACTGCTTCACCTCAGCCTACTACTGCTTCACCTCAGCCTACCACTGCTTCACCTCAGCCTACCACTGCTTCACCTCAGCCTACCACTGCTTCACCTCAGCCTACCACTGCTTCACCTCAGCCTACCACTGCTTCACCTCAGCCTACCACTGCTTCACCTCAGCCTACCACTGCTTCCCCCTCAGCCTACCACTGCTTC
>NC_069486.1:7683234-7701692 GCF_026875155.1 Cherax quadricarinatus
GATGAGTGGAACAGTCTACCTAGTAGTGGATGAGTGGAACAGTCTACCTAGTAGTGGATGAGTGGAACAGTCTACCTAGTAGTGGATGAGTGGAACAGTCTACCTAGTAGTGGATGAGTGGAACAGTCTACCTAGTAGTGGATGAGTGGAACAGTCTACCTAGTAGTGGATGAGTGGAACAGTCTACCTAGTAGTGGATGAGTGGAACAGTCTACCTAGTAGTGGATGAGTGGAACAGTCTACCTAGTAGTGGATGAGTGGAACAGTCTACCTAGTAGTGGATGAGTGGAACAGTCTACCTAGTAGTGGATGAGTGGAACAGTCTACCTAGTAGTGGATGAGTGGAACAGTCTACCTAGTAGTGGATGAGTGGAACAGTCTACCTAGTAGTGGATGAGTGGAACAGTCTACCTAGTAGTGGATGAGTGGAACAGTCTACCTAGTAGTGGATGAGTGGAACAGTCTACCTAGTAGTGGATGAGTGGAACAGTCTACCTAGTAGTGGATGAGTGGAACAGTCTACCTAGTAGTGGATGAGTGGAACAGTCTACCTAGTAGTGGATGAGTGGAACAGTCCACCTAGTAGTGGATGAGTGGAACAGTCTACCTAGTAGTGGATGAGTGGAACAGTCTACCTAGTAGTGGATGAGTGGAACAGTCTACCTAGTAGTGGATGAGTGGAACAGTCTACCTAGTTTATTTATTTATTTATTTATTATAAATTTGTGCACACATACAGAGGTACAAAAAAATACAGATAAGAGCAGTATGCCAAAGCCACTTATACTATGCATAGCATTACGGGCTGGCTTAAAATTAACTTAAGATTAATTAAGCAATGATGAAGTCAGTGATAAAACATTAATGTAAACAGATTACTATAAAGCACAAGTGAGTATTACAAAGACAGGTCATATGAAGGATTCTGTTAGGTAGTGTATTTAAAAAATAATAAAGTTAGATTGGGTTTTAGGTTTAACATTTATGTGATATAATTGTGAGAAACATTTAAGATATACAATTTATAAGGTTCAGTTATTCAGTATTTATTTGGTTTTGGGTGAGTAAGTGATCTTTGAGTAGAGACTTGAATTTATAAACAGGAAGTGTTTCTTTTATATTTACAGGTAATGAATTCCAGATTTTAGGGCCTTTTATGTGCATTGAGTTTTTGCATAGTGTGAGATGAACACGAGGAACATCAAAGAGTGATCTGTGCCTTGTGTTATGGTCATGTGTTCTGTTGAGGTTGGCAAGGAGATGTTTGAGGGGAGGGTTAATATCAGAGTTAAGTGTTCTATGTATGTAATAGGTGCAGTAATAAGTATGGATGTTTTGTATGGTGAGTAGGTTTAGTGTATTGAATATTGGTGGAGTGTGCTGCCTGTAGTGAGAATTTGTTATCATTCTAACTGCAGCCTTTTGTTGGGTAATTAGTGGTCTGAGATGGTTAACTGTTGTTGAGCCCCATGCACAAATTCCATAGGTGAGATAGGGGTAAATAAGAGAGTGATATAGGGCCAGGAGGGCTGACTGTGGAACATAGTACCGTATCTTCGATAGTATGCCTACAGTCTTGGAAATTTTCTTAGAAATTTGTTGTATATGTGTATGAAATTTGAGTCTATTATCAAGGTGGATTCCTAAGAATTTTCCCTCTGTTAGCTTTGTGATAGGTGATCCGTTTATCATTATGTTAAGAGGGACATCTGTAGCTCTGTTACCAAACTGAATGAAGTAGGTTTTGTCAATGTTTAGTGTAAGTTTGTTAGTCCTCATCCAGGTAGATATTTTCTGTAATTCGGTATTTACAGTATTGGCTAGTGTGACTGGGCTCGGGTGAGAGAAGACGTATGTAGTGTCATCTGCAAATAGTGTGGGTTTGAGTAATTGCGAAGCATTTGGAAGGTCATTTATGTATAGGAGAAAGAGAAGAGGGCCAAGGACACTTCCCTGTGGGACACCAACTGTAATTGGTTGTGCAGAAGATTTTGCCCCATTTGCGTACACATATTGACTTCTGTTGCTGAGGTATGACTTGAGGTAGTTGAGGGAGTGCCCTCTTATACCATAGTGTGACAATTTTACGTGGAGCAAGTCATGGTCAACTGTATCAAAAGCTTTACGTAAGTCAATGAAGATCCCCAGTGGGACTTCTTTTTTCTCTATTGCAGTGTATATATGTTCTAGCATGTGTATAATAGCATCATTAGTATTTTTATTAGGCCTGAATCCAAATTGGCAGGGGTTGAGTATGTTCTGGGAGATAAGGTAGGAGTAGATTCGTTTATGAATTAGTTTTTCAAAGATTTTTGAGAGAGGGTGTAAGTTGGATATTGGCCTATAGTTATTCAACTCTGTTTGGTCTCCTCCTTTGTGGATCGGGGTGACCCTTGCTATTTTGAGTACTGTAGGGAAGGTGGAGGATTCAATGGATTTGTTAAAGAGTGTTGCAATGATTGGAGATAGCACTTGTGACACTTTTTTATATATAAAGGGTGGTAAGGTACTTAAATCTCCTGCCTTGTTTTTTAGTGCATTGATAATAAGGGAGACTTCGTATGGGTTAGTCGGAGCTAGGAACAGTGTGTTCGGGTAGTTGCCGGTGAGGTAGTTATTTGGTGGGGTATCTGAGCTTGGGATTTTATGGGCAAGGTTTTGTCCTATAGTGGAGAAGAAATCATTGAGTCTGTTTGCTGTTTCTGTTGGTGGGAGTTGGGGTTCATCTGATTTTGCTAATTTTATTTCGCTATTTCGTGATATCTTTTTTGTTCCCAGAATTTCAGATAGTGTTTTCCAGGTTTTTTATATCACCTCGTAAGTTGGATAATCTGTTCTCATAATACAATTTTTTTGCCCTTCTTATCAGGCTGGTTAGGATTGACGAGTAACGTTTTGTTTGGTCTCTGGTTATGTGACCCATTCTGTACTGTTTTTCATATTGGTGTTTTGTATTTATGGATTTGAGAATGCTGGGTGTTAGCCAGGGACTGTTCAGTCTCTTTGCTGTCATCTGTTTAGTTTTTTTAGGGCAGTGCTTGTTATAGAGGTATTGGGTCTTTTTTAGAAAATTATTAATACATTCGTCAATATCTGTATAGATTTCTAGCTCAGTGTGCCAATCAATGTTTGCTAATGCTGTTGCGAAGTTATTAATGGCTGCCTCATTGTGAAGTCTGAAGGTGACTTTAGTAGTGTCTTGGGGTAGTTTACCAAGAGTTGTTATGAGGAAAGTAGGGTAGTGGTCTGTGGTATTATCTGTAATTATGCCTGATTTTAAAGGGGATATGGTGTTGGTCCAGATGTGGTCAAGTAGGGAAACACTAGTCTCTGTAACTCTTGTAGGTTTTGTTACTGTTGGTAGTAACATACAGTTACTCATTGTGTTTGTGAATTCAGTAACGTGTGGGTCCTGGTCTTGCAGGAGATTTATATTGAAGTCACCTGAGAGTAGTAAGTGATCTTTGTTCATGCGTGCATCAGTTATCATACTTCCTAGATTTTGACTAAATTGGCTAATGTTTGACTGTGGAACTCTGTAGATGTTTATCAATGTGAGAGGTTTTTGTAGGTATTTGGATTTGAATTTAGCTATTATATATTCCCCATGTTCATCCCTTGTGCAAGTATTAGTGATACATTCTAGTTGGTCTGAGTAGTATATGGCTGTGCCACCCCCTTGTTGGTCTGGCCTACAGTTGTGTATGGCTGTGTAACCAGGAATGGCATAGACATCTGTACTATCAGGCTTTAGCCAGGTTTCAGTTAGTGTAATGATGGACATATTGGCATGTAAGGAATTTAGTAATGCTATGAGGTCATTGAAGCTAAAACTCTGGATAGCTTCAAATATAGCTTAGATAAATACATGAGTGAGAGGGGTTGAATTTGAGTGGGACTTGTACATGAGTGGGGTTGGATTTGAGTGGGACTTGTATATGAGAGGTGTTTACTTTTGAGTGGGACTTGTATATGAGAGGGGTTGGATTTGAGTTGAAGTTTTATATGGTAGGGGCTGGATTTGAGTGGGACTTGTACATTAGAGGGGTTGGATTTGAGTGGGACTTGTATATGAGAGGGGTTGGATTTGAGTGGGACTTGTATATGAGAGGGGTTGTGAGTGGGACTTGTTAACAAGGTTATCTTGTTCCTTGGGTAACATTGATAATGGGTTGGGGTGAATATTTATGTTAGTCGGTTGGTGACTGAGAAGAACCTGCCTAATATGGGCTAGTAGGCCTCCTGCAGTGCTCCTCCTTTCTTAGCTTCTGATATTCTGTGCACTTGTGTTTTTCTGTATCACTCTATCACATTGTTGTTCTCATGACGCTAGGAAGCGTGCTAGGAGTGTTGCTAGGAAAGGTGCTATTAATGGTGCCAGGAAGGGTGCTAGGGAGGGTGCTAAGAAGGGCTCTAGGAAAAATGGTAAGAAGGGTTGTAGGGACGGTGCTAGGAAGGGTGCTAGGAAGGGTGCTAGGAAAGGTGCTACTGACAGTGATAGGAAGTGTGCAAGGGAGGGTGCTAGGATGCTAGGAGCTGCGGTCCCAGGAGCATCATCAACCATCACTTGGACAGAACCTATTGTGGATGTCGATACTGAGTCAGTCACCTGATGGATCACCTACCACCTGGGTCACTTACTGACCAGGACACTACCACCACCACCTATCACCTGGATCACCTACTGATCAGAACACTACCACCACCTATCACCTGGGTCACCTACTGATCAGAACACTACCATCACCTACCACCTGGGTCACCTACTGACCAGACACTACCACCACCTACCACCTGGGTCACCTACTGATCAGAACACTACCATCACCTACCACCTGGGTCACCTACTGATCAGAACACTACCATCACCTACCACCTGGGTCACCTACTGATCAGAACACTACCATCACCTACCACCTGTCACCTACTGATCAGAACACTACCATCACCTACCACCTGGGTCACCTACTGACCAGGACACTACCATCACCTACCACCTGGGTCACCTACTGACCAGGACACAACCACCACCTACCTTCTGGGTCACCTGCTGACCAGAACATATCAACATCACCTGGGTCAGCTACTGACCAAGATATCACCTAGCACCTAGCTACCTGAGAGGCTCCTAGCAGCGCCTAGCTGCCTGGTGTGAGGACGTGCGCCTTCACCTGCCTCAGGCAGGTAACCTGATACTGCCGTCAGTGTTACCCAGCGAGTATCAGGTGACAGCAGAACCTTCACCTAGCACACCACCTCCTCTGTTAGCACCTAGCACACTGCACCTAGCACATTGTTGCTTGCACCTAGCACACTTCTGCTAGTACCTAGCACACTACAGCTAGCACTTTGCACAGTCCTTGCAGCTAGCACCTAGCACGCTGTTAGTAGCACTTAGCACACTGGAGCTAGCACCTGGCACACTACAGCTAGCACCTAGAACACTGTCGCTTGCAGTTAGCACCTAGCACACTGCAGCTAGCACCTAGCACACTATTGCTAGCATTAAGCACACTGCAGCTAGCACTAGAACATTGTTACTAGCATCTAGCACACTGCAGCTAGCACTGGAACATTGTTACTAGCACCTAGCACCTAGAACACTGTTGCTAGCACCTAGCACGCTGTTGCTAGCACCTAGAACACTGTTGCTAGCACCTAGAATACTGTTGCTAGCACCTAGCACACTGCAGCTAGCACCTAGAACACTGTTGCTAGCACCTAGCACACTGCAGCTAGCACCTAGAATACTGTTGCTAGCACCTAGAACACTGTTGCTAGCACCTAGCACGCTGTTGCTAGCACCTAGTCTCAGTAGTAGTAACCAGTTACCAGTAACCAGTGTACCAGTAGTTGACTCACTACCAACCGTCTCTGCCTGAGTCACTGTCTGAATTCATATTGTGCTGACCACAGCAGTATTCAAAGACCCCCTCACATATAGGTACTGTGGGCGGCTAGTCAGTTATACGAGAGTGAGCAAGGAGATAGGCAGGCTGTTGGGCGCTCCCCACATTATCTGTAATTATACGTACTACCAGCCTACGTGAGTATTACTTTACCCTATCCACGTATCGAACTCCCACCTGATACTAGAACACTGTTGCTAGCACCTAGAACACTGCATCTAGCACCTAGAATACTGTTGCTAGCACCTAGCACACTGCAGCTAGCACCTAGAACACTGATGCTAGCACCTAGCACACTGCAGCTAGCACCTAGAACACTGATGCTAGCACCTAGCACACTGCAGCTAGCACCTAGAACACTGTTGCTAGCACCTAGCACACTGCAGCTAGCACCTAGAACACTGTTACTAGCAGATAGCACACTGCAGCTAGCACCTAGCACACTGTTGCTAGCACCTAGCACGCTGTTGCTAGCACCTAGAACACTGTTGCTAGCACCTAGCACACTGCAGCTAGCACCTAGAACACTGTTGCTAGCACCTAACACACTGCAGCTAGCACCTAGAACACTGTTGCTAGCATTAAGCACACTGCAGCTAGCACTAGAACATTGTTACTAGCACCTAGCACACTGCAGCTAGCACCTAGCACACTGCTCTGCTAGCACCTAGAACACTGTTGCTAGCACCTAGCACACTGCAGCTAGCACCTAGAACACTGTTGCTAGCATTAAGCACACTGCAGCTAGCACCTAGCACACTGTTGCTAGCACCTAGCACACTGCAGCTAGCACCTAGAACACTGTTGCTAGCACCTAGAACACTGTTGCTAGCACCTAGAACACTGTTGCTAGCACCTAGAACACTTGCTAGCACCTAGAACACTGTTGCTAGCACCTAGCACACTGCAGCTAGCACCTAGCACACTGCAGCTAGCACCTAGCACACTGCAGCTAGCACCTAGCACACTGCAGCTTGCAGCTAGCACCTAGCACACTGCAGCTAGCACCTAGAACACTGTTGCTAGCACCTAGCACACTGCAGCTAGCACCTAGAACACTGCAGCTAGCACCTAGCACACTGCAACTAGCACCTAGCACACTGCAGCTAGCACCTAGCACACTGCAGCTAGCACCTAGCACACTGCAGCTAGCACCTACCACACTGCAGCTAGCACCTAGCACACTGCAGCTAGCACCTAGAACACTGTTGCTAGCACCTAGAACACTGTTGCTAGCACCTAGCACACTACAGCTAGCACCTAGAACACTGTTGCTAGCACCTAGCACACTGCAGCTAGCACCTAGAACACTGTTGCTAGCATTAAGCACACTGCAGCTAGCACCTAGCACACTGTTGCTAGCACCTAGAACACTGTTGCTAGCACCTAGAACACTGTTGCTAGCACCTAGAACACTGTTGCTAGCACCTAGAACATTGTTGCTAGCACCTAGAACACTGTTGCTAGCACCTAGAACACTGTTGCTAGCACCTAGCACACTGCAGCTAGCACCTAGAACACTGCAGCTAGCACCTAGCACACTGCAGCTAGCACCTAGAACACTGTTGCTAGCACCTAGCACACTGCAGCTAGCACCTAGAACACTGCAGCTAGCACCTAGCACACTGCAGCTAGCACCTAGCACACTGCAGCTTGCAGCTAGCACCTAGCACAACTGCAGCTAGCACCTAGAACACTGTTGCTAGCACCTAGCACACTGCAGCTAGCACCTAGAACACTGCAGCTAGCACCTAGCACACTGCAGCTAGCACCTAGCACACTGCAGCTAGCACCTAGCACACTGCAGCTTGCAGCTAGCACCTAGCACACTGCAGCTAGCACCTAGAACACTGTTGCTAGCACCTAGCACACTGCAGCTAGCACCTAGAACACTGCAGCTAGCACCTAGCACACTGCAGCTAGCACCTAGCACTGCAGCTAGCACCTAGCACACTGCAGCTAGCACCTAGCACACTGCAGCTAGCACCTAGAACACTGTTGCTAGCACCTAGCACACTGCAGCTAGCACCTAGAACACTGCAGCTAGCACCTAGCACACTGCAGCTAGCACCTAGCACTGCAGCTAGCACCTAGCACACTGCAGCTAGCACCTAGCACACTGCAGCTAGCACCTAGCACACTGCAGCTAGCACCTAGCACACTGCAGCTAGCACCTAGCACACTGCAGCTAGCACCTAGCACACTGCAGCTAGCACCTAGCACACTGCAGCTAGCACCTAGCACACTGCAGCTAGCACCTAGCACACTGCAGCTAGCACCTAGCACACTGCAGCTAGCACCTAGCACACTGCAGCTAGCACCTAGCACACTGTTCTAAGCATCTAACATATAATAATAACAGCAACAACACAGCAATACAACAACACAATACAACACTACAACACAAACTAACACAACAACAACAATACAACAACAATACAACACAACACAACAATACAACACTACAACACAACAATTCAACAACAATACAACATAATACAACACTACAACACAACAATACAACACAACAAACAACAATACAACACTACAACACAACAACAATTCAACAACAATACAACAACATAATACAACACTACAACACAACAATACAACACTACAACACAACATAACAGTACAACAACAATAATGCAACATCAGTACAACAACAACAACAATACAACAACAATAATTCAACAACAACAACAATACAAAATACAACACAACAATACAACACTACAACAATACAACACAACACAATACAACACTACAACACAACACAACAACAACAGCAACAATACAACAACAATAATGCAACATCAGTACAACAACAACAATACAACAATACAACAACAACAACAACAACAATACAACAACAATACAACAACAATACAACAACAGCCATCGTTAGGTTGTAAAGTTTTAGTTTAGGATTCAAAAATCACAATTTTTGCTTGATAATGGAAGGCACTCAGAGACAATTGGCACTTGTGGCCATTACTGTACCTAGTGTCAACCATAACAGTGCCAACAATAACAGTGCCAAGTATAACAGTGCCAATATCAGTGCCAACTATGGTAAAACTATTGTAATGGTCAGGTGCTAATGGTACTCTCACATTAGTGTGTACTCACCTAATTGTAGTTGCAGGGGTCGAGACCCCGTGTGTGTGTGTGTGTGTGTGTGTGTGTGTGTGTGTGTGTGTGTGTGTGTGTGTGTGTGTGTGTGTGTGTGTGTATGTACTCACCTATTTGTACTCACCTATTTGTGGTTGCAAGGGTCGAGTGTGTATGTGTGTGTGTGTATGTGTGTATGTGTGTGTGTGTGTGTGTGTGTGTGTGTGTGTGTGTGTGTATGTACTCACCTATTTGTACTCACCTATTTGTGGTTGCAGGGGTCGATTCACAGCTCCTGGCCCCGCCTCTTCGCTGATTGCTACTAGGTCCTCTCTCTCCCTGCCCCATGAGCTCTATCATACCTCGCCTTAAAACTATGTATGGTTCCCGCCTCCACTACGTCACTTTCTAGGCTATTCCACGGCTTGACTACTCTATGACTGAAGAAATACTTCCTAACATCCCTTTGATTCATCTGAGTCTTCAACTTCCAATTGTGACCTCTTGTGTCTGTGTCCCTTCTCTGGAACATCCCGTCTTTGTCCACCTCGTCTATTCCGCGCAGTATTTTATATGTCGTTATCATGTCTCCCCTGACCCTCCTGTCCTCCAGTGTCGTCAGGCCGATTTCCCTCAACCTTTCTTCATAGGACAATCCTCGTAGCTCTGGGACTAGTCTTGTTGCAAACCTTTGCACTTTCTCTAATTTCTTGACGTGCTTGACTAGGTGTGGATTCCAAACTGGTGCTGCATACTCCAGTATGGGCCTGACGTAGATGGTATACAGAGTCTTAAACGAATCCTTACTGAGGTATCGGAACGCTATCCGTAGGTTTGCCAGGCGCCCGTATGCTGCAGCAGTTATCTGATTGATGTGTGCCTCAGGAGATATGCTCGGTGTTATACTCACCCCCAGATCTTTTTCCTTGAGTGAGGTTTGCAATCTTTGGCCATCTAAACTATATTGTGTCTGCGGTCTTCTTTGCCCTTCCCCAATCTTTATGACTTTGCATTTGGCAGGGTTAAATTCAAGGAGCCAGTTGCTGGACCAGGCTTGTAGCCTGTCCAGGTCTCTTTGTAGTCCTGCCTGATCCTCGTCCGATTTGATTCTTCTCATTAACTTCACATCATCTGCAAACAAGGACACTTCTGAGTCTATCCCTTCCGTTATGTCGTTCACATATATCAAGAACAGCACAGGTCCTAGGACTGACCCCTGTGGAACCCCGCTTGTCACAGGCGCCCACTCTGACACCTCGTCGCGTACCATGACTCGTTGTTGCCTCCCTGTCAGATATTCTCTGATCCATTGCAGTGCCTTTCCTGTTATGTGTGCCTGGTCCTCTAGCTTTTGCAGTAACCTCTTGTGAGGAACTGTGTCGAAGGCCTTCTTGCAGTCCAAAAATATGCAGTCGATCCACCCCTCTCTCTCTTGTCTTACTTCTGTCACCTTGTCATAAAACTCTAGTAGGTTTGTGACACAGGATTTTCCTTCCCTGAAACCGTGCTGGTTGTCAATTATACACTTGTAACTTTCCAGGTGCCCCACCACTCTCCTCCTGATGATCTTCTCCATGACCTTGCATACTATACACGTTAGTGATACAGGTCTGTAGTTTAGTGCCTCATGTCTGTCTCCCTTTTTAAAAATTGGGACTACATTTGCCATTTTCCATACCTCAGGGAGTTGCCCAGTTTCAAATGATGTGTTGAAGATCTTTGTTAATGGCTCACACAATATCTCTGCTCCCTCTTTAAGGACCCATGGAGAGATGTTGTCTGGTCCCACCGCCTTTGAGGTGTCAAGTTCGCATAGCAGCTTCTTCACCTCCTCCTTGGTTATATGTACCTCATCCAGCACTTGCTGGTGTGCCCCCCTGTTCTGATTTCTTGGAGTCCTACTGGTTTCCACTGTAAATACCTCTTTAAATCTTGTGTTGAGCTCCTGACAAACCTCTCGGTCGTTTCTTGTGAATTCCCCATCACCCTTCCTCAGTCTGATTACCTGGTCCTTGACTGTTGTTTTCCTCCTGATGTGGCTGTACAACAGCTTCGGGTCAGTCTTTACTTTTGATGCTATGTCATTTTCATATTGTCTCTGAGCCTCCCTTCTTATCTGTGCATATTCGTTTCTGGCTCTTCGGCTGATTTCTTTATTTTCCTGAGTTCTCTGTCTTCTGTACCTTTTCCATTCTCTAGTACACCTAGTTTTTGCCTCCCTACACCTTTGGGTGAACCAAGGACTCGTTCTGTTCTTCCTATTATTTCTGTTTCCCTTGGGAACAAACCTCTCCTCTGCCTCCTTGCATTTTGTTGCTACATAGTCCATCATTTTTTGTACTGGTTTTCCTGTCAGTTCCCTCTCCCACTGAATGTCTTGAAGGAAGTTCCTCATGCCTGAGTAGTTCCCCCTTTTGTAGTTTGGTTTTTCCCAGCCTATTCCTGCTACTCTCTCCACTTGGAGCTCAGCTATGTAGTCGAAGCACAGAACCACATGATCACTAGCTCCCAGGGGCCTTTCATACATGATACCCTCGATGTCCGAACTACTCATGGTGAATACAAGGTCCAACCTTGCTGGTTCATCCTCTCCTCTCTCTCTGGTAGTGTCTCTAACATGTTGATGCATGAGGTTTTCCAGTGCCACATCCATCATCTTGGCTCTCCATGTTTCGGGACCCCCATGGGGCTCCAGGTTTTCCCAGTCAATCTCCTTGTGATTGAAATCACCCATAACTATTAACTTTGCTCCCCCCATGTGTGCTCTCCTGGCCACCTCGGCTAGTGTGTCGATCATTGCTCTGTTGCTCTCATCGTATTCTTCTCTTGGCCTCCTGCAGTTCTGTGGTGGGTTGTACATTACTGCAATTATCACCTTATGTCCCTCAGACTGGATTGTTCCTACTAAGTAGTCCCTTTCGCCCGTGCCATCCATTCCTTCCATTTTCTCAAACCCCCACTGGTTTTTAATGAGCAGTGCAACTCCTCCTCCCCTCTCCTCCCTCTGTCTTTCTGAGTATGTGTGTGTGTGTGTATGTGTGTGTGTGTGTGTGTGTGTGTGTGTTGTCTGTGTGTCTGTGTGTGTACTCACCTAATTGTACTCACCTAATTGTGGTTGCAGGGGTCGGAGACTCAGCTCTGGCCCGCCTCTTCACTGATCGCTACTGGATCCTCTCTCTCTCTGCTTCCTGAGCTTTGTCATACCTCTTCTTAAAATATGTATGGTTCCTGCTCCACTACTTCACTTGCTAGGCTATTCCATCTGCTGACAACTCTGACTGAAGAAATACTTCCTAACGTCCCTGTGACTCGTCTGAGTTTCAGCTTCCAGTTGTGACCCCTTGTCCCTGTGTCCCCTCTCTGGAACATCCTATCTCTGTCCACCTTGTCTATTCCCCGCAGTATCTTGTATGTCGTTATCATGTCTCCCCTGGACCCTTCTGTCCTCCAGTGTCGTCAGTCCGATTTCCCTTAACCTTTCTCGTACGACATTCCCTTGAGCTCTGGACTAGCCTTGTTGCAAACCTTTGTACTTTCTCTAACTTCTTGACGTGCTTGACCAGGTGTGTGTTCCAGACTGGTGCTGCATACTCCAGTATGGGCCTAACATACACAGTGTACAGTGTCTTGAACGATTCCTTATTAAGGTATCGGAACACTATTTTCAGGTTTGCCAGCGCCCGTATGCTGCAGCGGTTATTTGGTTGATGTGTGCCTCCGGTGATGTGCTCGGTGTTATGGTCACCCAAGGTCTTTCTCCCTGAGTGAGGTCTGTAGTCTTTGTCCACCTAGCCTATTACTCTGTCTGCGGTCTTCTTTGCCCCTCCCCAATCTTCATGACTTTGCATTTGGCTGGATTGAATTCGAGAAGCCAGTTGCTGGACCACATGTCCAGCCTGTCCAGGTTCTCTTTGCAGTCCTGCTCATCCTCGTCCGATTTAATTCTTCTCATCAACTTCACGTCATCTGCAAACAGGGACACTTCAGAGTCTATTCCTTCCATCATGTCGTTCACGTATATAAAAAATAGCACTGGTCCTAGAACTGACCCCTGTGGGACCCCGCTCGTAACAGGCGCCCACTGTGATACCTCTTCACGTACCATGACTCGTTGCTGCCTCCCTGTCAGGTGTGTGTGTGTGTGTGTGTGTGTCTGTGTGTATGTGTGTGTGTGTGTGTCTGTATGTGTGTGTGTGTGTGTGTGTATGTGTGTGTGTGTGTGTCTGTGTGTGTGTCTGTGTGTGTGTATGTGTGTAACTGAAGAAATACTTCCTAACATCCCTGTGACTCATCTAAGTTTTAACTTACAGTTGTGACCCCTTGTTGCTGTGACCCCTTGTTGCTGTGATCCCTTGTTGCTGTGTCCCCTTGTTGCTGTGTCCCCTTGTTGCTGTGACCCCTTGTTGCTGTGACCCCTTGTTGCTGTGTCCCTTGTTGCTGTGACCCCTTGTTGCTGTGTCCCTTGTTGCTGTGATCCTTGTTGCTGTGTCCCCTTGTTGCTGTGACCCCTTGTTGCTGTGATCCCTTGTTGCTGTGTCCCCTTTTTGCGTGACCCTTTTTGCTGTGATCCCTTGTTGCTGGCCCCCTTGTTGCTGTGACCCCTTTTGTAGTGCCCCCTTGTTTGTGTCCCCTTGCGCGTGTCCCCTTTTTGTGTCCCCTTGCCGCTGTGTCCCCTTGTTGTGTCCCTTGCTGTGCCTTTTGTTGCTGTGTCCCCTTGTTGCTGTGTCCCCTTGTTGCTGTGCCCCCTTGTTTGTGTGTCCCCTTTTTGCTGTGTCCCCTTGTTGCTGTGTCCCCTTTTTGCTTTGCCCCCTTGTTGCTGTGTCCTTGTTGCTGTGTCCCCTTGTTGCTGTGTCCCCTTGTTGCTGTGTCCCCCTTGTCGTTATCATGCCCCTCTCTACCCCTCCTGTCCTCCGCTCATCGGTTGATTTTCTTAACCTCTCCTTAGGACATACCTCTTAGCTCCGGGAAAAGTCTTGTTGAAACCCTTTAAGTTTCTCTAATTTTTTTGACGGTTTGACCGGTGTCTGTTCCATACTGGCTGCATACTCCGTAGGGCCCGACGTACACGGTGTAGTGTCTTGATTGACCCCTTTTTCAGGTATTAAAAAACTATTTTATGTTTGCCAGGCGACTATATGTGCACAGTTATTTGGCTGTGGTTCTCAGGAGATATGCTCGGTATAATGCGCCTTTGACCCCCCACCTGTACTTGCGGTTTCTTTACCCTTTTGCAATCTTCATGACCTTTTCACTTTTGGGTAAAACTCCAGGAGCCGTTGTTACCCCGGGTTGCAACCTGTAGATTCCCTATAGTTTTTCCCGATCCCCATTCGCTTGTATCCCCTCATTAGCTTACATCTCGCAAACAGTGGGCACCCTGAATATCCCCCTTCCCTCATGTCTGTAAATTACCAGAAATGCCGGGGGCCCATGAATGACCCTTGTTGAACATCGCTCGTCACTGCACTTGACACCTCGTTACGTCCATGACTCGTTGTTTCCCTTTTTTTCAGGGATTTTTGATTCCGTGTGTCTTTCCTTTATTCCTGCCTGCCTTTTTAGCTTTTGCAGAAACCTTTTTACAGTCCAAGCAAAGAGTCTAGTATCCCTCTTCTCCTGTTTCTGCCCCTTGTCATGAAAACCCGTAGGTTTGTGACACAGGATTTCCTTTCCCTGAAACCACGTTCGTTGGCATGTATGAACCGTTTTTTCTATCTGCTCCACCACTTTTCTCCTGATAATTTTCTCGACGACTTTGCAATATTTTACATGTCAGTGACACTGGTCTGTAGTTTAATGCTGCCTGCTCCTTTCTTAAAATTGGAACTATATTTGCTGTCTTCCACACCTCAGGTAGTTGCTCTGTTATGATATGTACTGAAGTGTGTGTCTGTTCCCTTTCACAGGCCCATGGATAGATGTTATCTGGTCCCACTGCCTTTGAGGTATATAGTTCACCTAGCAATTTCTTCACTTCCTCGGCTGTTTTTGCTTTGCCCAGGGTTTCTGTCTCCACTGAAATAATAATGCTGGTCATTTTTTTGTGATGTTCCCTCCCTCCTTCCTCATCTGAACACTCGCCCTTGACTGTTGTTTCCCTTCTCATGTGACTGTATAATAGTTTTGGGTCAGATCTGACTTTCGATACTCTGTCATTTTATATTGCCGCTGGGTTTCTTCCCTTATCCATGCATCTTCGTTTTCTGGATCTTCGGCTCATCTTTTTTTTTCCTTGGATGTTTTGTCTTCTATACTTTTTCCATGTTCCAACACACTTAACTTTGGCCCCCTCTGCACTTCAGGTGAACCAAGGTCTCTTCTGGGCTTTGCATTGTTTTGCTGCCCCCTTGGTATGGACTTCTCTTCCTGCACTTTTTGGTCACGTGTTCCATCATTTCATTTACTGTCTTTTTCCCTCCCGTTCTTTCCCCCCTGCACTTCATGAAAGAATTTTCCTCATGCCTCTGTAGTCCCCTCTTATGGAGTATGGGTTTTCTATCTCGTACAGCTTCGCTCTCCACTGTTAACTTTTATATTCGAAGCCCAAGACCAGTGATCACTATTCTCCAAAGTGGCCTCTCATATGTGTACCTCAATTTCAGAGCTGTTTGAGGTGAATACAAAGTCCGGCCTTGCTGGTTCTTGTTTTCCCCTGTCTCTCTGGTAGTGTTCCTAACATGTTAGTACATGACGTTTTCCAGTACTGTTCCAGCATCTTAGCCCTCCAGGTTTATGGTTTCCAATGTGGTCCCGGTTTTCGAAGTCAGTCTCCTGTGGTTAAAGTCCACATGATGATAGCTTTGCCCTGCCCATGTGGGCCCTTTTGGCCACCTCAGGTAGTGTGTCCACCATTGTTCTGTTTCTCTAAATTTTATCTTGTCTTGGCCTCCTGCTATTCTGTGGGGGTTTGTACATCACTGTATGACCATTTTTTTGGGACCCCCTACCAAGTAGTCCCTCACTTTCCCCCTGTCCATGCTCTCAACTCCTCAAAACTCCACTGAATTTTTTATCAGTGCAACTCCTCCTCTGTTCCCTCTATCTTTCCTCAGGATCTGATTTTTAGTTGGAAAGATCAGTTTTATTACATTCCACGAGTTTTGTCTCCATGAGTGCTTGGTTTTCTGGAGATCCTTCATGATTCGTTCATTCACTTTTCACACTTGTTATTTTCCCTTTGTGTTGGTGTACCATACCTTCAGCTTCTTTTCCGGGTACTATTTTCTAGGGGATTTGTGAGGCTGGGGAGTGGGAGACCTGTCAGGATATTTGAGAGGTTTTCTTTGTAGGTGGAGTTTGTGCTGGGGGTGGGGAGTTGTGATTCTGGAGTATGGATTGTTTTGGGTTATTTTATTTGGTTGTGGTGGGGTAGTAGGGGTTGAGGGTGTTTTGGATGGTTCTGTGATGGCTGTGTTTGCTGGTCCTCCATGTCTGGGCTTCCTGCCCGTCTCTAGCCTTATTTTCTTTCCTGCCCCCTTTTGGGCTTTTACCTCTCTCGGTTTCTCTCATTCTATTCGTTTTCTATCATGTCAGGTTCACCCTTGCTATTGTGGTATGTGTTGTGTAGTGTGTTGTGTGTTGTGTGTATGTGTTGTGATGTGTTGTGTGTAACAGCAGGTAGGTAGCAACAGCCAGATACAAATTTTCTAACAATGTCTACACCCCATGGAAGAGTCACACCACCCTAGTAAAATCCTCAAGATTTCACCAGTAAATTAGTCTTTTTTGGAAAATCAGTCTTGAATCCCCCGGCGTCTGAGTGCTGTGGTGGCAGACCCCCGTCTTTTAAAACCAGATGGTATCGCGATCCCAGGGGGATCAAAAGTTCCAAGGGTGACCCTGAACACTGTTTTGTGCTATGTTAAGGTATCTTGTGACTTTTAAAGGGCAGCATTGTTGATATCCCAGTAGCCTAGCTTAAGTAACTCGGCAGTGGTTTTTACGGGGTTTTAAATTGGTAGGTTTTGCGGGCCATAGGCCTGGGGGAGGAAGAGGATCCCCTTAGCTGAGCTCTAGCTTTCAGCCAAGTCCGCGAGGTGAGGGCAACGTTCGGGGCAGCGAGGTAAAAAATACGTGTGACTGGATTAACAGTGGTAAATGTCCCATAGGTGGTACGATGGTAACGGGTAGGAGAGGGTGAGTGGTAGTTTTTACTGGTGGTGGTATAATGGTAATTTGTGGTGGTAGAAATGGTTTTGGTGGTGGTGTTAATGTGACTGGTATTAAGATTGTTTGTGTTTGGGGGCACGCCTCCCCCCCCTTCCCCCCTCCCTCCCTCCCTCCTCTTTACCCCATCCCTTCACATCACCCACTACAATAACAACAACAAAACCCCAAACATCAAAGAGTAAACTGACAGTCGAAAGCAAGCGACAGTCAAAGAGCAAAAAATGACAGTCGAAAAAACAAGCTGACACAAAGAGCAAGTGACAGTTAAAGAGCAAGCTGACGTCAAAGAGCAAGCTGCAGCCAAAAGAGCAAACTGACGTCAAAGAGTAAGTGACAGTCAGAGAGTAAGCTGCCCGTCAAAGAGAAAGCTGACAGTCAAAAAGAAAGTGAAGTCAAAGGAAAGCTACAGCCAAAGAGCAGTGACGTCAAAGAGCAAGAAAGCAGCAAAGGCAAATGACAGTCAAAGAGCAAACTGACAGTCGAGAGTAGCTGACAGTCAAAGAGCAAGATGAAGTCAAAGAGCAAGCTGACGTCAGAGGTAAGCTGAAGCAAAGAGCAAACTGACGTAAGAAGCAAGTTACAAAGGCAACTGACTGTCAGAGAGCAGGCTGCAGTCAAAGAACAAGCTGACAAGAAATCAGCAGTCAAAGAGCAAGTGACAGTAAATCACAGTCAAAGAGCAAGCTGACAGTCAAAGTCAGCAGCAAAGAGCGGACATCAAAGTCAGCGTCAAAAAGGGAAAGCGACAAGTCAGCAGTCAAAGGCAAAGCTGACAGTCATAATCAAACAAACACAGGGATGTTTTTCTTGACCAGGTATTTTCACTAAGATATCATATTTACCGTGTCAACAGTTGCCAATACTGAGCCAAGTGTGAGTTTCAGCCGCGGGGGTGTGACCCACAGCCAGCTGGTGTTCTGGCCCCACAGCCAGGTGGTAAAGGACAGTCCCCAATGTTCGGCCCCACACCCGGGGTCAAACACAGGCTGGAAAAGTCCCATCCCACCCGATGGGCAAAATAAAGTCACCTTGGCTTTAGTTCCGTACTTCCAATGTTTGGTTATTAAACAGGACAAATAACAAGCAGTGGGGGGGCCCCAAAACCTATTTTGAACATCAGTTGACTCTTGGAGAAAGACTGAAGCGTTTGTGTGGAAAAAAGAAATAAATTTTAAAGTACTGAAGGCATTTACACCCCCCCCCAGAGCATGAACACCCCCCCCCTTGGCATGTAAAACCCCCCCCCCAGATCACTTAACAGCCGCG
>NC_069486.1:7702192-7857192 GCF_026875155.1 Cherax quadricarinatus
AACTAAAGGGAGGCAACGGCGGTCTAAAAGTTAACGAGGTGCCCGAATGCGCCAGTGACGAGCTGAGTTCCACAGGGGTCAGTTCTAGGACCGGTGCTGTTTTTAAATATGTGAACGACATGACGGAAGGAACAGACTCAGAAGTGTCCCTGCTTGTAGATGGTGTGAAGTTGATGAGAAGAATTCAATCGCACGAAGACCAGGCAGAACTAAAAGGAATCTGGACAAACTGCAGGTCTGGTCCAGAAAGTGGCTCTTGGAGATGGGACACAGAAACAAGGGGTCACAATTGGAAGTTGAAGACTCAGATGAGTCAAAGGGATGTTAGGAAGTATTTCTTCAGTCACAGAGTTGTCAGGCAGTGGAATAGCCTAGAAAGTGACGTAGTGGAGGCGGGAACCATACATAGTTTTAAGACGAGGTTTGATAAAGCTCATGGAGCAGGAAGAGAGAGGACCCAGTAGCAACCAGTGAAGAGGCGGGGCCAGGAGCTAGGACTCGACCCCTGCAACCACAAATACGTGAGTACACCACACACCACTCACACTCACGCATACATACACACACATATACACACACAAACACACACACACACACACACACCACTCACACTCACGCATACGCATACACCACACACACACACACACACACACACACACACACACACACACAAAAAAAAAAAAAAAAGGTTATATACAGTGGAAGAATATGGTTTGTCTGGACGAGGAGGAACAGGAGGAGGAGAGGAGGAGGAGGAGGAGAAACAGGAGGAAGAACAGGAACAGGAAGAGGAGGAACAGGAGGAGGTACCTATTTATCGTCACGTGAACAGTACTGTACATGTGTCTCATTCATCAATAAAGACACCCAGGTGTTGTACATGTGTCTTATTCATCAATAAAGACACCCAGGTGTTGTACATGTGTCTTATTCATCAATAAAGACACCCAGGTGTTGTACATGTGTCTTATTCATCAGTAAAGACACCCAGGTGTTGTACATGTGTCTTATTCATCAATAAAGACACCTAGGTGTTGTACATGTGTCTTATTCATCAATAAAGACACCCAGGTGTTGTACATGTGTCTTATTCATCAATAAAGACACCCAGGTGTTGTACATGTGTCTTATTCATCAGTAAAGACACCCAGTGTTGTACATGTGTCTTATTCATCAATAAAGACACCTAGGTGTTGTACATGTGTCTTATTCATCAATAAAGACACCCAGGTGTTGTACATGTGTCTTATTCATCAATAAAGACACCCAGGTGTTGTACATGTGTCTTATTCATCAATAAAGACACCTAGGTGTTGTACATGTGTCTTATTCATCAATAAAGTCACCCAGGTGTTGTACATGTGTCTTATTCATCAATAAAGACACCCAGGTGTTCTGTCAAAGTGTTAGTTACTGGTGTCAGACAACTCTCAGCACCTGTGATCCATCAAACTGTTAGTAAATTAGGTACTTACCATAGAAGGTGTCCCTGTGTGAGGTTAGTGCCGAGTGTAGACTGAGTGCCGTGGACCTGACTACCTCGCCTAACGAGGTGGTTCCTGCTTTTCTTAGTGACTCGTTGATTTCAGGTGAGCAACAGGCGCCTCCTCCACACACCTGGGCTCCTAGAACGTAAACAAACACATAATTAACTAGGTACACATCTGGGAAAGTAGAACCTCCACACATCATAACCAACTTGATTGAAACTCCCTCCCTCCCTCCCTCCCTCTCTCTCTCTCTCTCTCTCTAACACTTAACACTACGCTACCACACTCGCATTAGTCCCCCTCCCCCCAAAAAATGGCAGAACGTAGAAGTAAAGGAACCTTTAATGGCTGGGCTAGAAGGAAGCATGGGCAGAAAGGATCAACAGCACAATGGAGCTGGCATGAAAAAATTGGCTATGCGAGTTTCGGAACACAGTGGTGGACAAGATACCTACAGAGGGTAAGAAGTGGGAGTTATGAGCTGTAGCTGCTGAGGCAAAGATACAGAGCCTGGCAGAGGAACTGGAAGTGCTGAAATGATTAAATAACAAAAAGGCACAATACCGTGACTGGAACAATACACAAATAACCCGCACATAGAAGAGAGGAGCTTACGACGACGTTTCGGTCCGACTTGGACCATTTACAAAGTCATCACTAACCAGAATTGGAGCAGGACGGGTATATATAGGCAGGAAGAGGTAGTGGTGGTAGCAGTAGAAGCAGTAGTGGTAGTGGTAGTAGTAGTAGAAGTAGTAGTAGTGGTAGTGGTAGTAGTGGGGAATAAGGAGGAGGAGCCAGCCAAATACAACAAAAGGGGAGCTGAAATGAAATACAGAGGCGAGGACTGATAGGAGCAAAGTGCTGGGTGCAGGAACATCAGTGGATAGTGAGGGGACTGAAAAAGGGGAAGGAGCAAAGTCCCTTGAGGAAATGATATCAGGCCACCAGAACGTCTGGGTGATGATAAGGGAAACGATTAAACAACAGTTAAATAATTAAATCGGACTTAGAACTATGGAGGGAAACAAAATAAGAACAGAGGGAGAGGTCACTTATTATTCATGGGCTCCAAGAGGCAAAAGGGAAGAAATATGATGAAAGAAGACAGGGTGAGGTAAAAGAGATTGAGAGCAACATCGTGGTAACAGGAGAGGACACGACTAAACTGACAAATTTTCAGAGATTTGAGTTGTGCTCAAGTGAAAAGAACTGCCCATTCAAACTGATATCCAAGACAGAGATGATGCAAAACAAGATCCTGCAGCAGAAACCACTGTTAAAGGGTTCCCAAAAATACCAGTGAGTATACCTCAACCATGACACATCACAGAAAGAACAGGAACAACTGAGAGAGTAAGAAGGTGCCAGAGACAGGAAGGGGAGACACGGCAGGTACTAACAAACAGAAGAGCACAGCATCAGGAGGAACGACACAACTGCCCACAGAACCACCCACAGAATCCCTTCAACCCCTACCACCCCACGCCAACCAAACACAATAACCAGAAACAAAACTACACTCAACACCCACAGCCCCCTAGCAATAATACCACAACAGCAGTCTACCATAATATCCAACCCTGCCTTCCTCACCCCCAGCCTGCACCAACCTCTCTCATCCCTAGAATATAGTTCTGGAAAGGAAGCTCAAGGTATGGTATACCAACACAGATGGGATAACAAATAATAGTGAGAAGTGGTAGCAAAAAATCACTGAGGTATCCCTGGACATCATAACACTCATGGAGACAAAGCTCATATGGATGATACCAGATGTGATCTTTCCATCTGGATATCAGATCCTGAGGAAAGACGGGGGGGGGGGGAGAGGAGCCACACTCCTCATTATAAACAAATGGAGCTTTGAGGAGATATGAGGACCAGTCAAAGGTGTAGTGCATGACTACACAGTAGGAACAGTTCATACTGGGGGCCTAAAAGTGATGACAGTAGCGATGTACAACCTGCTACCAAACAGCAGGAGACCAAGACATGAGTACAATGAGAGCAAGAGAACGATTGTGGCCACATTAGCTGAAGTGGCCAGAAGGGCCCACATGGGCAGGGCAAAGTTACTCATTATGTGGGATTTCAACCATAAGGAGATTTACCGGGAAAACCTTGAACCACATGGGGGACCCGAGATGTGGAGAGTCAAGATGCTGGAGGCAGTGTTGCAAAACTTCATGTTAGGGACATAACCAGAGGAGAGAATGAACCAATAAGGCTGGACCATGTATTCACCT
The DNA here is from genome assembly GCF_026875155.1 of Cherax quadricarinatus. NCBI lineage: Eukaryota > Metazoa > Arthropoda > Malacostraca > Decapoda > Parastacidae > Cherax > Cherax quadricarinatus. The sequence goes on from NC_069486.1 coordinate 7,705,932, forward strand.
TGAACAGTTCAGACATAGGGGATACCACATATGAAAGGCCCCTCAGTGATGGGCAATCATGTGGTCCTGAGTTTCGAATACATGGTAGAGTTAACTGAGGTTGCAGCAGCATGAGAAGGAAGGAGAAGGCCAAACTTAAAAAATGGGGACTACACATGTATGAGACAATTCCAGCATGAGGTGCAGTGGGGAAGAGAACTCGAGAGCACAAAGTGCAGAGAGGCAGAGGAGAAGTTCGTGCCAAGGGGTAACAGAAACAAAAGGAAGACCAGAGTGAGTCCTTGGTTTACCAGGTGTGGAGAGGCCAAAACCAAGTGTGCTAGAACATGGGAAAAGTATAGAAGGCAAAGGACTCAGGCAAAGAAGGAGTTGAGCAGAAACCCAGAAACAAATATTTATGGATAAGGATAGAGGCCCAGCAGTATGAGAATGACACAGCATAAAAAGCTAAATCGGACCCAAAGTTGTTATACAGCCACATCAGGAAGAAAACAACAGTCAAGGACCAGGTAATCAGACTGAGAAAGGAAGGAGGGGAGCTCACAGGGAGCGACCACGAAGTATGTGAGAAGCTCAAGTCCAGATTCAGGAAGATATTCACAGTGGAGACACAGAGACTTCAAGCAAACTGAGGCAGTAGGGTGCACCAGCATGTGCTGGACATATTGCACACAACCAAGAAGAAACTGCTAGGTGAACTAGATACCTCGAAGGTTGTGGGCCCAGAAAGCATCTCACCATACGTCCTGAGAAAGCAGAGGCACTATGTGTGTCACTAACAACAATCTTCAATAAATCAATCTTAACAGGGCAACTGCCTGAGGTGTGGACGACAGCAAATGTAGTCCCAATTTTTAAGAAAGGAGACAGGCAACATTAAACTACAGACCAGTGTAACTGACATGTGTAGTATGCAAAGTCATGGAGAAGATTATCAGAAGAGTGGTGGAGCACCCAGAATGGAACAGGCTCATACATGATAACCACCACGACTTCAGGGAAGTGACATCCTGCATCACAAACCTTCTGGTGTTCTATGACAAGGTAACAGAAGTAAGACAGGAGAGAGAGAGAGAGGCATGGGTAGACTGCATCTTCTTGGACTGTAAGAAGGCTTTCGATACAGTACTACACAAGAGACAGGTTGGAAAGCTAGATGAACAGGCAGGAATAGGAGGGAAAGTACTGCAATGGAAAAGAGAATACCTGGCAGAAGGAACGAGTGTTGGTATGTGACGAGGTGTGAGAGTGGGCGCCTGTGACGAGTGGGGTTCCACGTGGGACAATCCTAAGGCCAGTGCTGTTTCTAGTATATGTGAATGACATGATGGAAGGGATAGATTCAGAGGTGTCCACAGGGGTTAGTGTTGTGCCCCTTGTTGTTCACAGTCTACATAAACGACATAGATGAGGGAATAAATAGCGACATAAGCAAATTTGCTGACACCAAAATAGGCCGTCCAATTCATTCCAATGAGGACACTAGAACACACCAGGATGATTTGAATATACTCAATGCAATGGTCGGAGAAGTGGCAGATGCAGTTTAATATACACAAATGCAAAGTTCTAAATGTTGGAAAGGAAAATAACCATGCAACATATAAACTAAATAATGTAGATCTTAATATTACTGATCCCAATAAGGGTTTAGGAGTTCTGGTTAGCAGTAATCTAAAACCAAGACAACAGTGCATTAGTGTTCGCAATAAAGCTAACAGAATCCTTGGCTTCATATCAAGAAGTATAAATAATAGGAGTCCTCAGGTTGTTCTTCAACTCTATATATCCTTGGTTAGGCCTCATTTAGACTATGCTGCTCAGTTCTGGTCACTGTATTACAGAATGGATATAAATGCTCTGGAAAACGTACAGAGGAGGATGACAAAGATGATCAAATGTATCAGAAATATCTTCCCTATGAGGATAGACTGAGGCCCTGAATCTGCACTCTCTAGAAAGGTGTAGAATTAGGGGGGATATGATTGAGGTGTATAAATGGAAAACAGGAATTAATAAAGGGGATGTAAATAGTGTACTAAAAATATCTAGCCAAGACAGGACTCGCAGCAATGGTTTTAAATTGGAAAAATTCAGATTCAGGAAGGATACAGAAAAAAACTGATTTGGTAATAGAGTTGTGGATGAGTGGAACAAACTCCCGAGTACCGTCATAGAAGCTAAGACGTTGTGTAGTTTTAAAAGTAGGTTGGATAAATACATGAGTGGGTGTGGGTGGGTGTGAGTTGGACCTGACTAACTTGTGCTATTAGGTCAGATGCAGTGCTCCTCTCTTAAGTGACATGTCTGACCTCACTAGGTCAAGGCATTGGCTTAAGCCGGTGTGAGAATTGGACCTGCCTCGCATAGGCCAGTAGGCCTGTTGCAGTGTTCCTTCTTTCTTATGTTGTTAATGCAAAGAATTCAAGCAGACGAAGATCAGGCAGGACTATATGGGGATCTGGAAAGACTACAAACAAGATCCAGTAACTGGCTCTTGGAGTTTAACCACACCAAATACAAAGTCATGAAGCTTGGGAGGGACAAAAAAGACTGGAGATGGAGTACAGCCTAGGAGGTCAAAAGCTGTATAACTCGCTTTAGGAAAAGGATCTTCGGGTGAGTATCATGCCGAGCACATCTCCTGAGGCGCACATCAACCAAATAACACACACACACACACACACACACACACACACACCAGGAGCTATGAATCGACCCCTGCAATCACATATAGGTGAGTACACTACAAAGATCAAAGATGGTCGCCTCCTGGCTGCTACATCATCAAACAATGACCTTTAACGTCTCCTCTAGGAGAGGGACTGAGGGAGGGAGGGAGGGCGGGAGGAGAGAGAGAGAGAGAGAAGAGAGAGAGAGAGAGAGAGAGAAGAGAGAGAGAGAGGAGAGAGAGAGAGAGAGAGAGAGTGAGAGTTAAGAGAGAGAGTTAAACCAGTAAGATAATCTAGTTCAACAGTAACAGAACATACAGATCAACCAGCAGTGGTTGATCTGCCACTGTAGTTGACACACCACTGACAACTGTCTGCCCAGGTACCTCAGCAGTGCTGTCACTGTAGTTGACACACCACTGACAACTGTCTGCCAGGTACCTCAGCAGTGCTGTCACTGTAGTTGACACACCACTGACAACTGTCTGCCAGGTACCTCAGCAGTGCTGTCACTTTTAGTTGACACACCCACTGACAACTGTCTGCCAGGTCCCTCAGCAGTGCTGTCACTGTAGTTGCCCAACCACTGACAACTGTCTGCCAGGTACCTCAGCAGTGCTGTCACTGTAGTTGACACACCATGAAAAACTGTCTGCCAGGTACCTCAGCAGTGCTGTCACTGTAGTTGACACACCACTGACAACTGTCTGCCAGGTACCTCAGCAGTGCTGTCACTGTAGTTGACACACCACTGACAACTGTCTGCCAGGAAACCTCAGCAGTGCTGTCACGTAGTTGACACACCATGACAAACTGTCTGCCAGGTACCTCAGCAGTGCTGTCACTGTAGTTGACACACCACTGACAACTGCCCTGCCAGGCCCCCTCAGCAGTGCTGTCACTGTAGTTGACCACCACACTGACAACTGTCTGCCAGGAAACCTCAGCAGTGCTGTCACTGTAGTTGCCCACACCACTGAAAAACTGCCCTGCCAGGTACCTCAGCAGTGCTGTCACTGTAGTTGACACACCACTGACAACTGTGTCAGGTACCTCAGCAGTGCTGTCACTGTAGTTGACACCCCACTGACAACTGGTCAGGTACCTCAGCAGTGCTGTCACTGTAGTTGACACACCACTGACAACTGTGTCAGGTACCTCAGCAGTGCTGTCACTGTAGTTGACACACCACTGACAACTATCTGCCAGGCACCTCAGCAGTGCTGTCACTGTAGTTGACACACCACTGACAACTGTCTGCCAGGTACCTCAGCAGTGCTGTCACTGTAGTTGACACACCACTGACAACTGTCTGCCAGGCACCTCAGCAGTGCTGTCACTGTAGTTGACACACCACTGACAACTGTCTGCCAGGCACCTCAGCATTTGCTGTCACTGTAGTTGACACACCACTGACAACTGTCAGGTACCTCAGCAGTGCTGTCACTGTAGTTGACACACCACTGACAGTGTCAGGTACCTCAGCAGTGCTGTCACTGTAGTTGGCACACCACTGACAACTATCTGCCAGGCACCTCAGCAGTGCTGTCACTGTAGTTGACACACTGACAACTGTGTCAGGTACCTCAGCAGTGCTGTCACTGTAGTTGACACACCACTGACAACTGTGTCAGGTACCTCAGCAGTGATGCCACTGTCACTGTAGTTGACACACCACTGACAACTGTCTGCGAGGCACCTCAGCAGTGCTGCCACTGTCACTGTAGTTGACACACCACTGACAACTGTCGGCCAGGTACCTCAGCAGTGCTGTCACTGTAGTTGACACCACTGACAACTGTCTGTCAGGTACCTCAGCAGTGCTGTCACTGTAGTTGACACACCACTGACAACTGTCTGCCAGGCACCTCAGCAGTGCTGCCACTGTAGTTGACACACCACTGACAACTGTCTGCCAGGTACCTCAGCAGTGCTGCCACTGTCACTGTAGTTGACACACCACTGACAACTGTCTGCCAGGCACCTCAGCAGTGTTACCACTATCACTGTAGTTGACACACCACTGACAACTGTCTGCCAGGCACCTCAGCAGTGCTGCCACTGTCACTGTAGTTGACACACCACTGACAACTGTCTGCCAGGCACCTCAGCAGTGCTGCCACTGTAGTTGACACACCACTGACAACTGTCTGCCAGGTACCTCAGCAATGCTGCCACTGTCACTGTAGTTGACACACCACTGACAACTGTCTGCCAGGCACCTCAGCAGTGCTGCCACTGTAGTTGACACACCACTGACAACTGTCTGCCAGGCACCTCAGCAGTGTTACCACTATCACTGTAGTTGGCACACCACTTACAACTGTCTGCTAGTTACCTCAGCAGTCCTGCCACTATCACTGTAGTTGACACACCACTGACAGCTGTCTGCCAGGCACCTCAGCAGTGCTGCCACTGTCACTAGTTGACACACCACTGACAACTGTCTGCCAAACACCTCAGCAGTGCTGCCCCTGTCACTGTAGTTGACATATCACTGACAACTGTGTGCCAGGCACCTCAGCAGTGCTGCCACTGTCACTGGCACCTTACACAACTATCTACACAAGCTGAGTAGATAGTTGTGAACACAGTTTGACTAATAGGTCTATCAGCATGCTGTCAGGCAACATTATGAAGATGGAGGAGCACTGCAGCAGGCCTACTGTCCTATATTAGCAAGTTCTTTGGATTTTAGCCCATACAAGGCAAGTTTATTTGGATTTTAGTAAAGCTTTTGATAAGAGTACCACATCAGAGACTTAAAGTGGCAGCTCATGGCAATGAGGGAAAAGTGCTGTCATGGATCGAGTCATGGCTCACCAATAGGAAGCAGAGAGTGTTCATCAATGGGGTTAAGTCCGAGAGGGGATCTGTAACAAGTGGCGTTCCACAGGGATCAGTTTTAGGCCCGTTGTTGTTTATAACAATGACCTTGAAGAGGGAATTACTAGTGATATGAGCAAATTCGCTGATGACACCAAGACAGATGTTACAGAACTTCAGGAGGATTTAGACAAACTCAATTCGTGGTCAGAAAAGTGGCAGATGCAGTTCAATGTAGATAAATGCAATGTTCATAACCCAGCATCTATCAGCTTAATAATGTAGAACTTAGCCGTACAGAATGTGACAAGGACTTGGGGGTTATGGTAAGTACCAACTTTAAATGCTATACAATACCGACAAGTTGGTAAGACACATAGGCAATATTTAGGTATCTTTATTTCGAAACGTTTCGCCTACACAGTAGGCTTCTTAAGTCGAGTACAGATGTAATCAGTCCAAGGGTGATGGACTGATTACATCGTCCTCACATCTCTACTGCTCCTCCTGCCTACTTTTTGTACTCGACTGAAGAAACCTACTGTGTAGGCGAAACTTTTCGGAATAGAGATGCCTAAATGTTGCCTATGTGCCTTACTTACCAGCAACCTTAAACCAAGACAACAATGCCTAAGCGTACGTAATAAGGCAAATAGATTACTGGGATTTATATCAAAAAGTGTAAGCAACAGAAGTCCAGAGGTCATACTGCAGCTTTATACATCATTAGTAAGGCCTCACCTAGATTATGCAGCTCAGTTCTGGTCTCCATATTACAGAATGGACATAAATTCGTTAGAAAACATTCAGCGTAGGATGACAAAATTAATACATAGCATTAGAAATATTCCTTATGAAGAAAGATTGAAGAATGATTGGAGACACGATCCAAGTGTATGGAAATAAATGGTATACAATACCGACACAATGTAAATATAAACACTTAAGTAGTATAATGTGAACCTTTATTGACAACGTTTCGTTGTCAATAAAGCCTTGTACTTAGCTGCTGCTGCTAAGTACAAGGCTTGGAGAAGGTATAAGAGGCATCCCACTATCTACAAAAGGAATTTGCACAGACAAGCCTGTTGATAACTGGAATAAATCCGAAAGTAGGCCATCTCTACATGGGAGGCTGACACAGAAACTGGCGTCAGGTAGCTTGGGCTCCAAAACTTGGTGGTCGTTGGTCGAGGACCGACCAGATTACTCAAATGATATAATTATTCCACATCTAAATCAGGGACCACATCTACTAGCAGTCAGAAGAAAGGCGACCTTTTTGTTGAACATTTTGCTGCCAAGATGTAAGTTCTTGATCCACCTAGGGACCCTCCTTGGCTAGCAGTTCTTGATCCACCTAGGGACCCTCCTTGGCTAGCAGTTCTTGATCCACCTAGGGACCCTCCTTGGCTAGCAGTTCTTGATCCACCTAGGGACCCTCCTTGGCTAGCAGTTCTTGATCCACCTAGGGACCCTCCTTGGCTAGCAGTTCTTGATCCACCTAGGGACCCTCCTTGGCTAGCTGCAAGAACTGTGCCAAAGTTGTCAGGGGTGACGATAAGGCAGGATGAAGTGTATCTTCTTCTTAAATCACTGGACCAAAACAAGGTCGTGGATCCAGATAAGGTGAGCCCAAGATTGCTGAGTAGATGTGCAGACCAGCTAGCAGCACCTCTAACTCGCATTTATCAGCACTGTCTAGCATAAAAAAAAAAAAACATACCACGGGTGGGGATAGAACCCGCGATCAGAGAGTCTCAAAACTCGAGACCGTCGCGTTAGCCACTGGACCAGCTAGCCACTGTCTAGCATCTATCAGCCCTGCCTGGCATCCATCACATCAGCACTGCCTAGTATCTATCAGCACTGCCTAGCACAGTGTAAATGACCTCTGTGGAAAGAGCAAATGTAGTCTGTGTTCACAAAAAGAACAGAGCGGAAATCATCAACTACAGACCAGTGTCGCTCCTGTCAATCACTGTCAAGATTCTGGAGACAATAATCTCACGACAGACGACAACAGTGTTTTTCCACTACCACTCGTCAGAAAAGGTCACTCTGCTGATCTGTTAAACTTCCCCACTACGAGGCACCAGTCACTGGATGAATCCACGGTCAGCTGTGTAGTAGCACTGGACATTGCTGGTGCTTTCAAGAGAGTATGGCACCAGGTACTCTTGGCAAAGCTACAAGCACTGGGTGTCCCTGGCTCTGCACTATGTCTTCTCAGTGAATACTTTCAAAATAGATTTCCAAGAGTAGTTATTATTGTAGCTATGTGGTTCACTCCTCAGTGATTACCTTCACGGCAGATCTCCAAGAGTAGTTATTATTGTAGCTATGTGGTTCACTCCTCAGTGATTACCTTCACGGCAGATCTCCAAGAGTAGTTATTATTGTAGCTATGTGGTTCACTCCTCAGTGATTACCTTCACGGCAGATCTCCAAGAGTAGTTATTATTGTAGCTATGTGGTTCACTCCTCAGTGATTACTTTCACGGCAGATCTCCAAGAGTAGTTATTATTGTAGCTATGTGGTTCACTCCTCATGATTACCTTCACGGCAGATCTCCAAGAGTAGTTATTGTAGCTATGTGGTTCACTCCTCAGTGATTACCTTCACGGTAGGTAGATCTCCAAGAGTAGTTATCATTGTAGCTATGTGGTTCACTCCTCAGTGATTACCTTCACGGCAGATCTCCAAGAGTAGTTATTGTAGCTATGTGGTTCACTCCTCAGTGATTACCTTCACGGTAGGAAGATCTCCAAGAGTAGTTATCATTGTAGCTATGTGGTTCACTCCTCAGTGATTACCTTCACGGTAGATTTCCAAGAATAGTTATCATTGTAGCTATGTGGTTCGCTCCCCAGTGATTACCTTCACGGCAGATCTCCAAGAGTAGTTATTGTAGCTATGTGGTTCACTCCTCAGTGATTACCTTCACGGCAGATCTCCAAGAGTAGTTATCATTGTAGATATGTGGTTCACTCCCCAGTGATTACCTTCACGGTAGATCTCCAAGAGTAGTTATTGTAGCTATGTGGTTCACTCCTCAGTGATTACCTTCACGGCAGATCTCCAAGAGTAGTTATCATTGTAGCTATGTGGTTCACTCCTCAGTGATTACCTTCACGGCAGATCTCCAAGAGTAGTTATCATTGTAGCTATGTGGTTCACTCCCCAGTGATTACCTTCACGGTAGATCTCCAAGAGTAGTTATCAACAGGACAGAGTCAACAAGATACTATACTGGTATAAGTGTTCCACAGAGAAGTATACTTGAGCTATTGTTATAAAATGTCTACTTCAATAATCTTCATTTCATCCCAGAATCCCATGTATATGCAGACGACTCTACTCTGACATTTACTTATCCAAGAGAAGAAATGCCAGCTGCTCTAAGTTGCACCAATCACCAGCTGCTCTAAGTTACATCAATCACCAGCTGCTCTAAGTTACATCAATCACCAGCTGCTCTAGGTTACATTAATCACCAGCTGCTCTAAGTTACATCAATCACCAGCTGCTCTAAGTTACATCAATCACCAGCTGCTCTAAGTTACATCAATCACAAGCTGCTCTAAGTTACATCAATCACAAGCTGCTCTAAGTTACATCAATCACAAGCTGCTCTAGGTTACATTAATCACCAGCTGCTCTAAGTTGCACCAATCACCAGCTGCTCTAAGTTACATCAATCACCAGCTGCTCTAAGTTACATCAATCACCAGCTGCTCTAGGTTACATTAATCACCAGCTGCTCTAAGTTGCACCAATCACCAGCTGCTCTAAGTTACATCAATCACCAGCTGCTCTAAGTTACATCAATCACCAGCTGCTCTAAGTTACATCAATCACAAGCTGCTCTATGTTACATCAATCACCATCTTACAGCTGGTGATTGATGTAACTTAAAGCAATGATTGAGCGAGTGACTGATATAACTTACAGCTGGTGATTGATGGCCTACACAATTTTCCAGTGTTAATGGCATCAATAACTGGATAGACATATTCTTCAACAAAATATTTAAACCGTATAACAAACATTATTCCATAAAAATTAAATAGATTACGAAAAAAGAGAAAGTTTCCCAAGGCTTACAAACAGCATAAGATCCACTGATAAGAAACATCAATATGAAGAATAATATAGATAAGGCTTAATAACTGAAGATAATATTAAACACTATGCATCAGTCCTCACCAGATTAATAGGAAAGTCTAACCATACCATAGGTGGGGATAGAACTCGCGATCAGTCAGAAAACTCCAGACCGAGGCACTAGCTGCTGGGCCAGGTGGCTACAAGATTCGTTCAACTAGTCCAACTGGCCCAGTGGTTAAAGCGTTGGTCTGGAGTTTAATGACTCTCTGACCGCGGGTTCTATCCCTTCCCCGTATGGTTTATTTGCAATCGTGTCATTACGATTTCGTGAGTTAAGAAAGTCTATGGAATTGTACTATTCTAAGAGCTTCACTGAAACAAGAAGAGATCTAAAAAACACCTGGAAGACACTCTCGCAGATCCTGGGCATCACAAACTAAAAAAAACGAAAGATATTGTCCCAACTAAACCGAACGAGACACAAACTACATTGATACAATCAACATTCATAGGATCAAATCTCACCAGTAAAATCCCAGGCACCAACACCCGAGCGAGTGATTACCAAGAAGGAAACTTCCCAACTTCCTTCTATCTTGCACCAACCCAGCCCACAGAAGTCACCAACCCAGCCCACAGAAGTCACCAACCCAGCCCACAGAAGTCACCAACCCAGCCCACAGTAGTCACCAACCCCAGCCCACAGTAGTCACCAACCCAGCCCACAGAAGTCACCAACCCAGCCCACAGAAGTCACCAACCCAGCCCACAGTAGTCACCAACCCCAGCCCACAGTAGTCACCAACCCAGCCCACAGAAGTCACCAACCCAGCCCACAGAAGTCACCAACCCAGCCCAAGAAGTCACCAACCAAGCCCACAGAAGCCACCAACCCAGCCCACAGAAGTCACCAACCCAGCCCACAGTAGTCACCAACCCAGCCACAGAAGTCACCAACCCAGCCCACAGAAGTCACCAACCCAGCCCACAGAAGTCACCAACCCAGCCCACAGAAGCCACCAACCCAGCCCACAGTAGTCACCAACCCAGCCCACAGAAGTCACCAACCCAGCCCACAGAAGTCACCAACCCAGCCCACAGAAGCCACCAACCCAGCCCACAGAAGCACACAACCCAGCCCACAGTAGTCACCAACCCAGCCCACAGAAGTCACCAACCCAGCCACAGAAGTCACCAACCCAGCCACAGAAGCCACCAACCCAGCCCACAGAAGCCACCAACCCAGCCCACAGTAGTCACCAACCCAGCCCACAGAAGTCACCAACCCAGCCCACAGAAGTCACCAACCAGCCCACAGAAGTCACCAACCCAGCCCACAGAAGCCACTAACCCAGCCCACAGAAGCCACCAACCCAGCCACAGAAGCCACCAACCCAGCCCACAGAAGTCACCAACCCAGCCCACAGAAGTCACCAACCCAGCCCACAGAAGCCACCAACCCAACCCACAGAAGCCACCAACCCAGCCCACAGAAGCACCAACCCAGCCCACAGAAGCACCAACCCAGCCCACAGAAGTCACCAACCAGCCCACAGAAGTCACCAACCAGCCCACAGAAGCCACCAACCAACCCACAGAAGCCACCAACCCAGCCCACAGAAGTCACCAACCCAGCCCACAGAAGTCACCAACCCAGCCCACAGAAGCCACCAACCCAACCCACAGGAAGCCACCAACCAGCCCACAGAAGTCACCAACCCAGCCACAGAAGCCACACCCAACCCACAGAAGCCACCAACCCAGCCCACAGAGCCACCAACCCAGCCCACAGAAGCACCAACCCAGCCCACAGAAGTCACCAACCCAGCCCACAGAAGTCACCAACCCAGCCCACAGAAGTCACCAACCCAGCCCACAGAAGTCACCAACCCAGCCCACAGAAGTCCACCAACCCAGCCCACAGAAGCCACCAACCCATCCCACAGAAGTCACCAACCCAGCCCACAGAAGTCACCAACCCAGCCCACAGAAGCCACCAACCCAACCCACAGAAGCCACCAACCCAGCCCACAGAAGCCACCAACCCAGCCCACAGAAGCCACCAACCCAGCCCACAGAAGTCACCAACCCAGCCCACAGAAGTCACCAACCCAGCCCACAGAAGCCACCAACCCAACCCACAGAAGCACCAACCCAGCCCACAGAAGTCACCAACCCAGCCCACAGAAGTCACCAACCCAGCCCACAGAAGCACCAACCCAGCCCACAGAAGCACCAACCCAGCCCACAGAAGCCACCAACCCAGCCCACAGAAGCCACCAACCCAGCCCACAGAAGCCACCAACCCAGCCCACAGAAGTCACCAACCCAGCCCACAGAAGCCACCAACCCAGCCCACAGAAGCCACCAACCCAGCCCACAGAAGTCACCAACCCAGCCCACAGAAGTCACCAACCCAACCCACAGAAGCACCAACCCAGCCCACAGAAGTCACCAACCCAGCCCACAGAAGTCACCAACCCAGCCCACAGAAGCCACCAACCCAACCCACAGAAGCCACCAACCCAGCCCACAGAAGTCACCAACCCAGCCCACAGAAGTCACCAACCCAGCCCACAGAAGCCACCAACCCAACCCACAGAAGCCACCAACCCAGCCCACAGAAGTCACCAACCCAGCCCACAGAAGTCACCAACCCAGCCCACAGAAGCCACCAACCCAACCCACAGAAGCCACCAACCCAGCCCACAGAAGTCACCAACCCAGCCCACAGAAGTCACCAACCCAGCCCACAGAAGTCACCGCGATTATTAAATCACTGAAGAATAAATCTAGCTCATGTCCCCCCATTATTGTACATGCGAGCAGCTCATGTTCTTTCTCCCGCTATGTCATTACTCTAACAAATCACTGGGAACCATCATTTCCCCGACACTACTCAGGACAGTGAGGGTCACACCAGTACACAAAAGTGGTGACCCAACATATATAAACAACTACAAGCCTTTTCTTTCCAGTATTTTCGAGAAGCTTATACACAAGAGATTATATTCGACTCAAGAAATCGTAATAACACGATTGCAAATAAACCATACCCCCGGCCGGGATTGAACCCGCGGTCACAGAGTCTCAAAACTCCAGCCCGTCGCGTTAGCCACTAGACCAGCTAGCCACAATAAGATTCATCCAACTAGGTATATTTCTACACCATAGGAAGGTTAGCACAGAGATTATATTCCTTTTTAACATCACGAAGCATCCTCAACCCCTGCCAGTTTGGCTTCACAAGAAGCAAAAGCACAAACCATACCACGAGCGGGATAGAACCCGCGGTCAGAGACTTTCAAAACTCCAGACCGTCGCGTTAGCCACTGGACTAGCTAGCCACAATAAGATTCGTCCAACTAGGTATATTTCTACACCACAGGGAGGCTAGCTGGTCTAGTGGCTAACGCGACGGTCTGGAGTTTTGAAACTCTCTGACCGCGGGTTCAATCCCGCCCGTGGTATGGTTTGTTTGCAATCGTGTCATTACGATTTCGTGAGTCGAGCAAAAGCACAAATGACTCAATTGTGAAATTGCTAGACCTGCTTCACACAGCACTCAAAAAAAATATGAATATCCACTAAACTCATTATCGATGTAAGAAAAGTTTTTGATACAGTAATCCACAGTATTGTATCTCACATACATCAAGTCTTACCTTACTAAAAGACATGAATACGTCACTATTAAAGACACAAAGTCTTCAACAAGACCTCTGGATACTGGGGTACCACAAGGAAGTGTTCTTGGCACCCCTACTCTTCCTCCCAAACGTAACACAACTGCTTAGACCTTAAACCATACCCCCGGCCGGGATTGAACCCGCGGTCATAGAGTCTCAAAACTCCAGCCCGTCGCGCTAGCCACTAGACCAGCCAGCCACAATAAGATTCATCCAACTAGGTATATTTCACAGAGGTGCCTGTGCTAACTTTCCTATGGTGTAGAAATATACCTAGTTGGATGAATCTTATTGTGGCTGGCTGGTCTAGTGGCTAGCGCGACGGGCTGGAGTTTTGAGACTCTATGACCGCGGGTTCAATCCCGGCCGGGGGTATGGTTTATTTGCAATCGTGTCATTACGATTTCTTAAGTCATGCTTAGACCTATTCTCTTTGCTGACGACACAACTTTTGTCATCTCCCACCCTAACCTTGACTCACTCAACACTATTGTTAATGAAGAGCTCGTAAACAACGACCCGGATGACTGCCAATAAACTTACAAAAGCAAGTGGCGCCTAACTGGACATTATGATCAACAACTCTTATTGCTAAAGACATCGAGGAAAAATTTCTGGGTCTGTACCTTGATAGTAACTTGAAATTCAACACCCACAACCAATACTCAACAAAACCAAGTTTCTAAGACAGTTGGCATCCTCTCAAAGATACGTTATGTACCTCAAGCAGCACTACTCACACTGATACGTTATGTACCTCAAGCAGCACTACTCACACTGATACGTTATGTATCTCAAGCAGCACTACTCACACTGATACGTTATTATGTACCATAAGCAGCACTACTCACACTGATACGTTATTATGTACCTCAAGCAGCACTACTCACACTGATACGTTATGTACCACAAGCAGCACTACTCACACTGATACGTTATTATGTACCTCAAGCAGCACTACTCACACTGATACGTTATGTATCTCAAGCAGCACTACTCACACTGATACGTTATTATGTACCACAAGCAGCACTACTCACACTGATACGTTATTATGTACCACAAGCAGCACTACTCACACTGATACGTTATTATGTACCTCAAGCAGCACTACTCACACTGATCACTGATCTACCCCTACCTCACCTACGCTATTTATGCCTAGAGATCAACAACAGCAACCCACCTAAAGTCAATAATAACTGAACAAAAAGCTGAATTGCGAATAACCACACAATCCCCTACTAGACAACACCCTCCCCCCCCCCACTCCTCAAAGATCTAAACCTATACAAAACATTCACTCCTACTGCTGTGCACCCTACATTTACAGAACATTAAATTCTAACATTAATTCAAAAGTAAAACGGTTTCTAGATACAACAGGACCCATGGGGATAATAATACACACAAAAATGTCTATGACGTTCCCCGCGTCCGTCACCTTCTCTCCCTAAAATACCCTAACTGTCTGAAACCACACAGTGGCTTCATTAGTCCATATAAAGGAGAATCTTGAAGAACAGGAGGAGAATGAGGTAATCAGTCCCTCAACCTTGAGTCGATGTGGTCAGTCCATCAATCTTGAATAGAATACGGCATACGTGCTGAGAAGGAGCTTATAAACCGTTGGCAGGAGAGGTGCAGCAGCCATAGGTAGTGTCACATTTGTTCAATGTGGAAGTAGGTCGTGCCCAAGAATTAGGCAAGCGAAGAAATCCCAAGTATTAAGATCCCAAGAAGTTGCAGTGTCTGACAGGTTTGTAGATGAATGGTTCAGAGAACCGACATGTTGATAAATTAGACACATGTACAACTCTTGGGTATCTTTATTGAGGAAACGTTTCGCCACACAGTGGCTTTATCAGTCCATACAAAGGAGAATCTTGAAGAACAGGAGGAGAATGAGGTAATCAGTCCCTTAACCTTGAGTCGATGTGTTCAGTCCATCAATCTTGAGTAGATTATTATTATTACTCCCCATCCTTAATTTTAATATCACGAAGACATCCATAACACAGAACACTTACTCTCATTACCTGTAATTCTTACAAACATTAAATAACAAATTATATATTAGTAAAACCTATCATCCTTCTCAGCCAAACATAAGCCATATAGCATAAACTAATAAGATATTGACTTCTTGTCATTGTAAACTCACCCAAATTACTATAAACATCCCTAATATTGTTGCCTCCTTAATCTTTAGTCCATTATTATTATAATCAAGGGGAAGCGCTAAACCCGTAGGATTATACAGCGCTTGGGGGTCTCAGTAGTAGTAACCAGTTACCAGTAACCAGTGTACCAGTAGATGACTCACTACCAACCGTCTCTGCCTGAGTCACTGGCTGTATTCATATTGTTGCTGACCTAGCAGGATTTCAAGCGCCCCCTCGCCCATGGGCACTCCTCAGTCAGTCTAGCCAAGGGGCAGAGAGAGGCAGGTTCGGCTGTGGCGCCCTTCCACATACTTCAGTTACAATATACGTACTTCCAGCCTACGTGAGTATTTTTACCCAATCCACGTGTTCGAACTCCCACATGATAGGGGGATGTGGAAGGCATTCAGGCTTAATTTGGGGAACTGGAGAACAGATCCAATTTCCTAAATCAAGAGCCCCTCACCAACTTCAAGGAACCTTTCCTGAGGGGAATCTTTAGTCCAAAGTTTGCCTAAAATAACGAATATTAACGTATGCCTCAGCATAACTTGTGTCACTGTTGTCAGGAAAAATTAGAATTAGTCTGCCAGAAATGCCTGGGCATTTTAGTGGCTTTTTTTTTTGAGATTATTATTTTGTATCATGTAATCTGTAAGAAATAAAAAAAATAATTTTAATATCAGCCTGGAAAACCTTGGTTAGATTTTCTCTTGGGTACCATGATGGTAGTGCTGGAGCAGTGGTAATAATAATGGTCTAGGTACCATGATGGTAGTGCTGGAGCAGTGGTAATAATGGTCTAGGTACCATGATGGTAATGCTGGAGCAGTGGTAATAATAATGGTCTAGGTACCATGATGGTAGTGCTGGAGCAGTGGTAATAATAATGGTCTAGGTACCATGATGGTAGTGCTGGAGCAGTGGTAATAATGGTCTATATACCATGATGGTAATGCTGGAGCAGTGGTAATAATGGTCTATATACCATGATGGTAATGCTGGTGCAGTGGTAATAATAATGGTCTAGGTACCATGATGGTAATGCTGGAGCAGTGATAATAATGGTCTAGGTACCATGATGGTAGTGCTGGAGCAGTGATAATAATGGTCTAGGTACCATGATGGTAATGCTGGAGCAGTGATAATAATGGTCTAGGTACCATGATGGTAGTGCTGGAGCAGTGATAATAATGGTCTAAGTACCATGATGGTAGTGCTGGAGCAGTGATAATAATGGTCTAAGTACCATGATCGTAGTGCTGGAGCAGTGATAATAATGGTCTAAGTACCATGATGGTAGTGCTGGAGCAGTGATAATAATGGTCTAAGTACCATGATGGTAGTGCTGGAGCAGTGATAATAATGGTCTAAGTACCATGATGGTAATGCTGGAGCAGTGATAATAATGGTCTAAGTACCATGATGGTAATGCTGGAGCAGTGATAATAATGGTCTAAGTACCATGATGGTAATGCTGGAGCAGTGATAATGGTCTAAGTACCATGATGGTAGTGCTGGAGCAGTGATAATAATGGTCTAAGTACCATGATGGTAGTACTTGAGCAATGTTAACAATAATGAGAGTACATGAATGATTTATTGGCACCCGGGGATGAAGTTGATACTGTTGGGGTGAAATTTGACTCCACACTGATTATTAAGAATCACGTAGTAAATCCTGCAAACAAAGCGACCAGGAAGTTTAAAGCAGAGGCTGCAAGATTGTGCATGAGGCACAAGTACGCTCACACCTGGAGTATGCTCCACTTTCCTGGATTGCCTGTCTCACCTACGACTTCTTGATAGAATGTAAATGAGACAATTTTGTAAAAATAGGTGGAATAAGAGTAGTAATTTGAGATAATCAGTCCCTCAGCTTTGAGTCGATGTGGTCAGTCCATCAATCTCGACAAAAGATTGGACTGACAATCTTGTCAGGTGTTTATAGTGGTACTGTACAAGCAAAAGCCACTGCAAGAACAGTGTTTTTAATCAGAGGTCTGGACAATCTGATAATCTTGCTTCAGGAGTTGAAGACAGCACTTGACAGAGCTGAGAGTCATCATACCACTAAGACCTGAGTCGGGAAACACTTCTTCTCTTTCCAGATAAACCTAACCTAACCTATCCTAACATAACTTATTCTAGGCTAAACTTACCCAACCTGACCTAAACTTACCTAACCTAACCCATCCTAACCTAACATAGCTTAGCCTAACCTAAACTTACCTAACCTAACCTATCCTAACATAACTTATTCTAGCCTAAACTTACCCAACCTGACCTAATCCTACTTAACCTAACCTATCCTAACGTAACATAGCCTAGCCTAACCTAAGCTATCCTAACACAACCTAACGTCACCTAACCTAATCTAACCTAACCTTACCTAATTTAACCTACCCTAACTTCAGAGAATTGGCTGGCTGCCACATGATTGGCTGTTAAACTAGCACTCAGCATAGCAGTAGGTCCCAGAGCTGCTAGTTGATTGGTCGGGAGGACATCCCTGTATGTGTCTGAAATAAGTTGACTAAAATTATGTACGGTACTCTTGTAAAGTAAATAGATACAAGTGCAACTGATGTGACATTTTATTGTGGGAACGTTTCGGTCTCCAGGAGCTTTGTCAAGCTCCTGGAGAGCGAAACGTTGCCACCATAAAATGTCACATTAGTTGCACCTATGTCTTTTTACTTTACACATTGTCGGTAATTCTACCAACAAATTAAATGGTATAAGATACTGAAAAGTTGAAGATTAAGACAAATGTACAACAGTTGGTGTCGAAACGTTCCGCCTACACAGCAGGCTTCTTCAGTCAAATACAAAGAGAGTAATAGTAATGAAATAAAGATGTAATCAGTCTATCAACTTTGGAGAAAGAGTACTTGAGGTGGTCAGTCCCTCAGCCTCGAGAAGAGTTCAGCTTCATGGAGCTGAGGTGGTCAGTCCCTCAGCCTGGAGAAGAGTTCAGCTTCATGGAGCTGAGGTGGTCAGTCCCTCAGCCTGGAGAAGAGTTCTGCTCCATGGATCTGAGGTGGTCAGTCCCTCAGGCTGGAGAAGAGTTCAGCTTCATGGAGCTGAGGTGGTCAGTCCCTCAGCCTGGAGAAGAGTTCTGCTCCATGGATCTGAGGTGGTCAGTCCCTCAGCCTGGAGAAGAGTTCTGTTCCATAGAGCTGAGGTGGTCAGTCCCTCAGCCTGGAGAAGAGTTCAGCTCCATGGAGCTGAGTTGGTCAGTCCCTCAGCCTGGAGAAAAGTTCAGCTCCATGGAGCTGAGGGACTGATTACATAATCTTTATATCACTACTCCTACTGTCTCTGTATTTGACTGAAGAAATCTACTGCGTAGGCGAACAATTTTATCAATAAAAATCCCCAAGTGATGCACCTGTGTTACAAGGTAGTGTTGACATGCGACAAGCAGACCCCACCAGCACTACAACAGCTGGTCTGGGCATCACTTAAGTGGGTAGCATGCCAGCATCACACAGAATGTACCCAGCCTGGACACATCTGTCAGTTCAGCAGAACCTTCAACACAGCAGGGATGTGGGTGGCCTTACTGTTATGTACAAGGTCAATGTTGTTAAACTAACATATTTGACTCCACTTTGTGGACAGTGAGAAGTGAGCTTTTACACCACAAGACGGGCAGCTAGAAGACAGTTACTATACCACAAGACGGGCAGCTAGAAGACAACTATTACACCACAAGACGGGCAGCTAGAAAAATTAACACAAAACTAAAAATTTACACCACAAGACGGGGCAGCTAGAAGACAACTACTACACCACAAGACGGGCAGCTAGAAGACAACTATTACACCACAAGACGGGCAGCTAGAAGACAACTATTACACCACAAGACGGTCAGCTAGAAGACAACTACTACACCACAAGACGGGCAGCTAGAAGACAACTATTACACCACAAGACGGGCAGCTAGAAGACAACTATTACACCACAAGACGGGCAGCTAGAAGACAACTATTACACCACAAGACGGGCAGCTAGAAGACAACTATTACACCACAAGACAGGCAGCTAGAAGACAACTACTACACCACAAGACGGGCAGCTAGAAGACAACTACTACACCACAAGACGGGCAGCTAGAAGACAACTACTACACCACAAGACGGGCAGCTAGAAGACAACTATTACACCACAAGACGGGCAGCTAGAAGACAACTATTACACCACAAGACGGGCAGCTAGAAGACAACTATTACACCACAAGACGGGCAGCTAGAAGACAACTATTTACACCCCAAGACGGGCAGCTAGAAGACAACTATTACACCACAAGACGGGCAGCTAGAAGACAACTATTACACCACAAGACAGGCAGCTAGAAGACAACTACTACACTACAAGACGGGCAGCTAGAAGACAACTATTACACCACAAGACGGGCAGCTAGAAGACAACTATTACACCACAAGACGGGCAGCTAGAAGACAACTACTACACCACAAGACGGGCAGCTAGAAGACAACTATTACACCACAAGACGGGCAGCTAGAAGACAACTATTACACCACAAGACGGGCAGCTAGAAGACAAACTATTACACCACAAGACGGGCAGCTAGAAGAAACTACTATACCACAAGACGGGCAGCTAGAAGACTAAATATACACCACAAGACGGGCAGCTAGAAGACAAACTACTACACCACAAGACGGGCAGCTAGAAGACAACTACTACACCACAAGACGGGCAGCTAAAGACAACTACTACACCAACAAGACGGGCAGGGTAGAAGACAATACTACACCACAAGACGGGCAGCTAGAAGACAACTATTACACCACAAGACGGGCAGCTAGAAGACAACTATTACACCACAAGACGGGCAGCTAGAAGACAACTATTACACCACAAGACGGGCAGCTAGAAGACTACTACACCACAAGACGGGCAGCTAGAAGACAACTATTACACCACAAGACGGGCAGCTAGAAGACAACTATTACACCACAAGACGGGGCAAGCCAACATAACACCACAAGGTGGCAGCTTGCAAGAAATATACACTCACTGAGATCAAAGACAATATTCAAGAAAAACGGCAAGCTAGAATGTTCTCACACATCCATAAAATATCAGACCAAATACGGGCAGTAGAGAACTATTACTCCCAACCAGCTAGAAGACAGCTATTCCCACAACCAGCTGGAAAAACAGCAATGTACGGGCAGCTGGACCCAACAACAAGTCCCGCAGCTGGACAAAATGACCCACAGACGGGACAAGCCATGACCCACAAGATGGCTAAGACAACTTTCAGTCCTGGTTACTATACACACTACCATTAAAGACAACTTTAAAAAATCAGATAGACTACACAGACAAGAGGAGCAGAGAGACAGACGTATTACACAATAAGAGGAGCGGTAGAAGAAGTACGACGCCACAAGAAGGGAGAAAGAATACACTAGGTTGACCTCTACAGAAATATACTTCCATGCTGAGATCAATGTATCAAGGGGAAATAACAAGTTGAAATGTTCTGATACATAATAATATCAGGAAGATATCATGCAGTGATGAACACTATCCAAAACTGGACATGCTGTCCCACAGCTGGAACAGCTGGACACAGCATGACCCACAACTGTCCACAGATGGTTCATACCTTATCCTGCACTTAACACTTAACAATAACAAACAACAAACAGAGAGAGACAAATGAGTAAGAGACGAAAGAAGACACGCAAAAGAGAGAGACGAGAAAAGTGGTCACAAACACAACTTCTCAGCAAGATAGGGACAGGAGTATACAAATAACATAAAAGCAGGATATGGAAAGGGAAATACATGCAGGGTGAGGACACGCCAACAAACAGACAGCACTGCCTCACATGACAGACAATGACATGACGTGCAAGACACTCACAACATTTCAACATACTACACACCACACAACACAAACACGACAAAAACACACACACAACACACACACACACAACACAATACTCACACAACACATAAACACACGCACACAACACACAAAACACGCACACAAACACAACAAACACGCACACAACACACGTACACAACACACGCGCACAACACACGCACACAACACATGCACACAACACATGCACACAACACACACGCACACAATACCACCCACACAACACATGCACACAACACATGCACACAACACACGCGCACACACACACACACACACACACACATACACACACACGCACAACACACACACACACAGACACGCACACACACAGACACGCACAACACAAACACACGCACACACACACACAAACACCGCACACAAACACACGCACACAAACACACGCACACCCCTGTTCCACAGGGGTCAGTCCTAGGACCTGTGCTGTTCTTGGTATATGTGAACGACATAACGGAAGGGATAGACTCAGAAGTGTCCTTGTATTGCAGATGATGTGAAGTTATGAGAAGAATCAAATGGACGGTGGATCAGGGCAGGGATACAAGAGCCTCCCGGACAGGCTAAAAGCGGGTCCAGCATACTGGCTCCTTGAATTTAACCCTGCCAAATGCAAAGTCATGAGATTGGGGAAGGGCATAGAAGTCCGCCAGACACAATATAGTTTAGATGGCCAAAGACTGCAAACCTCACTCAAGGAAAAAGATCTGGGGGGTGAAGTATAAACACGAGCATATCTCCTGAGGCGCACATCAATCAGATAACTGTGCCAGCATACGGGGCCTGGCAACCTACGGATAGCGTTCCGATACCTCAGTAAGGATTCGTTTTAAGACTCTGGTATACATCTACGTCAGGCCTTACCTGGAGTATGCAGCACCAGTTGGAATCCACACCTAGTCAAGCACCGTCAAGAAATTTGAGAAAGTGCAAGGGTTTGCAACAAGACTAGTCCAGAGCTACGGGGATTGTCCTACGAAGAAAGGTTGAGGGAAATCGCTGACGACACTGGTGGGCAGGAGGGTCAGGGGAGACATAATAAAGACATATAATAAAATACTGCGCGGAATAGACATTGTGGAAAAAGACGGGATGTTCAGAGATGGGGACACAGACACAAGAGGTCACCAATTGGAAGTTGAAGAAATCAGATGATCAATGGGATGTTAGGAAGTATTTCTTCTGTCAAAGGTAGGCTGGCCGTGGTGGAATAGCTAGAAAGTGATGTGGTGGAGGCAGGAAACCTACATAGTTTTAAGGCGAGGTATGATAGAGCTCATGGAGCAGGGAGAGAGAGGACTAGTAGCAATCAGCGAAGATGGGCGGGGCCCGGAGCTGTGTATCGGACCCTCTGCATCCACAAATTGGTGAGTACAATAGGTGTGTACAACACACACACCACGCGCGCGGCGCACGCACACACACACAAACACACACACACAAACACACGCACACACACACACAAACACACACACACACACACACACACACACACACGCGCGCGCGCGCACACACTCTGGTGTATCTGGCGGTGATTTAATATCTGCCAATTAAGGTAATTTAGGCCTTAAGGACATTAACCCCCACAGACCTGTGGCTGTCAGTCCCAGAGCTCACTATCAGCAACAGTCACCGCTCATCGCCGCTTTATCACGCTTCACTCAGTGTAGAGCTTTATCAGTTATGTTTCACTCAGTGTAGAGCTTTATCAAGTTATGTTTCACTCAATGTAGAACTTTATCAAGTTATGTTTCACACAGTGTAGAGCTTTATCAAGTTATGTTACACTCAGTGTAGAGCTTTATCAAGTTTTGTTTCACACAGTGATTGAGCTTTATCAAGTTATGGTTCACTCAATTTAGTAGCTTTATCAAGTTATGTTTTCACTCAGTGTAGAGCTTTATTCAAGTTATGTTTTTTCACTCATTGTAGAGTTTATCAAGTTATGTTTCACTCAATGTAGAGCTTTATCAGTAGTTTCATCTGTTGTAGAGATTTATCAGTTATGTTTCACTCAGTGTTAGAGCTTTATCCAGTTTTGTTTCATCAGTGTCTGTTGGAGAGCTTATCAAGTAATGTTTCATCAGTGTAGAGCCTTTATCAAGTTATGTTTCACTCAGTGTAAGTAGCTTTATCAAAGTCTATGTGTCACACAGTGTAGAGCTTTATCAAGTTATGTTTCACACAGTGTTGAGCTTTATCAGTTATGTTTCACACAGTGTAAGCTTTATCAAGTTATGTTTGACACAGTGTAGAGCTTTATCATTTTTGTTTCACTAAGTGTAGAGCTTTATCATGTTATGTTTCACTCAGTGTAGAGCTTATCAAGGTTATGTTTCACTCAGTGTAGAGCTTTATCAAGGTTATGTTTCACTCTGTGTAGAGCTTTATCAAGTTATGTTTCACTCAGTGTAGAGCTTTATCAAAGTTATGTTTCAAACAGTGTAGAGCTTATCAAGTTATGTTTCACACAGTGTAGAGCTTTATCAAGTTATGTTTCCACTCTGTGTAGAGCTTTATCAAGTTATGTTTCACTCTGTGTAGAGCTGTATCAAGTTATGTTTTCACACAGTGTAGAGCTTTATCAAGTATGTTTCACACAGTTGTAGACTTTATCTAGTTATGTTTCACACGTGTAGAGCTTACATCAAGTTAGTTTCACACTGTGCTAGAGCTTTTTCAAGTTATGTTTCAAAGAGTGTAGAGCTTTATCAAGTTAGGTTTCACTCAGTGTAGTAGCTTTTTTCAAGTTATGTTTCCCACACAGTGTAGAGCTTTTATCAAGTTGTGTTTAGTGTAGAGCTTTATCAAGTTATGTTTCACTCAGTGTAGAGCTTTATCCAAGTTATGTTTCACACAGTGTAGAGCTTTATCAAAGTTATGTTTTCCAATCAGTGTAGAGCTTTATCAAGTTTTGTTTCAGTGTAGAGCTTTATCAAGTTATGTGTCCACTCTGTGTAGAGCTTTATCAAGTTTTGTTTCACACAGTGTAGGGCTTTAGCAAGTTATGTTTCACACAGTGTAGAGCTTTATTCAGTTTGTTTCACTCTGTGTAGTGCTTTATCAAGTTATGTTTCACTCTGTGTAGAGCTTTATCAAGTTATGTTTCACACAGTGTAGAGCTTTAGCAAGTTATGTTCACACAGTGTGGAGCTTTATCAAGTATGTTTCACACAGTGTTAGAGCTTATCAAGTTATGTTTCACACTGTTTGATAGAGCTTTATCAAGTTATTTATGTTTCAACAGAGTGTAGAGCTTTATCAAGTTAGTTTCACTCTGTGTAGAGCTTAACAAGTTATGTTTCACACGGGTAGAGCTTTATTCAAGTTTATGTTTCTGTGTAGAGCTTTATAAGTTATGTTTCACTCAGTGTAGTGCTTTTATAGTTATGTTTCACACAGTGTAGAGCTTTATCAAGTTATGTTTTTCAATCAGTGTAGAGCTTTATCAAGTTATGTATTTCATGTAGAGCTTTATCAAGTTATTGTTTCACTCAGTGTGTAGGCTTTATCAAGTTTGTTTCACACAGTCTAGAGCTTTATCAAGTTATGTTACACTCAGTTGTATAGAGCTTTATCAAAGTTATGTTTCACTCTGTGTTAAGAGCTTTATCAAGTTATGTTTCACTCAGTGTGAGTTTATCCAAGTTTTGTTTCATCAGTGTAGAGCTTTATCAAGTTTGTTTCACTCAGTGTAGAGCTTTATCAAGTTTTGTTACACTAGTTGTTGAGCTTTATCAAGTTATGTTTCACTCAGTGTAGTGCTTTATCAAGTTGTGTTTCACACAGTGGTTAGGAAGCTTGATCAAGTTATGTTTCAGTGTTGTAGAGCTTTATCAGTTATATTTCACTCAGTGTTGACCTTTATCAAGTTATGTTTCACTCAGTGTAGAGCTTTATCAAGTTATGTTTCACTCAGTCTAGAGCTTTATCAAGTTATGTTTCACTCAGTGTAGAGCTTTTATCAAGTTATGTTTCAACAAGGGTAAGACTTTATCAAGTTCTGGTTACACTCAGTTTAGAGCTTTATCAAGTTATGTTTCACTCAGTGTAGAGCTTAGCAGTTGTTTCACACTGTGTAGTGCTTTATCAAGTTAGTTCACACAGTTTGTAGCTTTAAATTCCCCAAAAAATAAAAAAAGTTACGTTTCACCAAGTGTAGAAGCTTTATCAAGTTCTATGTTACATCAGTGTAGATGCTTTATCAAGTTATGTTACACTCAGTGTAGAGCCTTTTTTCTATAAAGTTATGTTAAACTCAGTGTAGAGCTTTTATTCAAGTTATTGTTTAGCATAGTGTAGAGCTTTCATCAAGTTATGTTTCACACAGTGTAGAGCTTATCCAAGTTATGTTACTCTCAGTGTAGAGGCTTTATCAAGTGATGTTACACTCAGTGTATAGCTTTATCAAGTTATGTTTCACACAGGTAGAGCTTTATCAAGTTATGTTTTCACTCAGTGTAGAGCTTTATCAAGTTATGTTTCACACAGTGTAGAGCTTTATCAAGTTATGTTACACTCAGTGTAGGCTTTATAAGTTATGTTTCCCAGTGTGAGCTTTATCAAGTTATGTTTTCACACATGTAGAGCGTTATCAATAGTTATGTTACACTCAGTGTAGAGCTTTATCAAGTTATGTTTCACTCAGTGTAGAGCTTTATCAAGTTATGTTTCACTCAGTGTAGAGCTTTATCATGTTATGTTTCACTCAGTGTAGAGCTTTTACAATGTTAGTTTACACTCTGATGTAGTGCTTTATCTAGTTATGTTTCTCACAGTGTAGAGCTTTATCAAGTTATGTTACACTCAGTGTAGAGCTTTATCAAGTTATGTTTCACACAGTGTAGAGCTTTATCAAGTTATGTTTTCTCAAAATAGGTTAGACAAAATACCTCGAAACTTGACATAATAGGTGGAAATAGGCTACAATTTGGGTAAAATATTTCAAAATAGGTCTAAATATATAAAATAGGTCAAAATACAGCTAAAAATAGGTCAAACTATTTGTTAATAGTGGCCATAATAGGTCAAACTATTTGTTAATAGTGGCCATAATAGGTCAAACTATTTGTTAATAGTGGCCATAATAGGTCAAACTATTTGTTAATAGTGGCCATAATAGGTCAAACTAAACTAAAAAAAGAGAAAGATATTCAAAAAATAGGGAAAATCGGGTTAACAGGACCAAATATATAAAAATATTTCCCAAAATAGGTCAAAATATTGGACAAAAAAGAGGTCACAATGTTAAAATACTTCAAAAAAAGAGGTCACAATGTTAAAATACTTCAAAAAAAGAGGTCACAATGTGAAAATACTTCAAAGAGGTCACAATGTTAAAATACTTCAAAAAAAGAGTTGGTTAAAATAGGGAAGAAAATAGGTCAGTCAAGCTAGGTCAAAATAGGTCATTAAAGCAGAAAATAGGTAACAGTGAGTCATAACGTCCCAGCTGTACCAATTTCCCGCCTCACTGTCAGGTGAGAGTGACAAGCGTCACCATCATGACTCACACTCACTTTTATAGTGATCACTTTCATTGCCCCCTCTGTCAGCTGACTACACTGTCTCAGCTGACTACACTGTCTCAGCTGACTACACTGTCTCAGCTGACTACACTGTCTCAGCCTGACTTAGCACTGCTCAGCAGACTACACTGTCTCAGCTGACTACACTGTCTCAGCTGACTACACTGCCTCAGCTGACTACACTGTCTCAGCTGGCTACACTGCCTCAGCAGACTACACTGCCTCAGCTGACTACACTGCCTCAGCAGACTACACTGCCTCAGCAGACTACACTGTCTCAGCTGACTACACTGTCTCAGCTGACTACACTGCCTCAGCTGACTACACTGCCTCAGCAGACTACACTGCCTCAGCTGACTACACTGTCTCAGCTGACTACACTGTCTCAGCTGACTACACTGCCTCAGCTGACTCCACTGCCTCAGCAGGAACTTACACTGTCTCAGCTGACTTACACTGTTCCAGCTGACTACAACTGTCTCAGCTGGACTACACTGTCTCAGCTGACTACACTGTCTCAGCTGACTACACTGCCTCAGCAGACTACACTGCCTCAGCTGACTACACTGTCTCAGCTGACTACACTGTCTCAGCTGACTACACTGTCTCAGCTGACTACACTGTCTCAGCTGACTACACTGACTCAGTTTGGTACTACCACTGCATCCAGCTGACTACACTGTCGCGCAGACTACACTGTCTCAGCAGACTACACTGTCTCAGCTGATACACTGCCTCAGCTGGACTACTCAACTGCCTCTCTGACTACACTGCCTCAGCCAGGACTACACTGCCTCAGCTGACTACACTGCCTCAGCAGACTACACTGTCTCAGCTGACTACACTGCCTCAGCAGACTACACTGCCTCAGCAGACTACACTGCCTCAGCAGACTACACTGCCTCAGCTGACTACACTGCCTCAGCAGACTACACTGCCTCAGCAGACTACACTGCCTCAGCAGACTACACTGCCTCAGCAGACTACACTGCCTCAGCTGCTACACTTGGCCTCAGCTGATAACACTGTCTAGCTGACTACACTGCTCAGCTGACTACTCTGCCTCAGCTGAACTACACTGTCTCAGCAGATACACGCCTCAGGCTGACTACACTGTCTCTGCTGACTTACACTGTCTCAGCTGACTACACTGTCTCCGCTGGACTACACTGTTCTCAGCTGACTACACTGCCTAGCTGACTTACACTGCCTCAGCAGACTACACTGCCTCAGCAGGACTACACTGCCTCAGCAGACTACACTGCCTCAGCAAGACCTACATGCTCTGCTGACTACACTGCTCAGCAGACTAACTGCCTCAGCAGGGGACTACACTGCCTCAGCCCAGTACAAACTGCCTCAGCAGGGACTACACTGTCTCAGCTGGACTACACTGTCTCAGCTGGACCTACACTGTCTCAGCTGACTACATGACTCAGCTGACACACTGCCTCGCAGACTTCTCTGCCTCAGCAGACTACACTGCCCAGCAGACGTGACTACACTGTCTCAGCTGATTCACTGTCTCGCTGACTACACTGTCTCAGCTGACTACACTGCCTCAGCTGACTACACTGCCTCAGCAGACTTCCTGCCTCAGTGATACCTGCTCAGCTGACTACACTGCCTTCAGCAGGTCTACACGCCTCAGCAGACTACACTGCCTCAGCAGATACACTGCTCAGCTGACTACATGCTCAGCTGACTACACTGCCTCAGCAGGACTACACTGCTCAGCAGACTACATGCTCAGTGACTACCTGCCTCAGCTGACTACACTGCCTCAGCAGACTACACTGCCTCAGCAGACTACACTGCCTCAGCTGACTACACTGCCTCAGCTGACTACACTGCCAGTGATACATAAACCACAACAGAACACACGCCAATAAACCACAACAGACAATAAACCACAAACAGAACAGACAAGAATCCACAACAGGACAATAAACCACAACAGACAATAAACCACAATACTGAAACAGGACAATAAACCACACAGACAATAAACCACGAACAGACAATAAACTACCAAATTGGGCTCTACAGCCAATTTGATGAGGACACAATGGACGTGGGCGAGGATTAAGAGAGAGAGAGAGAGGGGGAGGGTGAAACAGAGGAGAGAGAGGGGGAGGGAGGAGAAACAGAGAGGGAGGGGGAGGGAGAAAACAGAGAGGGAGGGGGAGGGAAAACAGAGAAGAGAGAGTGGGGGCAGGAGAAACAGAGAGGGAGGGGGAGGAGAAGAAACCAGAGAGGGAGGGGGAGGGAGGAAACAGAGAGAGGGGGAGGGAGAAACAGAGAGAGGGGGGGAGGGAGAAAGAACAGAGAGGGAGGGGGAGGGAGGAAACAGAGAGGGAGGGGGATGGAGAAAAAGAAACAGTGAGAGGGGGAGGGAGAAACAGAGAGAGGGGGGAGGGAGAAAAACAGAGAGGGAGGGGGAGGGAGAAGAAACAGAGAGGGGAGGGGAGAAACAGAGAGAGAGGGGGAGGGAGAGATGAAACAGAGAGAGGGGGAGAGAGAACAGAGAGAGAGAGAGGGGGAGGGAGGGGGTAGGTGAGAAACAGAGAGAGGGGGAGGGGAAAACAGAGGAGTGGGGAGGGAGAAACAGAGAGTGAGAGGGGAGGTGAGAAGAAACAGAGTGGGAGGGGGAGGGAGAACAGAGAGGAGGGGGAGGGAGAAATACAGAGAGGGGGGGGAGGAGAAACAGAGAGGAGGGGGAGGGGAAGAAACAGAGAGAGGGGAGGAGAGAAACAGAGAGGGAGGGGGGGAGGGAGAAGAGGGGAGGGAGAAACTGAGAGAGAGGGGGAGTGAGAAACAGAGAGAGAGAGGGGGAGGAGAAACAGAGAGAGAGAGGGGGAGGGAAAAACGAGAGAGGGGGGGAGGGAGAAACCGAAGAGAGGGGGAGGGAGAAACAGAGAGAGAGAGGGGTTAAAGAGAAACAGAGAGGGAGGGGGTGGGAGAAGAAACAGAGAGGGGGAGTGGGGGGGGGGGAGGGGAGAAACAGAGGGGAGGGGGTGTGGAGTGAGAACAGGAGAGAGGGGAGGGAGAAAGAAACAGAGAGGGGGAGGGAGAAACTGAGAGAGGGGGGAGGGAGAACAGCGGAGAGAGAGGGGGAGGGAAAAAAAAAACGAGACAGAGGGGGGAGGGAGAAAAGAGAGAGAGAGGGGGAAGGGAGAAACAGAGAGAGAGAGGGGGAGGGGAGAAGAAGAAAACAGAGAGAGAGAGGGGGAGGGAGAAACAGAGAGCGAGAGGGGGAAGGGAGAAACAGAACGAGAGAGAGGGGAGGGTGAAACAGAGGGAGAGAGGGGGGAGGGAGAAGAAACAGAAGAGAGAGAGGGGGAGGGAGAAACAGAGAGAGGGGGGTGAGGGAGAAACAGAGGGGGGAGGGAGAAACAGAGAAGAGAGGGGGAGGAAGAAACAGAGAGAGAGGGGGAGGAGAAAAACCCCCAAAGAGAGAGAGGGGGAGGGAGAAACAGAGAGGGGGAGGGAGAAACAGAGAGGGGGGGAGGGAGAAAACAGAGAGAGGGGGAAGGTAGAAACAGAGAGAGGGGGATGGAGAACAGAGAAGAGGGGAGGGAGAAAAATCAGAGAGAGAGGGGGAGGGAGAATCAGAGAGGGGGAGGGAGAAACGAGAGGGAGGGGGAGGTGGAAGAAAAACAGAGAGAGAGAGGGGGAGAGGAGAAATCAGGTCGAGTCGGGGGAGGGAGAAACAGAGAGAGGGGGAGGAAGATAAGAGAGAGGGGGAGGAGAAGGAAACAGAGAGAGGTGGGGGAGGGAGAAACAGAGAGAGAGGGGAGGAGAAACAGAGAGAGGGGGGAGGGTGAAACAGGAAGAGGGGGAGGGAGAAACAGAGAGGGGGAGGATGAATAGAGAGGGGGAGGGAGAAACAGGAGAGAGGGGGAGAGAGGAAGAAACAGACGGGGAGGGAGAAAGAGAGAGGGGGAGGGAGAAACAGAGAGAGGGGGGGGAGAAACAATGTGAGAGAGAGAGAGAGAGAGATAATTATGATCGATTTCTCTCACTGCTCTACACAAAACCCTTACCTTCAATGCCCTGTCTCCCTCCAACACCTCAGTGTATATATACTAGATATACACCACTCAGGTATATATATGAGATATACACCACTCAGTGTATATATACTGAGATATACACCACTCAGTGTATATATACTGAGATATACACCACTCAGTGTATATATACTGAGATATACACCACTCAGTGTTATATATATGAGATATAACACCATCAGTGTATATTATAATGAGAATATACACCCACTCAGTGTATTTATTACTGAGATAACACACCTCAGTGTATATTATACTGAAGATATACACCACTCAGTGTATAATTACGAGATATACACCTCTCAGTGTATATATACAGTGATATACACCACTCAGTGTATATATACTGAAGGATATACACCACGCAGTGTTTATATATGGATATACACCACTCAGTGTATATATACTGAGTTTACACCACTCAGGTTATATACTGGATATACACCACTCAGTGTATATATATGAGATTTTACACACTAGTGTATAGATAATGAGATTACACACTCAAGTGGTATATATACTGAGGATTTTACACCACCTTCAGTGTATATATACTGAGATATACACCACTCGTTTTATATATACTGAGCTATACACCATCAGTGTATATATACTGAGATATACACCACTCAGTGTATATATACTGAGGATTTACACCACTCAGTGTATATATAATGAGAATATACACCAATCAGTGTATATATACTGAGATATTACACCACTCAGTGTATATATACTGAGATTTACTCCACTCAGTGTATTATATCTGAGTTACACCACCTCAGTGTATATATCACTGAGATATACCCCACTTCAGTGTATATAACTGAGATATACACCACTCAGTGTATAGATCTGAGATATTCTCCACTCAGTGTATTTATACTGAGATTATACACCACTCAGTGTATAGATATGGAGATTACACCAATCAGTGTTATATATACTGTGTTATACACCACTCAGTGTATATATACTGGATATACACACTCAGTGTTTTTATACTGAGATATTACACACTCAGTGTATATATACTGAGATAATACACCCACTCAGTGTATTTTACTGAGATATACACCACTCAGGTGCTATATATACTGAGATATACACCACTCAGTGTATATCTACTGAGATATACACCACCTGTGGGATATATTCTGAGATATACACCACTCAGTGTATATATACTGAGATATACACCACTCAGTGTATATATACTGAGATATACACCACTCAGTGTATATATACTGAGATATACACACCTCAGTGTATATATACTGAGATATACACCACTCAGTTGTATATTTACTGAGATATACACCATCAATGGTATATATTATGAGATATACACACTCAGTGTATATATACTGAGATATACACCAGTGTGTGTGTATATATACTCGAAGATTTTCCTCCACTCAGTGTTTATATATGAGATATACACACCTCAGTGTATATATACTGAGATATACACCACTCAGTGTATATATACTGAGATATACACCACTCAGTGTATATATACTGAGATATACACCACTCAGTGTATATATACTGAGATATACACCACTCAGTGTATATATACTGAGATATACACCACTCAGTGTATATATACTGAGATATACACACCTCAGGGTATATTATACTGAGATATACACCCCTCAGTTGTTATATACTGAGATATACACCACTCAGTGTTATATATGAAGATATACACACTAGTGTATATTTAATGAGAGTACACCACACAGTGTATATATACTGAGATATACACACTCAAGGTGTATATATACTGAGATATACACCACTAGTGTATATATTTCTGAGATATACAACCTCAGTGTATTTATACTGAGGATATACACACTCGTGTATATATACTGAGATTACAAGTTGTATATCACTGAGTAAACACCTCTCAGTGTATATATACTGAGGATATACACCTCTCAGTGTATATATACTGAGATTATAACCTTCTCAGTGTATATATATGAGATATTCACCTCTATGTGGATATATACTGAGATATACACCTCTCAGTGTATATATACTGAGATATACACCTCTCAGTGTATATATACTGAGATATACAAGGTTGTATATATACTGAGATATACACAGTGTAATATACCCTGAAATATACCTCTCAGTGTTATACACTGGTTAAGACCAGTTGTCACGACTATGACTTTTAAGTGTAATACTGAAGCTTGTTAAATGTTTGCAATCTGACATTAGCTATTTGAGAAACGGGTAGCGTTAGTGTCAAACAGTAGCTGTTAATTGACAAACAGTAGCTGAGTAGGGAGACTGACATCAGGTAATCCAAACTGCAGGTCAGAAGACATCAATGCCAGCAGAAACAGGAGGCGGCAGCAGCAGAAGTCAGCAGTAGCAGCAGAAGTCAGCAGTAGCAGCAGAAGTCAGCAGTAGCAGCAGAAGTCAGCAGTAGCAGCAGAAACAGGAGGCGGCAGCAGCAGAAGTCAGCAGTAGCAGCAGAAGTCAGCAGTAGCAGCAGAAGTCAGCAGTAGCAGCAGAAACAGAGAGGCGCCAGCAGAGAAGTCAGCATGGAGTAGCAGCAGAAGTCAGCAGTAGCTGCAGAAGTTCAGCAGTAGCAGCAGAAGTCAGCAGTAGCAGCAAAGTCAGCAGTAGCAGCAGAAGTCAGCAGTAGCAGCAAAGTCAGCAGTAGCAGCAGAAGTCAGCAGTAGCAGCAAAGTCAGCAGTAGCAGCAGAAGTCAGCAGTAGCAGCAAAGTCAGCAGTGCAGCAGAAGTTTCAGCAGTACAGAAAGTCAGCAGTAGCAGCAGACGTCAGCACGTAGTAGCAGCAAAGTAGCAGTAGCAGAGAAGTCTGCAGTAGCAGCAAATGTCAGAGTGCAGCAAAGTCAGCAAGGTAAAGGGCCCCCGCCGGCAAAAAAAACAGTCAGCAGTAGCAGCAGAAGTCAGCAGTAGCAGCAGAAGTCAGCAGTAGCAGCAGAAGTCAGCAGTAGCAGCAGAAGTCAGCAGTAGCAGCAGAAGTCAGCAGTAGCAGCAGAAGTCAGCAGTAGCAGCAGAAGTCAGCAGTAGCAGCAGAAGACAGCAGTAGCAGCAGAAGACAGGCAGTAGAGCAGAAGACAGCAGTAGGCAGCAGAAGAACAGCAGAGCAGCAGAAGACTTGGCAGTAGCAGAGAACAGCAGTAGCAGCAGAAGACAGTCAGTAGCTGCAGAAGACAGCAGTATTAGCAAGGCAAAGACAAAAGTAGCTGCAGAAGACAGCATAGCAGCGAAAGAACAGCAGTTGCAGCAGAAGACAGCAGTAGCAGCAGAAGACTGCATAGCGCAGAAGTCAGCAGTAGAAAGAAGCAGTAGCAGCAGAAGACAGCAGTAGCAGCAGAAGACAGCAGTAGCAGCAGAAGACAGCAGTAGCAGCAGAAGACAGCAGTAGTAGCAGAAGACAGCAGTAGCAGCAGAAGACAGCAGTAGCAGCAGAAGACAGCAGTAGCAGCAGAAGACAGCAGTAGCAGCAGAAGACAGCAGTAGCAGCAGAAGACAGCAGTAGCAGCAGAAGTCAGCAGTAGAAGACAGCAGTAGCAGCAGAAGACAGCAGTAGCAGCAGCATGAGGCATAGGTGAGGTGTTCTTGTTCAGTGGTGAGGTGCTCTTGTTCAGTGGTGAGGTGTTCTTGTTCAGTGGTGAGGTGCTCTTGTTCAGTGGTGAGGTGCTCTTTGTTCAGTGGTGAGGTGCTCTTGTTCAGTGGTGAGGTTATCCTTGTTCAGTGGTGGGTGCCTCTTGTTCAGTGGTGAGGTGCTCTTGTTCAGTGGTGAGGTGCTCTTGTTCAGTGGTGAGGTGCTCTTGTTCAGTGGTGAGGTGCTCTTGTTCAGTGGTGAGGTGTTCTTGTTCAGTGGTGAGGTGCTCTTGTTCAGTGGTGAGGTGCTCTTGTTCAGTGGTGAGGTGCTCTTTGTTCAGTGGTGAGGTTGCTTTTTTTGTTCAGTGGTGAGTGTCTTGTTCAGGATGGTGAGTGTTGCTCTTGTTCAGTGGTGAGGTGCTGTTGTTCAGTGGTGAGGTGCTCTTGTTCAGGTGGTGAGGTAGCCTCTTGTTCAGTGGTGAGGGTGCTCTTGTTCATGCGTGAAGGTTGCTCTTGTTCAGTGGTGAGTTGCTCTTGTTCATGTGGTGAGGTGCTCTTGTTCAGTGGTGAGGTGCTCTTTGTTCAGTGGTGAGGTGCTTTTCCCTTGTCAGTGGTGAGGTATCTGTTCTGTGGGTGAGGTATCCTTGTTCAGTGTGTGAGGTATCCTTGTTCAGTGGTTGAGGTGCTCTTGGTTGTGTGCGGTTTCTTGTTATGTGGTGAGGTTCTCTTGTTTAGTGGGTGAAGGTTCTATGTTAGTGTCGAGCGTCTCTATTGTTAGTGCGTGAGGCTCCCGACTCCCCTTGCTGTCGTGCAAGACGTTCTCTGTGAGGCTCGTGAACCCGACCAACCAACAATGTGCTGTAGCAAATCTTCTAGCAGATTAAGGATATGAAGCGAGGCCAGGCTACAGATACGGCAATTGACCTCCGAGGAAAACAAGAGGACCCTTCACAGTATCCCGCCTGTTCGGTGAATCATCCACCCCTTTAAGGAAACACTGGACAGTGGCTCGGACAAGACTGGAACCGAAGGTGAGGATCAAGATGACGGTGTGTGTGTGTGTGTGTGTACCAAATGAGTATCCAGGAGGCTGCTGTGGAAGCTTTGAACCCATTCTCCGTGAGTAGACTGCTGGGAATGACACGACGAAGTACACCAAGATGCCTGTGAATAGACAACCTTAGATCGCACACTCGCGCAAGACCATCCCTACAACGGACCATCGAGAACGTCATCACGATGAATTTGCAAGAGAAGATAGAGAAAATTGTTTTAGTTGGGGACAGTCAGGTTAAGTGCATGGATAGGGCTTTTTGTCTTAGAGATAGAAATTGGAGGAAGAGGGTGTGCTTTCCAGGGGGAATGATGCATGATACTGTTAGCTGTCTGAACATCCTGGAAGGTAATGAAAGCAATCCTATTATCCATATCAGTGTGGGTGGCAACTATGTTGGCATAGGAGCAAGGCATTAGCAGCTATAGGTCAGCAATAGACATAATTAAGAATAAGGGAAAATTTTCTATAAAATGTGGCATTTTACCAAGTAGAGGAGTTAGAGATGAATGGTTGTCCAGGGCAATTGGTGTTAATTGCTGGACAAACAGTAAGGACATTTCAGTACCATTTCTAAACAACTGAGACCTCTTCTTAGGCAGAAATAACACATGCCAGGGAAGAAGTTTACTTATCTAGGGCTGGTGTGGAGGCACTGGCCAGTACAGTGGAGGGAGCTGTTAGGGCTTTAAACTAGAAATAGAGGCATAGGTTATTGTAGGAAAGCAATGAAATATGGTACAATAGAATTAGGGAGGATGACTTATCAGGGTAATGATATTTTGAGTTTTGAGGATACCAGTTATAGACAGAATGAAGCAGTCATTGGTGAATGTTGGAAAGCCAGTGGTACTAGGTGATAAGGATAACCATACAGATAGGAATGGAGGAACAAGAATATGAGCAGAGAGATAAAGAGAGAGGGGCTTATACATACATATACAAATGGTGGTAGTGCTAGAAACAAGATGGATGAAGTGAGATTAGTTACAAGTGCTGGTAATAATGACGTATTTGTCATAACTGAGATGTGGTTTATTACGAAGAATCAGGATGTGCTTGCTGAATGTCACATTCAGGGTTTCAAGCTGTTCAATGTTGATAAAGTAACGGGAAGGGAGGTGGGGTGGTACTATATTGTGCCAGAACACTTAAAGTGCTGCATAAAAGCTGGTATAGAGACTGAAAGAACACTGGGTAAAATTTTTGGAGGCATGAAAAATTAATTTTAGGCATGATATACCATCCCCCAAGCTTGAATAGGGACCAGGAAAGACTATTTTGGGTGAAAATTGTTAAAGCTACTAGGGAAGATAACGTAGTAAATCTAGGGGTTGTGACCTCAGAAAAGGCTGCAATAATGTTTTGTCATCTAGTATTGCTGTTTTTTTGTCATTAAGAGCTAAAATAAAAATATGCTCTAGAGCATATTTAACTTATGTTATTAGCCTATGTACATAGGATGTAACAACTACACCTCTCATTGTGTTAATTGGTGAAGAGTTTTGATTGGCTGCCAGCACACTGCCAACTACCTGCTTACTTGTTTTGCAGTTTGTGCCAGGCTCAGGCTGGTACAAGTCACTTAACATTGTATCTGTTGGCCCTCTTGCTGTTCCTCATAGAGGTAACGCCTCATCTCTTGTTCTGTGAGAATGCTGTTCTCCTCAGCTCGTGTTATTTAGACTGTTTTTGATAGAGCAGGTCTCCATTTGCGAGCCAGGACATACCTCCCGTAACTTGTGCAGCTCAATTCAGAGCATCATTTAGACTTAGTGATATTTGACGTTTTCAGAGGTTGTGTGTCACGAGACACTCTTTGTATCTTTGGTCCCGAGTTCAACTTTCGACTTACATTGTTTCGGCATCTACACACTGTCATAGTCAGTAAACTGGAATTACTGAGCTCGTTCAGTAATAAGGTAAGTTTGTGTGTGTTCGTGTAGGATCTGTTGAAGGGCCTCAATTAGGGTCTTGTTCTTGATTCCTTGCTTCCTTGCCTGATGCTGTGCTGTTCACTACTGTGTCCAGCATTACTGCTGTTTGGCAAATGGGTTGTCATATTGTTCAAGCAAGCTGTTTGACTGCCTCGATGGTCCAAAAGTTAGCCTATAGAGATTCACTGTCAATCACATTCTTAATCTAAATCGAGTAAATCTCAGCACATACTGACAACTTACACACCATTACTCTTGTACCTAAGAGCACATCTCAACACAGCAACGCATCAGACAGTACATATTAAATAGTACAATATCTTGTCAAGTGTGCCCATTGTACCATATGATTATGTATAGAATAACTAAGATATATAAGTATACTAATTTATACTCCAAGACCTGTGCAGGACCTTCTCTCCTTAAATATTTAATATAACCACCCGGACACCTTTCTTATTAAAGATCTCAACTTTTATTTGGTTGGTTTATATTCATATATTTGCAATCCAAAAGTGCTACCGACAAGCCCCACAACTTTATGGGATAACTGGACTAGAATATACCCTGACAAACTACAAACCCAGAAACAGGCTAGATACCAGAGGGGGATCAATAAGGTGACCTATTCTCTGGTGATATCTTCACTTAGTAGTTGTCGCATTCAATAACACAAGGGACTCTAACTCCAAATTGGAATTCATTGACTTGGAATTTAGAGTCTAACGACTTCTTTAGAGGTAATTCTGGATTGTTTTTAAAAGCAGTTTCTTACAGAACTTGACTTGGTTCTAGCAAACAAGGATACCCTTGTTAATAATCTAGAAATTACAGAGGAGCTAGGTACGAGCGACCACAAATATATCTTTAGCACTAAACAGAAGTACGATAGTAGGGATAACTCAGAAAGTCCCAGATTTTATCTTAGCAGATTACAATGGGCTTAGAGAACACCTCTCATCTGTGGACTTTGGCATCGAAGAGAATTATCAATATGCCAGTTTTCTAAACACTATACATGCTGCTCAAAGATCGTTTATTCCGTTTAAAGAAATGAGATCGAATAGAAGTGATCCAAAATGGGTGAATAAGCTCAAATATCTTTCAGGGCAGAAGAAAGGAATTTTTAGGCCTATCAAAACGAGGTGAGAGTCATCTTATGAATCAATATATCCACATTAAGAGGGAAGTTAAAAGACGGATAAGATAAACTACACGGGACTATGAAATTAAGTTGCTAGAGATTCGAAAACTAACTCAAAAGTTTTTTTCCAGGTATATAGAAGAAAAGTTAGAGAAAAAGTAGGTCCCCTTAAAAGTAACTCTGGACATCTTACTGACAAAGAGAATGAAATATGCTGAATATTTTAATAATTTATTTCCTCTCAGTTTCACACAGGAAGACACAAACAATATCCCAGTAATTAATTTATTTAGTGAGCCTGAAGAAGATAAATTATGTAATATCACAGTCAATAGTGATATGGTTATTAAACAAGTAGACTGAAGCAAAATAAATCCCCAAGACTGATGAACTTTTTTCAAGTGTTCTTAAGGAGTGTAAAATGGAACTTTGTGAACCATTAATTAATATTATTAATATATCTCTTCAAACAGGTGTAGTGTCTGATATGTGGAAGATGGATAATGTAATTCCTATTTTTAAAGTAGGAGATAAGTCATTATCGTCAAATTACCGCCCAGTAAGTCTGACCTCAATTGTAGGTAAATTACTAGAGTCAATTATAGCTGATATTATAAGAAGCCATCTTGATAAGCATAATTTGGTCTATGATACTCAGCATGGATTCACGAGGGATCTTTCCTGCCTGAATAATTAACTTTCTTCAGTAAAGAATTTCAGGCAGTTGATCGTGATAAACAAAATGATATTTGGATTTTAGCCAAACTTTTGATAAGAGTACCCACCCAGAAGACTTAAAATGGCAGCTCTTGGTATTGAAGGAAAAATTCTGTCATAGATCGAGTCATGGCTGGCCAATAGTAAGCAGTGTGGGCATAAATGGGGTAAAATTTAAGTGGGTATCTGTAACAATTGGTGTTCCACAAGGATCAGTTTTAGGTCTATTGTTTTTCATAATATATATTAATGACCTTGACAGGGGAATTGCTAGTGAAATTAGCAACTTCGCTGATGACACGAAAATAGAGAGGATAATTAATTCAGAGGATAATGTCACTGAACTTGAGGAGGATTTAGACAAACTCAGTTTGTGGTCAGAAAAGTGGCAAATGCACTTCAGTGTAGATAAATGTCAAGTCCTGAAGCTCGGTAATGTAAATAACTCTAGCACTTATAAATAAAATAATATAGAATCTGGACATATAGAATGCGAAAAAGACTTAGGAGTTATGGTAAGCAGGAACCTGAAGCCAAGACAGAAGTGCCTAAGCGTACTTAATAAAGTAAACATTACCGGGATTTATATCAAGAAGTATAAGTAACAGGAGTCCAGATGTTAAACTACAGCTCCACACACCATTAGTAAGGTCTCAGTTCTGGTCGCCATATTATAGAATGGATATAAATTCGTTAGAGAACATTCAGAGAAGAATAACAATAATAATACATACCGTAAGAAATATTCCATACCAAGAATGACTGGAATTACTTAAACTATATTACCTAGTAAGTCGAAGAATGATGAAAGACATGACTGAAGTGTATAAGTGCAAGATGGGTGTTAACAAAGACATGACTGAAGTGTATAAGTGCAAGATGGGTGTTAACAAAGACATGACTGAAGTGTATAAGTGGAAGATGGGTATTAACAAAGACATGACTGAAGTGTATAAGTGCAAGATGGGTATTAACAAAGACATGGACTGAAGTGTATAAGTGCAAGATGGGTATTAACAAAGACATGACTGAAGTGTATAAGTGCAAGATGGGTATTAACAAAGACATGACTGAAGTGTATAAGTGCAAGATGGGTGTTAACAAAGACATGACTGAAGTGTATAAGTGCAAGATGGGTATTAACAAAGGAGATATAAATAACGTCCTGATCATATCCCTCCAAGAAAGAACTTGAAATAATGGATTCAAATTTAGATTTAGAAATGATATAGGGAAGTATTGGTTTGGAAATAGAGTAATGGATTGAGTGGGAACAATCTACCTAGTAGTGGATGAGTGGAACAGTCTACTAGTAGTGGATGAGTTGGAACAGCCTACCTGTAGTGGATGAGTGGAACAGTCTACCTATAGTGGATGAGTGGAACATGTCTACCTAGTAGTGGATGAGTGGACAGTCTACCTAGTAGTGGATGAGTGGAACAGTCTACCTAGTAGTGGATGAGTGGAACAGTCTACCTAGTAGTGGATGAGTGGAACAGTCTACCTAGTAGTGGATGAGTGGAACAGTCTACCATAGAGTGGATGAGTGGAACAGTCTACCTAGTAGTGGATGAGTGGAACAGTCTACCTAGTAGTGGATGAGTGGAACAGTCTACCTAGTAGTGGATGAGTGGAACAGATCTGTTAGTGGATGAGTGGAACAGTTCTACCTAGTAGTGGATGAGATGGAACAGTCTAACCTAGTAGTGGATGAGTGGAAACAGTCTACCTAGTATATCGATGAGTGGAACAGTATACTGTTAGTGGATGAGTGGAACAGTCTACCTAGTAGTGGATGAGTGGAACAGTCTACCTAGTAGTGGATGAGTGGAACAGTCTACCTAGTAGTGGATGAGTGGAACAGTATCTGTTAGTGGATGAGTGGAACAGTCTACCTAGTAGTGGATGAGTGGAACAGTCTACCTAGTAGTGGATGAGTGGAACAGTCTACCTAGTAGTGGATGAGTGGAACAGTATCTGTTAGTGGATGAGTGGAACAGTCTACCTAGAGTGGATGAGTGGAACAGTACTACCTAGTAGTGGATGAGGGGAAACAGTCTACCTAGTAGTGGAATGAGGGTGAACAGTCTACCTAGTAGTGGATGATGGAACAGTCTA
The DNA here is from genome assembly GCF_026875155.1 of Cherax quadricarinatus. Taxonomy (NCBI): domain Eukaryota; kingdom Metazoa; phylum Arthropoda; class Malacostraca; order Decapoda; family Parastacidae; genus Cherax; species Cherax quadricarinatus. The sequence goes on from NC_069486.1 coordinate 7,747,510, forward strand.
CCTAGTAGTGGATGAGTGGAACAGTCTAACCTAGTAGTGGATGAGTGGAACAGTCTACATAGTAGTGGATGAGTGGAACAGTCTACCTAGTAGTGGAGAGTGGAACAGTCTAAACTAGTAGTGGATGAGTGGAACAGTCTACCTAGTAGTGGATGAGTGGAACAGTCAACTACCTAGTAGTGGATGAGGGGAACAGTCTACCTAGTAGTGGATGAGTGGAACAGTCTACCTAGTAGTGGATGAGTGGAACAGAACTATCTAGTATGGGATAGATGTGGAACAGTCTACTAGTAGTGGATGAGTGGAAGTCTACCTAGTAGTAGATGAGGGGAACAGTCTACCTAGTAAGTGGATGAGTGAACAGTCTACCTTAGTAGTGGATGAGTGGAAAAACAGTCTATCTAGTAATGGATGAGTGGAACAGTCTACCTAGTAGTGGATGAGTGGAACAGTCTACCTAGTACTGGATGAGTGGAACAGTCTACCTAGTAGTGGATGAGTGGAACAGTCTACCTAGTAGTGGATGAGTGGAAGTCTACCTAGTAGTAGATGAGGGAAACAGTCTACCTAGTAGTGGATGAGTGGAACAGTCTATCTAGTAATGGATGAGTGGAACAGTCTACCTAGTAGTGGATGAGTGGAACAGTCAACCTAGTACTGGATGAGTGTGAACAGTACTACCTAGTAGTGGATGAGTGGAACAGTCTACCTAGTAGTGGATGAGTGGAACAGTCTACCTAGTAGTGGATGAGTGGAACAGTCTACCTAGTAGTGGATGAGTGGAACAGTCTAACCTATAGTGAATGAGCGGAAGTCTACCTAGTAGTGGATGAATGGAACAGTTCTACCTAGTAAGTGGGTGAGTGGAAACAGTCTACTAGTAGTGGATGAGTGGAACAGCCTACCTAGATAGTGGATGAGTGGAACAGTCCACCCAGTAGTGGATGAGTGAAACAGTCTACCTAGAAGTGGATCAGTGGAACAGTCTACCTAGTAGTGGATCAGTGGAAGTCTACCTAGTAGTGGATGAGTGAACAGTCTACTAGTAGTGGATGAATGGAACAGTCTACCTAGTAGTGGATCAGTGGAACAGTCTACCTAGTAGTGGGTGAGCGGAACAGTCTACCTAGTAGTGGGTGAGTGGAACGTCTACCTAGTAGTGGATAAGTGGAAGTCTCTACCTAGTAGTGATGAGTGGAACAGTCTACCTGGTAGTTGATCAGTGGAACAGTCTACCTAGCAGTGGGTGAGTGGAACAGTCTACCTAGTAATGGATGAGTGGAACAGTCTACCTAGTGGATGAGTGGAACAGTCACCTAGTAGTGGATGAGTTGGAACAGTCTACCTAGTAGTGGATTAGTGGAACAGTCTTACATATTATGGATGAAGTGGAACGGTCTACCTAGTATGGATGAGTGGAATGGTCTACCCTAGTATGGAGAGTGGAACAGTCTACTAGTAATGGATGAGTGGAACAGTCTACCTAGTAATGGATGAGTGGAACAGTCTACCTAGAAGTGGATGAGTGGAACAGTCTACCTAGTAGTGGATGAGTGGAACAGTCTACTAGTAGTGGATGATGGAACGGTCTACTCTGTAGTGGATGAGTGGAACAGTCACCTAGTAGTAGGATAGTGGAACAGTCTACCTGGTAGTTGATCAGTGGAACATTCTATCTAGTAGTGGGTGAGTGGAACAGTATGCCACTCACCCACTACCTAGTAGTGGGTGAGTGGAACAGTATGCCACTCACCCACTACCTAGTAGTGGGTGAGTGGAACAGTCTAGTAGCGGATGAGTGGAACAGTCTACATAGTAGTGGATGAATGGAACAGTCTACCTAGTAGTGGATGAGTGGAACAGCCTACCTAGTAGGGGATGAAGTGAACAGTCCACCTAGTAGTGGATCAGAGGACAGTCTACCTAGTAGTGGGTGGCGGAACAGTCTCCTACGTTAGTGGAGTGAGTGGAATAGTCTACCTAGTAGTGGATAAGTGGAACAGTCTACCTATTAGGGGATGAGTGGAACAGTCTACCTGGTAGTTGATCAGTGGAACAGTCTACCTAGTAGTGGGTGAGTGGAACAGTCTACCTAGTAGTGGGTGAGTGGAACAGTCTACTTATTAGTGGATGAGTGGAACAGTCTACCTAGTAGTGGATGAGTGGAACAGTCTACCTAGTAGTGGATGAGTTGGAACAGTCTACCTAGTTGTTGGGTGAGTGAAACAGTCTACTTATTAGTGGATGAGTGGAACAGTCTACCTAGTAGTGGATGAGTGGAACAGTCTACCCTAGTAGTGGATGAGTGGAACAGTCTACTTAGTGTGGGTGAGGGAACAGTCTACTTATTAGTGGATGAGTGGAACAGTCTACCTAAGTAGTGGATGAGTGGAACAGTCTACTAGTAGTGATGAGTGGAACAGTCTACCTAGTAGTGGATGAGTGGAACAGTCTACCTAGTAGTGGGTGAGTGGAACAGTCTACTTATTAGTGGATGAGTGGAACAGTCTACCTAGTAGTGGATGAGTGGAACAGTCTACCTAGTAGTGGATGAGTGGAACAGTATCTGTTAGTGGATGAGTGGAACAGTATACCTAGTAGTGGATGAGTGGAAGTCTACCTAGTAGTGGATGAGTGGAACAGTCTACCTAGTAGTGGATGAGTGGAACAGTCTACCTAGTAGTGGATGAGTGGAACAGTCTACCTAGTAGTGGTTGAGTGGAGCAGTCTACCTAGTAGTGGATGAGTGGAACAGTCTACCTAGTAGTGAATGAGTTGAACAGTCTACCTAGTAGTGGATCATCGGAACAGTCTACCTAGTAGTGGATGAGTGGAACAGTCTACCTAGTAGTGGATGAGTGGAACAGTCTACCTAGTAGTGGGTGAGCGGAACAGTCAACCTAGTAGTGGATAAGTGGAACAGTCTACCTAGTAGTGGATGAGTGGAACAGTCTACCTAGTAATGGATGAGTGGAGCAGTCTACCTAGTAGTGGATGAATGGAACAGTCTGCCTAGTAGTGAGTGGAACAGTCTACCTAGTAGTGGATGAGTGGAACAGTCTACATAGTAGTGGATGAGTGGAACAGCCTACCTAGTAGTGGATGAGTGGAACAGTCCACCTAGTAGTGGATGAGTGAAACAGTCTACCTAGTAGTGGATGAGTGGAACAGTCTACCTAGTAGTGGGTGAGCGGAACAGTCTACCTAGTAGTGGGTGAGTGGAACATCTACCTAGTAGTGGATAAGTGGAACAGTCTACCTAGTAGTGGACGACTGGAGCAGTCTACCTGGTAGTTGATCAGGGGAACAGTCTACCTAGTAGTGGGTGAGTGGAACAGTCTACCTTGTAGTGGGTGAGTGGAACAGTCTACCTATTAGTGGGTGAGTGGAACAGTCTACCTAGTAGTGGATGAGTGGAACAGTCTACCTAGTAGTGGATGAGTGGAACAGTCTACCTATTAGTGGATGAGTGGAACAGCCTACCTAGTAGTGGATGAGTGGAACAGTCTACCTAGAAGTGGATGAGTGGAATAGTCTACCTAGTAGTGGATGAGTGGAACAGTCTACCTAGTAGTGGTTGAGTGGAACAGTCTACCTAGTAGTGGATGAGTGGAACAGTCTACCTAGTAGTGGATGAGTGGAACAGTCTATCTAGTAGTGGATGAGTGGAACAGTCTATCTAGTAGTGGATGATTGGAACAGTCTACCTAGTAGTGGATGAGTGGAAGTCTACCTAGTAGTGGATGAGTGGAACATTCTACCTAGTAGTGGGTGAGTGGAACAGTCTACCTAGTAGTGGATGGGTGGAACAGTCTACCTAGTAGTGGATGAGTGGAACAGTCTACCTAGTAGTGGATGAGTGGAATAGTCTACCTAGTAGTGGATGAGTGGAACAGTCTACCTAGTAGTGGATGAGTGGAATAGTCTACCTAATAGTGGAAGAGTGGAACAGTCCACCTAGTAGTGGATGAGTGAAACAGTCTACCTAGTAGTGGATGAGTGGTACACTCTACCTAGTAGTGGATGAGTGGAACAGTCTACCTAGTAGTGGATGGGTGGAACAGTCTCTACCTAGTAGTGGATGAGTGGAACAGTCTACCTAGTAGTGGATGAGTGGAACAGTCTACCTAGTAGTGGATGAGTGGAACAGTCTACCTAGTAGTGGATGAGTGGAATAGTCTACCTAATAGTGGAAGAGTGGAACAGTCCACCTAGTAGTGGATGAGTGAAACAGTCTACCTAGTAGTGGATGAGTGGAACAGTCTACCTGGTAGTTGATCAGTGGAACATTCTACCTAGTAGTGGGTGAGTGGAACAGTCTACCTAGTAGTGGGTGAGTGGAACAGTCTACCTAGTAGTGGATGAGTGGAACAGTCTACCTAATAGTGGATGAGTGGAACAGTCTACCTAGTAGTGAATGAGTGGAACAGTCTACCTAGTAGTGGATGAATGGAACAGTCTACCTAGTAGTGGATGATAGGAACAGTCTGCCTAGTAGTGGATGAGTGGAACAGTCTACCTAGTAGTGGATGAGTGGAACAGTCCACCTAGTAGTGGATGAGTGGAACAGTCTACCTAGTAGTGGATGAGTGGAACAGTCTACCTAGTAGTGGATGATAGAAACAGTCTACCTAGTAGTGGATGGTGGAACAGTCTACCTAGTAGTGGATGAGTGGAACAGTCTACCTAGTAGTGGATGAGTGGAACAGTCTACCTAGTAGTGGATGAGTGGAACAGTCTACCTAGTAGTGGATGAGTGGAACAGTCTACCTAGTAGTGGATCAGTGGAACAGTCTACCTAGTAGTGGATGAGTGGAACAGTCTACCTAGTAGTGGATGAGTGGAACAGTCTGCCTAGTAGTGGATGAGTGGAACAGTCTACCTAGTAGTGGATGAGTGGAACAGTCTACCTAGTAGTGGATGAGTGGAACAGTCTACCTAGTAGTGGATGAGTGGAACAGTCTACCTAGTAGGGTCATTGAAGCCAAAACTCTGGATAGCTTCAAATATAGCTTAGATAAATACATGAGTGAGAGGGGTTGGATTTGAGTGGGACTTGTAAATGAGAAGGGTTGTACTTGAGTAGGACTTGTTAACAAGGTTATCAAAGCTCTTGTTCCTTGGATAACATTGATAATGGGTTAGGGTGAATATTTATGTTAATGGGTTTGTGACTGAGAAGAACCTGCCTAGTATGGGCCAGTAGGCCTCCTGCAGTGCTCCTTTATCTTATGTAGCAGGAGGAGGCAGCAGCAGCAGAAGACAGCAGCAGGTGAGGCAGAAGCAGCAGCAGCAGCAGATGAGGTTGGATCAGCTGAGACAGATGACAGTGTCTGCTGACACTGGCATGACACCAACTGGCTCACCTCCCACCTGCTGTCTGCTTCTTCCTCCTGTTTACTGCTTGATGTTTTCTGCTGTGTGATGCTGCCTGATGCTGTCTGCTGCCTAATGCTTCCTCCTGTCTGCTGTTGCCTGCTGCTTCCTCCTGTCTGTTGTTGCCTGGTGCTGTCTGCTATCTATTGCTGCCCGCTGTTGCCTGATACTGTCTGCTGTTGCCTCCTGCTGTCTGTTGTTGCCTGATACTCTGTCTACAGCTTCATGCTGTCCGGTGCTGTCTGCTGCTTGGCGCTGTTTCCTGAATAGTGCTGTATGTTGTTGCTCGATGCTGTCTGCCATCTACTGCTGCTGTTTGCTGCTGGTGCTATTTAATACTCCATGCTGTTGCCCGATGCTGTCTGCCGCCTGGTGCTTCTGCTGTTGAGTGCTGTCTGCTACCCGGTGCTGTCTCCTACCTGCAGCTGCCGATGTAAATGCAGTTGATATTATTGCTGCTGTTACTGTTGTTGCTGCAGCTGTTCCAGAGAGAGAGAGAGAGAGAGAGAGAGAGAGAGAGAGAGAGAGAGAGAGAGAGAGACAGAGAGAGACAGAGAGAGACAGAGACAGAGAGACAGATACAGAGAGTGAGAAGATACAGAGAGAGCAGAGGAGAGAGAGAGAGAGAGAGACAGAGAGACAGAGAGAGAGAGAGAGAGAGAGAGAGAGAGAGAGAGAGAGAGAGAGAGAGAGAGAGAGAGAGAGAGAGAGACTCACATAACCAGTCTCGTAATATATACCTTTTAATTCGTCCACCTTGCATCAGTCACACAGTGAAGCCGCATACTGTGACCCAGCCCACTCCTGCCTGCCAACCCTACCAGGCTGCCCACCGCGGGCAGGCCTCACCACAACTTGCCTAACAGACAAGATATCTAGAAGACACTGTATGAGCCTGTCTTGCCCTGGGCTAGTAGCTATCAGGGCTTGTTACCACCACTGAGTGCCGCTAGATGGTGGTAGGCGGAGGCAGATGGTGGTAGGTGGTAGAGAGTGCTGGTAGATGCGGCTGCAGATGGTAGTGTTATATCCGGTAGTGTTGCATGCGATGGTGGAGATGTGCTGGTAGGTGGTGATGTACTGTGCGAGGTAATGGTGGTAGTAGGTGCTGTAGATGGTGCAATAGCCGGAGGTGGAGGTAGAAGAGCAGAGTAGAGTGGAGGTAAGATGGTGCTGATAAAATGCTGGAGGGGAGGTAGATGTAGACGCAAGTACAGATGCGATACAGTGTGTAATCATCGTGTAGAGACGGTGTACAGTTGTAGTACCATCAATGTAAAACTTCAACAGTGTAAGTAACTTCATCACAGTGTAAGTAACTTCACAGTGTAAGTAAACTTCATCACAGTGTAAGTAACTTCACACAGTGTAAGTAACTTCACAAGTGTAAAGTAACTCACAGTGTAAGTAACTTCATCACAGTGTAAGTAACTTCATCACAGTGTAAGTAACTTCATCACAGTGTAAGTAACTTCATCACAGTGTAAGTAACTTCACCACAGTGTAAGTAACTTCACCACAGTGTAAGTAACTTCACAGTGTAAGTAACTTCATCACAGTGTAAGTAACTTCACCACAGTGTAAGTAACTTCACCACAGTGTAAGTAACTTCATCACAGTGTAAGTAACTTCGCCACAGTGTAAGTAACTTCATCACAGTGTAAGTAACTCATCACAGTGTAAGTAACTTCGATCACAGTGTAAGTAACTTCATCACAAGTGGTAAGTAACTTCATCACAGTGTAAGTAACTTCGCCACAGTGTAAGTAACTTCATCACAGTGTAAGTAACTTCATCACAGTGTAAGTAACTCACAAGTGTAAACTTCATCACAGTGTAAGTAACTTCATCACAGTGTAAGTAACTTCATCACAGTGTAAGTAACTTCACACACAGTGTAAGTAACTTCGCCACAGTGTAAGTAACTTCACAGTGTAAGTAACTTCGCCACAGTGTAAGTAACTTCATCACAGTGTAAGTAACTTCATCACAGTGTAAGTAACTTCATCACAGTGTAAGTAACTTCATCACAGTGTAAGTAACTTCACCACAGTGTAAGTAACTTCATCACAGTGTAAGTAACTTCACCACAGTGTAAGTACTTCATCACAGTGAAGTAACTTCACCACAGTGAAGTAACTCATCACAGTGTAAGTAACTTCACCACAGTGTAAGTAACTTCATCACAGTGTAAGTAACTTCACCACAGTGTAAGTAACTTCACCACAGTGTAAGTAACTTCATCACAGTGTAAGTAACTTCACCACAGTGTAAGTAACTTCACACAGTGTAAGTAACTTCATCACAGTGTAAGTAACTTCGCCACAGTGTAAGTAACTTCATCACAGTGTAAGTAACTTCACCACAGTGTAAGTAACTTCACCACAGTGTAAGTAACTTCATCACAGTGTAAGTAACTTCACCACAGTGTAAGTAACTTCACCACAGTGTAACTTCATCACAGTGTAAGTAACTTCGCCACAGTGTAAGTAACTTCATCACAGTGTAAGTAACTTCACCACAGTGTAAGTAACTTCATCACAGTGAAGTAACTTCATCACAGTGTAAGTAACTTCGCCACAGTGTAAGTAACTTCATCACAGTGTAACTTCATCACAGTGTAACTAACTTCATCACAGTGTAAGTAACTTCACCACAGTGTAACTTCATCACAGTGTAAGTAACTTCACCACAGTGTAAGTAGCTTCACAGTGTAAGTAACTTCATCACAGTGTAAGTAACTTCATCACAGTGTAAGTAACTTCACCACAGTGTAAGTAACTTCATCACAGTGTAAGTAACTTCATCACAGTGTAAGTAACTTCACCACAGTGTAAGTAACTTCATCACAGTGTAAGTAACTTCATCACAGTGTAAGTAACTTCATCACAGTGTAACTAACTTCACCACAGTGTAACTTCATCACAGTGTAAGTAACTTCATCACAGTGTAAGTAACTTCATCACAGTGTAAGTAACTTCATCAGTGTAAGTAACTTCATCACAGTGTAAGTAACTTCATCACAGTGTAAGCAACTTCACCACAGTGTAAGTAACTTCACCAAAGTGTAACTTCATCACAGTGTAAGTAACTTCATCACAGTGTAAGTAACTTCATTACAGTGTAAGTAACTTCATCACAGTGTAAGTAACTTCATTTCAGTGTAAGTAACTTCATCACAGTGTAAGTAACTCATCACAGTGTAACTTCATCACAGTGTAAGTAACTTCATCACAGTGTAAGTAACTTCATCACAGTGTAAGTAACTTCATCACAGTGTAAGTAACTTCACCACAGTGTAAGTATCTTCATCACAGTGTAAGTAACTTCATCACAGTGTAAGTAACTTCACAGTGTAAGTAACTTCATCACAGTGTAACTTCATCACAGTGTAAGTAACTTCATCACAGTGTAAGTAACTTCATCACAGTGTAAGTAACTTCACCACAGTGTAACTTCATCACAGTGTAAGTAACTTCATCACAGTGTAAGTAACTTCACCACAGTGTAAGTAACTTCACACAGTGTAAGTAACTTCACCACAGTGTAAGTAACTTCACCACAGTGTAAGTAACTTCATCACAGTGTAACTTCATCACAGTGTAACTAACTTCACCACAGTGTAACTTCATCACAGTGTAAGTAACTTCACCACAGTGTAAGAAACTTCATCACAGTGTAAGTAACTTCACCACAGTGTAAGTAACTTCACCACAGTGTAACTTCATCACAGTGTAAGTAACTTCATCACAGTGTAAGTAACTTCACAGTGTAAGTAACTTCATCACAGTGTAAGTAACTTCATCACAGTGTAAGTAACTTCATCACAGTGTAAGTAACTTCATCACAGTGTAAGTAACTTCACCACAGTGTAACTTCATCACAGTGTAAGTAACTTCACCACAGTGTAAGTAACTTCACAGTGTAAGTAACTTCATCACAGTGTAACTTCATCACAGTGTAAGTAACTTAACCACAGTGTAACTTCATCACAGTGTAAGTAACTTCACCACAGTGTAACTTCACCACAGTGTAACTTCACCACAGTGTAAGTAACTTCACCACAGTGTAAGTAACTTCATCACAGTGTAAGTAACTTCACCACAGTGTAAGTAACTTCACCACAGTGTAAGTAACTTCATCACAGTGTAACTTCATCACAGTGTAACTAACTTCACTCACAGTGTAAGTAACTTCACCACAGTGTAAGTAACTTCACCACAGTGTAAGTAACTTCACCACAGTGTAAGTAACTTCATCACAGTGTAAGTAACTTCACCACAGTGTAAGTAACTTCGTCACAGTGTAAGTAACTTCATCACAGTGTAAGTAACTTCGCCACAGTGTAAGTAACTTCATCACAGTGTAAGTAACTTCATCACAGTGTAAGTAACTTCGCCACAGTGTAAGTAACTTCATCACAGTGTAAGTAACTTCACCACAGTGTAACTAAGTTCATCACAGTGTAAGTAACTTCATCACAGTGTAAGTAACTTCACCACAGTGTAACTTCATCACAGTTTAAGTAACTTCATCACAGTGTAACTTCTCCACAGTGTAAGTAACTTACACCAGTAAGTAACTTACCAAGTGTAAGTAACTTCATCACCAGTGTAAGTAACTTCATCACAGTGTAACCTTCACCACAGTGTAAGTAACTTATCCACAGTGTAAGTAACTTCATCACAGTGTAAGCACTTCTACCACAGTGTAAGTAACTTCACCACAGTGTAACTTCATCACAGTGTAAGTAACTTCATCACAGTGTAAGTAACTTCACCACAGTGTAAGTAACTTCACCACAGTGTAAGTAACTTACCAGTGTAAGTAACTTCATCACAGTGTAAGTAACTTACCACAGTGTAAGTAACTTACCACAGTGTAAGCAACTTCACCACAGTGTAAGTAACTTCACCACAGTGTAAGTAACTTCATCACAGTGTAACTTCACCACAGTGTAAGTAACTTACCACAGTGTAAGTAACTTCATCACAGTGTAAGTAACTTCGCCACAGTGTAACTTACCACAGTGTAAGTAACTTCACCACAGTGTAACTTCATCACAGTGTAAATAACTTCATCACAGTGTAAGTAACTTCACCACAGTGTAAGTAACTTCACCACAGTGTAAGTAACTTACCAGTGTAAGTAACTTCATCACAGTGTAAGTAACTTACCACAGTAGCAACTCACCCAGTGTAAGTAACTTCATCACAGTGTAAGTAACTTACCACAGTGTAAGCAACTTCACCACAGTGTAAGTAACTTCATCACAGTGTAAGTAACTTCACCACAGTGTAAGTAACTTCATCACAGTGTAAGTAACTTCATCACAGTGTAAGTAACTTCATCACAGTGTAAGTAACTTCATCACAGTGTAAGTAACTTCGTCACAGTGTAAGTAACTTCGTCACAGTGTAAGTAACTCATCACAGTGTAAGTAACTTCATCACAGTGTAAGTAACTTCATCACAGTGTAAGTAACTTCATCACAGTGTAAGTAACTTCATCACAGTGTAAGTAACTTCATCACAGTGTAACTTCATCACAGTGTAAGTAACTTCACACAGTGTAAGTAACTTCGCCACAGTGTAAGTAACTTCATCACAGTGTAAGTAACTTCACAGTGTAAGTAACTTCATCACAGTGTAAGTAACTTCATCACAGTGTAAGTAACTTCACCACAGTGTAAGTAACTTCGCCACAGTGTAACTTCATCAGTGTAAGTAACTTCATCACAGTGTAAGTAACTTCACCACAGTGTAAGTAACTTCGCCACAGTGTAAGTAACTTCATCACAGTGTAAGTAACTTCATCACAGTGTAAGTAACTTCATCACAGTGTAAGTAACTTCATCACAGTGTAAGTAACTTCATCACAGTGTAAGTAACTTCGCCACAGTAAGTAACTTCACCAGTAATAACTTCATCAAGTGTAAGTACTATACCACAGTGTAAGTAAACTTCATCACAGTGTAAGTAACTTACAGCAGTTGAAGGTAACTTCACAGTGTATGTAACTTACAGCCACAGTGAAAGTACTTCATCACAGTGTAAGGTAACTTCATCACAGTGAAGTAACTTCTCACAGTGAAGTAACTTCACTCACCGTTAATAGATACTTCTCACAGTGTAAGTAACTCTGCACAGTGTAAGTAACTTCATCACAGTGTAAGTACTATTCATCACAGTGTGTAACTTCGTCACAGTGTAAGTACTTCGTCACAGTTGTTGAGTACTTCTCACAGTGTAGTAACTCGCACGTGTAAGTAACTTCATCACAGTGGTAAGACTACTGTTCATCACGTGTAACTTCATCACGTGTAGATATTACTTTTCCAGTGTAAGTAACTTCCCAAGTGTATACTGTTAGCAGCTGTAAGTAACTTCTCACATGAAGCTTACACGTGTAAGTAACTTGCGCGCGTTGTACGTAACTTGCACAGCATGTAATAACTACTAAGTGTAAGTAATTCATCAAGTGACTCACCACAGTGTGTACTTCACACTCTGCTGTATCAGATTACGTGTGCTATTACGTTGTTGCTGCGTCCGTTGTAATGTCTGCTGTAATTCTGCTGCATCTCAGTTGCTGCATCACTTGTTGCTGTACTGTTGTTAGTCTTCCACTGTGTTTCCCGTTGTAGTTAGCTGTTACTTACATGCTGTTGTTGCTGCCATGCTGTGTACTGTCTGCTACTGTTGTGCTCGTATAGTCTTTGTTTGCGCTGTTGTGCGAAGATGCTGTGCAGTTGTTGTAGATGCAGCTTGAGAGAGATTAGCTGCGCTGTTGTGTACTATGCTGCTTGCTGTTGTTTAGAGATGCTGCTGAAGCTGTTGCTGTTGTAGATGGTGCTAGTGTTGTAGCTATCTGTTGATGTAATGCTGCTGCTCAGCTGCTTTCGTTGTTGTGCTGCTGTTTTGTGTATGCTGCTGTTGTTGCGTTAGATGCTGCTGTTGCTTTTACTGCTGCTGCTGTTGTTGCTGTACTATCTATTCGTTCTGTTGTTGATAGATGCTGCTGCTGTTGTTGTAGATGCTGCTGCTGTGTACTGTGTGCTGCTGCTGTTGTTGTTATAGTACTGCTGCTGTTGTTTGTAAGATGCTGCTGTGTTGTATGCTGTTATGTAGATGTACTGCTGCTGTTGTAATGTTACTGCTGCGTTGTTGTAGCTGCTGCTGTTGTTGTAGTTACTGCTGCTGCTGCTGTTTTTAGATGCTGCCTGCTGTTGTATGTAATGCTGCTGCTGTTGTTAGATGTGCTGCTGTTGTGATAGCTGCTGCTGTTGTGTTGTAGATTGCTGTGCTGCTGCTGTTGTGTAGATGCTGTGTTGTTGTAGATGCTGCTAGCTGCTGTTGTTGAGTATGCTGCCGCTTTTGTAGATCTGACGTAACTGCTGCTACTGTTGTTGTAGATGCTGCCTGCTGTTGTTGTAGATGCTGCTGCTGCTGTTGTAGATGCTGCTGCTGCTGTTGTTTGTAGATGCTGCTGCTGTTGTTGTAGATGCTGTTGTGTAGATGGTTGTGATTTGCTGCTGCTGTTGTTGTAGATGCTGCTGTTGTTGTAGATGCTGCTGTTGTTGTAGATGCTGCTGTTGTTGTAGATGCTGCTGCTGTTGTTGTAGATGCTGCTGCTGTTGTGTGTAGATGCTGCTGCTGTTGTTGTAGATGCTGCTGCTGCTGTTGTAGATGCTGCCGCTGTTGTTGTAGATGCTGCTGCTGTTGTAGATGCTGCTGTTGTAGATGCTGCTGCTGTTGTTGTTGTAGATGCTGCTGCTGCTGTTGTTGTAGATGCTGTTGTTTAGATGCTGCCGCTGTTGTTGTAGATGCTGCTGCTGTTGTTGTTGTAGATGCTGCTGCTGTTGTTGTTGTAGATGCTGCTGCTGCTGTTGTTGTAGATGCTGCTGCTGCTGTTGTTGTATATGCTGCCGCTGTTGTAGATGCTGCTGCTGCTGTTGTTGTAGATGCTGCTGCTGTTGTTGTAGATGCTGCTGCTGCTGTTGTTGTATATGCTGCCGCTGTTGTAGATGCTGCTGCTGCTGTTGTTGTAGATGCTGCTGCTGTTGTTGTAGATGCTGCTGCTGCTGTTGTTGTAGATGCTGCTGCTGTTGTTGTAGATGCTCCCGCTGCTGTTGTTGTAGATGCTGCTGCTGTTGATGTTGTAGATGCTGCTGCTGTTGATGTTGTAGATGCTGCAGCTGTTGTTGTAGATGCTGCTGCTGTTGTTGTAGATGCTGCTGCTGTTTGTTGTAGATGCTGCTGCTTTGTTGTTGAGGCTGCTGTTGTTGAGTGCTGCTGTTTGTTAGTTGCTGTTGTAGATGCTGCTGCGTGTTGTTGTAGATGCTGCTGCTGTTGTTGCAGATGCTGCTTGCTGTTGTGAGATGCTGCGCTGTTTGTAGACGCTGCTGCTGTTGTTGTAGATGCTGCTGCTTTGTTGTTGCAGATGCTGCTGTTGTTGTAGTTGCTGCTGTTGTAGTTGCTGTTGTAGATGCTGCTGCTGTTGTTGTAGATGCTGCTGCTGTTGAAGATGCTGTTACTGTTGTTGTAGATGCTGCTGCTGTTGATGTAGATGCTGCTGCTGTTGTTGAAGATGCTGCTTCTGTTGTTGTAGATGCTGCTGCTGCTGTTGTTGTAGATGCTGCTGCTGTTGTTGTTGTAGATGCTGCTGCTGTTGTTGTTGTAGATGCTGCTGCTGTTGTTGTAGATGCTGCTGCTGTTGTTGTATATGCAGCTGCTGCTGTTGTTGTATATGCTGCTGCTGCTGTTGTAGATGCTGTTGTTGCTGTTGTTGTAGATGCTGCTGCTGCTGTTGTTGTAGATGCTGCTGCTGTTGTTGTAGATGCTGCTGCTGCTGTTGTTGTAGATGCTGCCGCTGTTGTTGTAGATGCTGCTGTTGTTGTTGTAGATGCTGCTGCTGTTGTAGTAGATGCTGCTGTTGATGTTGTAGATGCTGCTGCTGTTGTTGTAGATGCTGCTGCTGTTGTAGTAGATGCTGCTGTTGATGTTGTAGATGCTGCTGCTGTTGTTGTAGATGCTGCTGTTGTTGTTGTAGATGCTGCTGCTGTTGTAGATGCTGCTGCTGCTGTTGATGTTGTAGATGCTGCTGCTGTTGTAGATGCTGCTGCTGTTGTTGTTGTAGATGCTGCTGTTGTTGTGGATGCTGCTGTTGATGTAGATGCTGCTGCTGTTGTTGTAGATGCTGCTGCTGTTGTTGGGATTGTAGATGCTGCTGCTGTTGTAGATGCTGCTGCTGTTGTTGTTGTAGATGCGGCTCCTGCTGTTGTTGTAGATGCTGCTGTTGTTGTAGATGCTGCTGCTGTTGTTGTAGATGCTACTGCTGTTGTTGTTGTAGATGCTGCTGCTGTTGTTGTGGATGCTGCTGTTGTTGTAGATGCTGCCGCTGTTGTTGCAGATGCTGCTGCTGTTGTTGCAGATGCTGCTGCTGATGTTGTAGATGCTGCTGCTGTTGTTGTAGATGCTTCTGCTGTTCTAGATGCTGCAGCTGTTGTTGTAGATGCTGCTGCTGTTGTTGTAGAAGCTGCTGCTGTTCTTGTAGATGCTGCTGCTGTTCTTGTAGATGCTGCTGCTGTTGATGTTGTAGATGTTGCTGCTGTTGATGTTGTTGTAGATGCTGCTGCTGCTGTTGTTTGTAGATGCTACTGCTGTTGTTGTAGATGCTGCTGCTGCTGTTGTTGTAGATGCTACTGCTGTTGTTGTAGATACTGCTGCTGCTGTTGTTGTCGATGCTGCTGTTGTTGATGTTGTAGATGCTGCTGTTGTTGTATATGCTGCTGCTGCCGTTGTTGTATATGCTGCTGCTGATGTTGTAGATGCAGCTGCTGTTGTAGATGCAGCTGCTGTTGTTGTTGTATATGCTGCTGCTGCTGTTGTTGTATATGAAGCTGCTGCTGCTATTGTATATGCTGCTGCTGTTGATGCTGTAGATGCTGCTGCTGCTGTTGTTGATGTAGATGCTGCTGCTGCTGTTGTAGATGCTGCTGCTGTTGCTGTTCTATATGCTGCTGCTGTTGATGTGTAGTCACTGCTTGCTGCACTGCTGCTGTTGTTGTAGATGCTGCTGCTGTTGTTGTTGTAGATGCTGCTGCTGTTGTAGATGCTGCTGCTGTTGTAGATGCTTCCGCTGTTGTTGTAGATGCTGCTGCTGTTGTTGTAGATGCTGCTGCTGTCGTAGATGCTACTGCTGCTGTTGTTGTAGATGCTGCTGCTCTTGTTGTAGATGCTGCTGCTGTTGTAGATGCAGCTGTTGTTGTAGATGCTGCTGCTGCTGTTGTTGTAGATGCTGCTGCTGTTGTAGATGCTGCTGCTGTTGTTGTAGATGCTGCTGCTGTTGTAGATGCTGCTGCTGTTGTTGTAGATGCTGCTGTTGTAGATGCTGCTGCTGTTGTTGTAGATGCTGCTGCTGTTGCTGTAGATGCTGCTGCTGTTGTTGTAGATGCTGCTGCTGCTGTTGTAGATGCTGCTGCTGCTGTTGTAGATGCTGCTGCTGCTGTTGTTGTAGATGCTGCTGCTGTTGTTGTAGATGCTGCTGCTGTTGTAGATGCTGCTGCTGTTGTAGATGCTGCTGCTGCTGTTTTTGTAGATACTGCTGCTGCTGTTGTAGATGCTGCTGCTGTTGTAGATGCTGCTGCTGCTGTTGTAGATGCTGCTGCTGCTGTTGTAGATGCTGCTGCTGTTGTAGATGCTGCTGCTGCTGCTGTTGTAGATGCTGCTGCTGCTGTTGTTGTAGATACTGCTGCTGCTGTTGTAGATGCTGCTGCTGTTGTTGTAGATGCTGCTGCTGTTGTAGATGCTGCTGCTGCTGTCTGTTGTTGTAGATGCTGCTGCTGTTGTTGTTGTAGATGCTGCTGTTGTTGTTGTTGTAGATGCTGCTGCTGTTGTTGTAGATGCTGCTGCTGTTGTTGTTGCAGATGCTGCTGCTGTTGTTGTAGATGCTGCTGCTGCTGTTGTTGTAGATGCTGCTGCTGCTGTTGTTGTAGATTCTGCTGCTGTTGTTGTAGATGCTGCTGCTGTTTTGTAGATGCTGCTGCTGTTGTTGTTGTAGATGCTGCTGCTGTTGTTGTAGATGCTGCTGCTGCTGTTGTTGTAGATGCTGCTGCTGCTGTTGTTGTAGATGCTGCTGCTGTTGTTGTAGATGCTGCTGTTGTTGTTGTAGATGCTGCTGCTGCTGTTGTTGTAGATGCTGCTGCTGTTGTTGTTGTAGATGCTGCTGCTGTTGTTGTAGATGCTGCTGCTGCTGTTGTGTTTGAGAGTAAGAGTGTTAGAGAGAGTAAGAGTGTTAGAAAGCGTAAGAGTGTTAGAGAGAGTAAGAGTGTTAGAAAGAGTAAGAGTGTTAGAGAGAGTAAGAGTGTTAGAGAGAGTAAGAGTGTTAGAGAGAGTAAGAGTGTCAGACAGATTAAGAGTGTCAGAGAGAGTAAGAGTGCTAGAGAGAGTAAGAGTGTCAGAGAGAGAGAGAGTTGTTTATGTCTGTTTAGTCAGCTGTGATGTCTGGCTCTGTTGCCAACTCTGTCTCCAGTACACACACACACACACACACACACACACACACACACACACCACACACACATACACCACACACACACACACACCACACACACACACACAACACACACACAACCTCACACACACAACACACAAAACACACAAACACACACACACGCGACACACCGCACACACACACTCACGCACAAACACACAACACACACCACACACACAAAACATACACATATACACACACAGACAACACACACACCACTCACACACACACAACACACAACACACATACAACACACACACAACACACACAACACAACACCCCCCACACACACACATACACACCACACACACAAACACACACACACAGCACACACACACACACACACAGCACACACACACACACAACACACACACACACACATACACACAACACATACACAACACACACTACACACACACAACTTACGCAACACACAAAACACACACAACACAACACAACAAAACACACACAAACACAACAACACACACAACACACAAAACACACACACACACACACACACACACACACACACACACACACACACATACAACACACACATGACGCACACACACAACACACACACACAACACATACAACAACAATCACACACAACACAACACACAACACACACACTAAAACAACACCACAACAACCAACACACCAACATACACAACTTTACGCAAACACACAAACACAACATCAAAACAACAAACAACCAACACACACACACACAACAACCCACACAAACAACCAACACACGCAACACACACAAACACACGCAACAAAAACAAACACACAACAACAAACACACAAAACCCCACACACAAAAACCCAAACACACAAAACATAACCAAACACACAACATACAAAAAACACACACAACACAACAACACACCAACACCCCAAAACACACAACATACAAACACAACAAAAAAAAACAACATCACAAACACCAACCACCAACAACCAACATACCAACACCCCAAAACACAACCAGAAACATACGAAACACCCCAACAACACAAAAACCCCAACACTCCCACACAACACACACAACATAAAAACCACAAACCAAACAACACACACAAACACACAACACACACAAACAACAAACACACAAACAAAACCCAACAACACAACAAACACAACATACAAACAACACAAACAACATACAAAAACACACAAAATACACAACAACACAAACACACAACATACACAAACAACACACACAACAACACAAACACACAAAACAACAAAAACACAACATCCCAACACAATACACACAACAAACACACACAACACACCAACATACACAACACAAAAAACATAACAACACAACATACACAAACACACAACATCACAACATAACAACACACACAACAACACAACAACACAACACAACAACAAACACACACAACTAACAACACAAAAAACACAACAAAATACACAACACACAAACAAAACCCCAAACACACAAAACAACACAACAACACAAACAAAAACCCACAACAACAAACAACAAACACAAAAACCCACAACAAAACACAACAACACAACACAAAAACACACCAAAACCAAACATACACAACCCCACACAACAACACAACATCACAACACACGCAACACACACAACAAACCAACACACAAAACACACACAACACACAACAACAACACAACACAAACCAACACCAAAAACCCAACAAACCAAACAACAACACAACTCCCCAAAAAACAAAAACCCCCATACAAAAAACATCCCAAAACCCAAAAAAACCCAAAATCACAACAAAACCAAACACACAACATACACAACACCAAAAACCAACACAACTACACCAACACCACAAACACAAAACAAACTACAAAACCAAAACACAACATACCAACAACACAACACACCAACTACACAACATCCCAAACAACACAACAAACAACATACACAACAACACAAAAACAAACTCCCAAACACACACAAAACACAAACATTACCAACACACCAACAACACAACATACACAACACCCAAAAAACCCAAACACACAACATACACAAACACACAAACAACACAACAAACAAAACACACAACACACACAACACACAACAACACAACAACACAACACAACAAACACAACAACAACACAACCCACAACATACAAAAACACACCAAAAACCCAAAAACATACCAAACCCACAACAACAACACAACATACCAACACCAAAACATACACAACCACACAAAACCAAACACACCAACACACCAACACACAAACCGGAAAAAAACATTAAATTTTTTTTTTCAAACTCATTTTTTTTTTTTACCACCCACCTTTTTTCCCCAACCTTAAAACCTTTTTTTCCCTTTTTTTTTTTTTCCTTTTTTAACCAACCACATTTAAAACCTCCAAACAAACAACTCCAATCACCAACCACCAAATCCGGCCCCCCTCACATGCACTTTCACCTCCACCAGCAATACCCAACATAACCTCCCCACTCACCTTCCCAAAACACTTTTTTTTTTTTTTTTTTTTTTCAAAGGGGTTTTTTTTTTTTTTTTTTTTTTTTTTTTTTTTCCCTTTTTTGGGGGGGGGGTTTTTTTTTTTTTTTTGGGGGGGGGGGTTTTGGGGTTTTTTGGGGGGGGGAATTTTTTTTTTTTTTTTTTTCTTGTTCTTTTTTTTTTTTTTTTGTTTTTTTTCTTGTTTTTTTTTGGGGGTTTTTGGGGGGGTTTTTTTTTTTGTTTTTTTTGTTTGGGGGTTTTTTGTTTTTTGGGGGGTTGTTTGGGGTTTGTTTGTTTTTGGGTTTGGGGGTTTGCGGGGTTTGGGCTTTTTGGGGTTTTTGGGGGGGGTTTTTGTTTGGGTGTGGTGGTGTGTGTGTGGGGTGTGTGTGGTTTTTGGTGGTTTGGGTTTTGTGGGGGGTTGTGTGTGTTTTGTGGTGTGTGTTTTGTGTTTGGTGTTGTTGTGTGTGGAGTGTTTTTGGGAGGTTGGGGGGTGGTGGTTGGTGTTTGGTTGTTGTGGGCCGTGTTTTTTTTGTTGTTTGTTGGTTGTTTTGGTTTTTTGTTGGTGTGTTTGTGTGTGTGTTTTGTTGTGGTGGGGTGTGGGTGTGTGTGTGTGTTTTGTGGTGGTGTTGTGGGGGTTTTTGGGGTTTGTGTGTGGGTTGTGGGTGGTGTGTGGTGGTGTGTGGTGTTGTGTTGGGGTGTGTTGGGTTTGGGTGTGTGTGGTTTTTGGTTGTGGGGGGTGTGTGGGTGGTGGTGTGTTGTGGGGTGTGTGTGTGTGTTTTTGTGGTTGTGTGTGTGTGTTGTGTGTGTGTTGTGTGTTTGAGGTTGTGTGTTGTGGTGTGTGGGGTTTGGGTGGGTGTGTGTTGGTTGTTGGTGTGTGTGGTTGTGTGTTTTGTGTGTGTGTGTGGTGTGTGGTGTGTGTGTGTGTGGTGTGTGTTTGTGTATTGGTTGTGGGTATGTGTGTGTTGTGTGTTTGTGTGGGTGGTGTGTGTGTGTGTGTGGTGTGTGTGGGTGTTGTGGGTGTGTGTGGTGTGTGTGTGTGTGGTGTGTGTGTGTGTGGTGGGGTGTGGTGTGGTGTGGTTGTGTTTTTGGTGTTTTGGGTGGGTGGGTGTGTGTTGGTGTGTGGGGGTGTGTGTGTGGGTGTGTGTGTGTGGTGTGTGTGTGTGTTGTTGTGGGTTGTGTTTTTGGGTTTGGTGTGTGTGTTTGTGTGTGTGTTGTTGTGGGGTGTTTGGTGTGTGTTGTGTGTGTGTTGTGTGTGTTTTGTGGTGTGTGTTGTGTGTTGTGGTGTGGGTGTTTGTGGGGGTGTGGGTTTTGGTGTGTGTGTGGTGGTTGTGTGTGGTGTGGGGTGTGAGTGTTTTTGTGTGTGTGTGTTGTGGGTGTGTGTGGTGTGTTGGGTTGTGTGTGTGTGTGGGGTGTGTGTGTGTTGTGTGTGTGTGTTGGGTGTGTTGTGTTTTGTGGTTGTGGTGTGTTTTGTTGTGGGGTTTGTGTTTTTGTTTTGGGTGGTGTGTGGGGTGTGGTGTGTGTGTTTTTTTGTGTGTGTGTGGGTGTTGGGGTGTGTGTTTGTGTGTTGTGTGTTTTTGTGGGGGGTTGTGTGTGGTGTGTGTGTGGTGGTTTTGTGGTGTGTGTGTGGTTGTGTGTGTGGGGGTGTGTGTGTGTGTGTGTGGGGTGTGGTGTTTGTGGGTGTGTTTTTGGTGTGTTGGGTGTTGTGTGTTGTGGTGTGTGTTGTGTGTTTTGTGGGGTTTTGTTGGTGTGTGTTTGTGGTTGTGTGTGTTTTGTTTTTTTTGGTGGGGTTTTTTGTTGGTGTTGTGTGGGTTGTGTGTGTTGTGGGTGTTTTGTGTGTTGTGTGGTGTGTTGTGTGTGTGTTGTGTGTGGGGTGTTGTGTGTGTGGTTTGTGTGTGTGGTGTGTGTGTGTGGTGTGTGTGTGTGTGTGTGGGGGTGTTGTGTGTGTGTGTGTTGTGTGTGGTGTGTGGGTGTGTGGGTTTGTTTGGTTGTGTGTGTGTTTGTGTGTGTGTGTGTGTGTGTTTTGTGTGTGTGTTGTGTGTGTGTGGGGGTTTTGTGTGTGTGGTTTTGTTTTTGTGTGTGTGTTGTGTGTGTTTTGTTTGTGGGGTGTTTGGTTGTGTGTGTGGTTGTGTGTGGTGTTGTGTGTGTGTGTTGTGTGTGGTGTTTGTGTGTTTGGTGTTTTGTGTGTGTGTTTTTGTGTTGTGTTGGGTGTGTGTGTGTTTGTGTTGTGTGTTGGTTTTGTGGTGTGTTGTGTGTTTGGTTTTGTGTGTGTTTGTTTGTGTGTGTGTGTGTGGTGTGTGTGTGTGGGTGTGGTGTGTGGTGTGTTGTTTTGTGTAGTGTTGGGTGTTGTGGTGTTGTGTGTGTGTGGTGGGGTTTGGTGTGTGTGTGGGGGGGGGGTGTTGTGTGTGTGTGTATGTTGTGTGTGTGTGTTGTTGTGTGTGTTTGTGTGTGTGTGTTGTGTGTGGTGGGGTAGGTGTGTTGTGGGTGTGTGTTTTGTGTGTGTGTGGTGTGTGTGTGTTGTTGGGGGTTTGTGGGGGCTGTGTGGTGTGTTGTGTGTGTGTGTGTGTTGTGTGGTGGTGTTTTGGGGTGTGTGGTTTTTGGTGTGGGTGTGTGTATGTTTGGTGTGTGTGCCGCGCCGGGCTTTTTTGTGTGTGTGTTGTGTGTGTGTGTGTGTGTGGTGGGGGGTTTTGTTGTGTTTTGTGTGTGTGTGTGTTTTGTGTGTGTGTGTTTTGTGTGTGTGTGTTGTGTGTGTGTTTGTGTGTTGTGTTTTTTTGGGGTGTGTTTTGTTTTGTGTGTGGTTTTTTTTTTGTGGTTGTGTTTGTGTGTGTTTTGTGTGTGTTTTGGGGTTTGTGTTTTGGTGTGTGTGTGTTTTTTTGTGTGTGTGTACTCCCAGTTGGGGGTCGGGGGTCGTTTCCCAAGCTCCGACCCCGTGTGGGGGTGGTGCTGTTCTCTAAGAACGTGAGACTCACGAAATCGTAATGACCGATTGCAACCCAAACCATACCCCGGTGGGTTTTTAACCCGCGGTCAGAAGTCTCAAAACCCAGACCGTCGCGTTAGCCAAAGAAAGTAATTTTGATCTGAAGCAGTGTTCTCGAAGAACTATAAAATTGTTCCTTTCAATAGTTCCAAAAAAACACCCTGGAACAAACTGTCCCAACACAACAAGTAGCACTAACAACCAGCACTAACAACCAACAACCAACACGACAACCGCATTAACAACCAACAATAACAACCACAAAAAACAACCAACAAAAACCACACTAAACCTAAAAACCCAAACAATAAAAGCACTAACCAGCACTAACAATAAAAACCCAAACAATAAAAAACCCAACAATAAAAACCCAACAATAAAAACCCGCACAAAACACCCAGCACTAATAATAACCAACAAAACAACCAGCACTAACAATAAAACGCACTAACAACCACCTAATAAAAACCCAACAATAAAAACCCACACTAACAATAACAACCAGCACAAAACCCAACACTAATAAAAACCAACAAAAAAACCAGCACTAACAATAAAAAACCAGCACAACAATAACAACACTAACAAAAACAACCAGCACTAACAATAACAACCAGCACTAAAAATAACAACCAGCACTAACAACGCACTAACAACCAGCATAAAAACCAACAATAACATAACCAGCAGAACAATAACCAATAAAAACCCAAACCCCAAAACAACCACAAAACCAACAAAAAACAACCAGCATAAAAACCCAACACTAAAAACCAACAAAAACCAACACTAACAACCAACACTAAAAACCCAAAACATAAAAAACCAACAACAACCAAAAATAAAAAACCAACACTAAAAAAACCCAACAATAACAACCAACAATAAAAACCAACAAAAACCCAAACAATAACAACCAACACTAACAACCCAACAATAACACCAACAATAAAACCAAAAAATAACAACCAACAATAAAAACCAACCTAACAACCAACACTAACAACCAACATAAAAACCCAAAAATAACCAACAATAAAAACCCAACAATAACAACCAAAATAAAAACCAACAAAAAACCAACAATAAAAACCCAAACAAAAACAACCAAAATAAAACCCAAAATAAAAACCCAACACAAACCAACAATAACAACCAGCACAAAAACCCAACACAAACAACAACAAAAACAACCAACAATAACAACCAACAATAACAAAACAATAACAACCAAAAATAACAACAAAACAATAACAACCAAACAAAAAACCAACCTAACAACCCAACATAACCCAAAAAATCCCCAGCCCTAACAACCAGCATAAAAAACTAACACTAAAACCAACATAACCAACAAAAAAAACCAACATTTAACAAACAATAACAATCAGCACTAACAACATAAAACCAAACCCACAACAAACCAGCATAAAAACCAACACAAACCCAAAACAATAAAACCAGCATAAAAAACAATAAAACCAGCACAAAAACCAACAATTACAACCAGCACTAACAACCAACCTAAATCCAGCATAACAATGGGCATTAACAATCCCTAAAAACCAGCAAAAAACCCAGCACTAACAACCAACACAAACCAAAATAACAACCAGACTAAAACCCAAAACACAACAACCAGCCTAAACAATCAGCACAAAAACCCGCACTAACAACCAACACTAACAACCAAAAATAACACCACAAAAACCCAAGCAGCAAAAAAAACCAGCCAACCAACAATTACAACAGCAATCCCAAACAATTACAACCAACACTAACAACCACATAACCAAAATTACAACCACCTAACAACCACCCCTAACAATCACACAAAAAACCCACTACCAACCCCCATTAACAACCAGACAAAACAGCACTCAAACAACAAAAAACCAGCCAACAACCCAAACAATAAAAAACCATAACACCACACAAAAAACCCAGCCTAAAACCAGCACCAAAACCAACAATAACAACCGCACAATAACCACACTCAAAACCAGCACTCACAACCAATAAAAAACCAGCACAAACAACCCACTCAAAACCCCAGAAACCACACCAACATATCAACCAGCATAATAACCACCCCTAAACCAGCTCTCAAAACCAGCATCCAACCAAAAATAACAACCCAGCACTAATAACCAGCACAAAAACCCCACCTCAAACCGCATAAACCAGCACCACAACCAAAAATAAAAAACCAGCATAAAAACCAGCTAACAACGCCTCACAACCAACAATAACAACCAACAAAAAACAACCACACAAAAACCAGACAAAACAACCCAGCATCCAACCAGTTTCCCAAACCAACAATAAAAACCAGCACTAAAACCCCAGCACTAAAACCAGCACTCACAACCAACAATAACAACCAGCACTCAAACCCAAAAAAAACCACATAACCAGCACTAAAAACCAGCACCAAAACCCAAATAAAACCAGCACAAACCAGCATCCAACCACACCAAAACCCAACAATAAAAACCAGAACCCCCCCAAACCAAAAATAACCAGCACAAACCACCTCACAACCAGCACTACAACCAACAATAAAAACCGCACTCAAAAAATAATAACAACCAGCACTAACAACCAGCATCACAACCCAACAAAACAAGCAGCACTAATAACCAGCACTAACAACCACAAACTGGCCGGGTTTCTTTAAACAACAAAAACAAGGGAGGTCACGCCTCGCCTTGCTGGGGGTTTTCGTGCTTGTTGGAAGGGGAAAAAGGGGGAGAGGGAGAAGAGGGGGGGGGAAGGGGGAAGGGAGAAGGGGGTTTGGGGGAGGGAAGGGGAGAAGGGGTGGGGAGAGGGGGGGGGAGAAGAGGGGGGGGGGAGAAAAAGGGGAGGGATGGGGGGGAAGAGGACATCCAAAACCTTTTTTACCCAACACAACACCACACCTACACCCAACACAAAACTACACAACAAAACAACACAACCCCAAAACTACCAAGACAGTTTCACGAAATAACAACACAAACCAACACTACACAACAATAAACAATAACTACACAACATACACTGCACAACACTACAAACACTACCCAAAAAACACAACAAACTACTTTTATACACAAATAAATATCACAAACACTGAAAAAATTACACAACATTACTTAAACAACACAAAAACACTACAAACCCTTTCTATCACTACAAACACTGAAACCTACAAACACTCACAAACTCACTTCACTACACAACAGTACATTCACTAAACATGTACAAATACACAACATTCATTAAAAAACACACAAACAAACACACAATTTAATATCAACACAACACAACACTACACCAAACAGAACAAAACAACCAACACACACACAACACAATACAACTGTGATAACCAGGGTACTCTTTGTGTTAGTTGTGTTTTTAGAGGTCTGAGCGTGCTCATACACCAACTGTCTTCAAAGTCTTTTGTCCACCATAAACTGAAGGACGATCCCAGACTTACCTAAGGAAAGAAGGCAAAGGAAATTCGATTGTAAATTATGGAGAATGTAATAACAGTGGAAAAATGAACGACGGTCTCTTAAGCGGGTGGGTACTGCTTCCCAACACGCTAGCCAGGACGACTCAAGTGTTTTGTAAAAAACTAAGTGCTTGCTTGACCACTACCCCCAAGTGTTTTTTGTACACCCTTAAAACACCCTTAACAGGTGTTAGATGCCCTATTATCCTTCTAGGTCAACGTGAGGGTTAGGTGCCCCGACCCCAAAACCCCCGTCCCTTCGGTCACTCAGGCACTGCACAAAGGATCAGCGGGCCCCAAAGGGAAGCATGAAAGCTGTAACCCCTTGGGGGCGAACAAGACCTAGTTACCTCATTACCCCCCAACCCGTCTTAATGACGCTGGTTGTAGACTTTTAAAAACATTACCCACCAACTAATACCTGTGGTTTTTGGGTTACTTTAAACACCCTTTAATAACGTAAACCAAAAGGCAGCGTTAGGGAACATTCCCAAAAAGTTTGCCCCAGTAGGGCCCTTTGAAGTACGAAATAGGCAGAACAGTAAGATGTGAAAGATGTAATATTTCCCTCACCCTTAAGTCGTAGAATTTGGGTTTTCAGTCCCCCAGCCTGGGAAATTCAGATAGTTCCTGACTTGGGAAAGAACCTCCACTGAGGGACTGACAACCTCAAATCTACGACTTCAATGGGGTGGACTGTTCATCGCTTTACATCTCTACTGTTTCTGCCCACTTTTTGTCTTAACAAAAGCCTACTGGGTTTTGGGGAACTTCGGATAAAGTGTTAACTGCTCCATGTGTCTTTCCCACCAACCTGTGGTATTGAATACCCTTTTGGTTCACCATTAAATAACCGGTTTGTAGCTTTAAACCCAATTAAAACCCGGGGGAGGAGTTGATTTAAAACCCCTTGAAGGGTTAAAGGAAGTTTAAAGGGGAGCTACATCTTTAAAAAAGACCCTTTTAATCAGGGTAAATTTTTTTCAGTCAGAAAAAAAGAGCGAGACCTTTGTTAGCCTTTGAGGTAGGGAGATACCCGGTAAAGCGGGATGATCCCAGGTTTACAAGCTGGGCATGAAACCCCGGTAAAGCGGGTATGATACCCGGTTAAAAAAGCTTTGGGATTTACCCGGTTACAAGTGGGTATGTACCAGGTTACAATGGTATGATACCCCGGTTTCAAGGGGGTGGGGGATGATACCGGTTACAAGTGGGCATGTTTCCCCGGTTAAAAGGGGATGATCCCCGGTACAAGTGGGGGAAAAGATACCCCGGTTAAAGCTGGGGTTTTATACCCAGGGTTTCAAGTGGGTTGATACCCCCGGGTTAAAAACGGGTTCAACCCCGGTTACAAGCTGGGTATGATACCCGGTTTTAAGTGGGTATCATACCCGGGGTACAAGCTGGGGAGAACCAGTTCAAGTGGGTTTTGATACCCAGGTTACAAGCGGGATGATCCCCGGTTTCAAAACTGGGTTGATCCCAGGTTACAAGCGGGTAGATACCCCGGTTACAAGCGGGCAGAATAACCAGGTTTCAAGCTGGATGATACCTGACTACAAGCTGGGTATGTACCCCGGTACCCTTTTTGGTTGTACCCGGAAAAACGGGGATGATACCCAGGTTTCAACTGGGGATGATACCCAGGCTCAACTGGGATTAACCCGGATCCAAGGGTTTTTGATACCCAACACAAGGGGGTATTATACCCGGGTTTTAATCTGGGAGTACCCAGGTTTAAGATGGGTATGTGCCCAGGACAAGCTGGGTAATTTCCCGGGTTTTTTAACTGGGTTGAACCAGGTACAAGGGGTAAATACCCCATAAAGCTGGGTATGGTACCCAGGTACAAGTGGGTTGGGACCCATGCAAAAGGGCTGGTTTTTAACCAGGTTTCAAGCTAGGATAACTAAGGCACAAACCCCGGGGATGATACCAGGTTTAAGCGGGGTTTATACCCAAGTTTCAAAATGGGTATGATACCCCCTACAACGGGTTGATACCCAGGTACAACTGGGTTTTATACCCAGGCTACATGTTGGGATGATACCCGGTATTAAACTGGGTAAATACCGATTTCAAACTGGGTATGTACCCCCAACTACAAATTTTGGGTATGATACCCCAGGGGTCAAGTTTGGGTATGATACCCAGGCTAAATGACTCTTACAGGAACCAGGAGAGCCAGGAGGAGCTTAAAGCTATTAGTGAAATTGAAAGAAATTCAAAATATTTCTTTTCATATGCCAAAAACAAGGCAAATACCACATCTAGTATCGGGCCCTTACTCAGACAGGATGGGACTTACTCAGACAGGATGGGACTTACTCAGACAGGATGGGACTTACTCAGACAGGATGGGACTTACTCAGACAGGATGGGACTTACTCAGACAGGATGGGACTTACTCAGACGACAACAAGGAAATGAGTGAAATATTGAAATCCCAGTACGACTCTGTGTTTAGTGAACCACTAATCGGTCTGAGGATCGACGACCCAAATGATTTCTTCATGAATGAGCCTCAAAACTCATAAATGTATGCCAGATTTCCGACATTACCCTAACCTCGATAGATTTCGAAAAAGCCATTGACAACATGCCTATGCACTCAGCCCCGGGCCCAGACTCGTGGAACTCTGTTTTCATTAAGAACTGCAAGAAACCCCTCTCGCGTGCCCTAAGTACACTATGGAGGAGGAGCTTGGACATGGTGAAATTCCACAGTCACTTAAAACAACGGATATAGCCCCACTCCATAAAGGTGGCAGCAAAGCATTAGCTAAGAACTATAGACCAATAGCTCTGATGTCCCACATCATAAAAATCTTTGAAAGAGTGCTAAGAAGCAGGATTGCAAATCACCTGGATTCCCAAAATCTGCACAATCCAGGGCAACATGGGTTCAGGGCAGGTCGCTCCTGCCTCTCACAACTACTGGATCACTATGACATGGCCTTGGATGCACTGGAAGAAAATCAGAATGCAGATGTAATATACACAGACTTTGCAAAAGCATTTGACAAATGCGATCATGGCGTAATAGCCCATAAAATACGTGCTAAAGGAATAACTGGGAAAGTGGGGAGATGGATCTTCAACTTCCTAACAAATCGAACACAAAGAGTAGTGGTCAACAGAGTTAAATCGGAGGCTGCCATAGTGAAGAGCTCTGTTCCACAAGGCACAGTACTCACCCCCATCTTATTCCTCATCCTCATATCAGACATAAACAGAGATATACACCACAGCACCGTATCATCCTTTGCGGATGATACTAGGATCTGCATGAGGCTGTCATCTGCTGAGGACGCGGTTAACCTCCAAGAAGATATAAACAAAGTTTTCCAGTGGGCAACGGTAAACAATATGATGTTCAATGAGGACAAATTCCAACTACTCCGTTATGGAAAACTCTAGGAGATAATAACTAGAACAGAGTATACTACTGACTCCGGCCATACAATAGAGCGGAAAAATAATGTAAGGGACCTGGGAGTAGTAATGTCTGAGGATCTCACTTTCAAGGATCACAACAGTGCCACGATCGCACGTGCAAAGAAAATGATAGGATGGATAATGAGAACTTTCAAAACGAGAGATGCCAAGCCATGATGATACTTTTCAAATCACTTGTTCTCTCTAGGCTGGAATACTGCTGTACATTAACATCTCCTACAAAGCAGGTGAAATCGCAGATCTAGAGAGTGTACAGAGATCCTTTACTGCACGTATAAGTTCTGTCAAGCACCTTAACTACTGGGAACGCTTGGAAGCACTTGACTTGTACTCGTTGGAACGCAGGAGGGAGAGATATATCATAATCTACACTTGGAAAATCTTGGAAGGAATGGTCCCAAATCTGCACACAGAAATCACTCCCTACGAAAGTAAAAGACTGGGCAGGCGATGCAAAATGCCGCCAATAAAAAGTAGGGGCGCCATTGGTACACTAAGAGAAAACACCATAAGTGTCCGGGGCCCAAAACTGTTTCAACAGCCTCCCATCAGCATTAGGGAATTGCCAATAAACCCCTGGCTGCCTTCAAGAGAGAGCTGGACAGATACCTAAAGTCGGTGCCGGATCAGCCGGGCTGTGGCTCGTACGTCGGACTGCGTGCGGCCAGCAGTAACAGCCTAGTTGATCAGGCCCTGATCCATCGGGAGGCCTGGTCGTGGACCGGGCCGCGGGGGCGTTGATCCCCGGAACAACCTCCAGGTAACCTCCAGGTACAAGTTGGGTATGATACCCAGGCTACAAGTTGGGTATGATACCCAGGCTACAAGTTGGGTATGATACCCAGGCTTCAAGCTGTGTATGATACCCAGGCTTCAAGCTGGGTATGATACCCAGGCTTCAAGCTGGGTATGATACCCAGGCTTCAAGCTGGGTATGATACCCAGGCTTCAAGCTGGGTATGATACACAGGCTTCAAGCTGGGTATGATACCCAGGCTTCAAGCTGGGCATGATACCCAGGCTTCAAGCTGGGTATGATACCAAGGCTACAAGCTAGGTATGATACCAAGGCTACAAGCTAGGTATGATACCAAGGCTACAAGTTGGGTATGATACCAAGGCTACAAGTTGGGTATACCAAGGCTACAAGGTAGGTATGATACCAAGGCTACAAGTTGGGTATGATACCAAGGCTACAAGTTGGGTATGATACCAAGGCTACAAGCTAGGTATGATACCAAGGCTACAAGTTGGGTATGATACCAAGGCTACAAGCTAGGTATGATACCAAGGCTACAAGCTAGGTATGATACCAAGGCTACAAGCTAGGTATGATACCAAGGCTACAAGCTAGGTATGATACCAAGGCTACAAGTTGGGTATGATACCAAGGCTACAAGTTGGGTATATCAAGGCTACAAGCTAGGTATGATACCAAGGCTACAAGTTGGGTATGATACCAAGGCTACAAGCTAGGTATGATACCAAGGCTACAAGCTAGGTATGATACCAAGGCTACAAGCTAGATATGATACCAAGGCTACAAGCTAGGTATGATACCAAGGCTACAAGTTGGGTATGATACCAAGGCTACAAGTTGGGTATGATACCAAGGCTACAAGCTAGGTATGATACCAAGGCTACAAGTTGGGTATGATACCAAGGCTACAAGCTAGGTATGATACCAAGGCTACAAGCTAGGTATGATACCAAGGCTACAAGTTGGGTATGATAGCAAGGCTACAAGCTAGGTATGATACCAAGGCTACAAGCTAGGTATGATACCAAGGCTACAAGCTAGGTATGATACCAAGGCTACAAGTTGGGTATGATACCAAGGCTACAAGCTAGGTATGATACCAAGGCTACAAGCTAGGTATGATACCAAGGCTACAAGCTAGGTATGATACCAAGGCTACAAGTTGGGTATGATACCAAGGCTACAAGTTGGGTATGATACCAAGGCTACAAGCTAGGTATGATACCAAGGCTACAAGTTGGGTATGATACCAAGGCTACAAGCTAGGTATGATACCAAGGCTACAAGTTGGCTATGATACCAAGGCTACAAGTTGGCTATGATACCAAGGCTACAAGTTAGGTATGATACCAAGGCTACAAGTTGGGTATGAATACCAAGGCTACAAGCTAGTATGATACCAAGGCTACAAGTTGCGTATGATACCAAGGCTACAAGTTGGGTATGATACCAAGGCTACAAGTTAGGTATGATACCAAGGCTACAAGTTGGGTATGATACCAAGGCTACAAGTTGGGTATGATACCAAGGCTACAAGTTGGGTATGATACCAAGGCTACAAGTTAGGTATGATACCAAGGCTACAAGTTGGGTATGATACCATGGCTACAAGTTAGGTATGATACCAAGGCTACAAGTTGGGTATGATACCAAGGCTACAAGTTGGGTATGATACCAAGGCTACAAGCTAGGTATGATACCAAGGCTACAAGTTGGGTATGATACCAAGGCTACAAGTTAGGTATAGTATCGTATCATCCTCCTCTCCTCCTCCTCCTCCATCCCTCCTCCTCCTCCATCCCTCCTCCTCCTCCTCCATCCCTCCTCCTCCTCCTCCATCCTCCTCCTCCATCCATCCTCCTCCTCCATCCATCCTCCTCCTGCTCTCCTCTCCTACACAGTTCTTTCATATACTTACTCTCCTCTCTCTCACTGACACTACCCCAGCTCCCTGCCCCATGCTCACTACCCAAGCCCCCTGGTCACTACCCCTGCTCCCTTCCCCATGCTCACTACCCCAGCCCCCTGGTCATTGCCCCTGCTCAAGGCTCCCTTATCATTACCCCAGCCCCCATGGGCGAGCCCCTGCTCCCAGCCCCCTAGTCCCTATTCACTACTGTAGTCCCTGGTGCCAGCCCCTGGTGCAGCATGCTGGTAGGGAGGCAGGGAGGTGTTCGTCCTCACAGAACAATTACTGAATGACTGAGAATGAGAGATAGACACAGAGAGAGAGAGAGAGAGAGAGAGAGAGAGAGAGAGAGAGAGACGAGAGAGAGAGAGGAGAGAGAGAGAGAGAGAGAGAGAGAGAGAGGGAGGGAGGGAGGGAGAGGGAGAGAAAGAGGGAGAGGGAGAGGGAGAATCAATACATCAATAATTCTAGAGTGCCTCTTGAACAATACACTCTCCCACACACACAAACACACACACACGCACACACACACACCACACACCACACGCACACACACATACACACACACACACACACACACACACACACACACATACACCACAGACAGAGGACAGTCTAGGAGGCCAAAGACTACAAACGTTACTCAAGGAAAAGGATCTTGGGGTGAGTATAACACCAAGCACATCTCCTGAGGCGCACATCAACCAAATAACTGCTTCAGCATATGGGCGTCTAGCAAACCTAAGAATAGCGTTCCGACATCACAATAAGGAATCGTTTAGGACTCTGTTCACTGTGTACGTCAGGTCCATACTGGAGTATGGAACCCACACCTGACCAAGCACGTCAAGAAATTAGAGAAAGTGCAAAGGTTTGCAACGAGACTAGTCCCGGAACTAAGGGGAATGTCCTGACCCACGAAATCGTGATGACACGATTACAAACAAACCATATCACGGGCGGGATTTTGTTTGCAATCGTGTCATTACGATTTCGTGAGTCATGTTGACGACATTGAGGGGACTTGAGCTAGAGTTCGTCACGGCCACGCTAGCTGGAGATTTGTCTGTAAAAACTTGCATTTGTGGTCACAGAGGTGCCTATGCTAACCTTCCTATGGTGTAGAAATATACCTAGTTGGACGAATCTCATTGTGGCTAGCTGGTCCAGTGGAGTTTTGAGACTCTCTGATCGCGGGTTCTATCCCCGCCCGTGGTATGGTTTGGGAATGTCCTACGAGGAGAGGTTAAGGGAAATCAACCCGACGACACTGGAGGACAGGAGGGACAGGGAGGATATGATAATATATAAAATACAGAGAGGAACTGACGAGGTGGACAGGGACCTCACAAACAGAACACAGAGAGTAGTAGTGTTACTACTACGGTGAAAAGCTCTGTTCCACAAGGCACAGTACTCGCTCCAATACTGTTCCTCATCCTCATATATGACATAGACAAGGATGTCAGCCACAACACCGTGTCTTCCTTTGCAGATGACACCCGAATCTGCATGACAGTGTCTTCCATTGCAGACACTGCAAGTCTCCAGGCGGACATCAACCAAATATTCAAACGGGCTGTGGCTCGTACGTTGGTTTGCGTGCAGCCAGCAGCAACAGCCTGGTTGATCAGGCGCTAATCCACCAGGAGGCCTGGTCACAGACCGGGCCGCGGGGGCGTTGACCCCCGAAACTCTCTCCAGGTAAACTCCAGGTATGGAAAACGTGAGGAAATTAAAACTATATCAGAGTATAATGCAAATTCCAACCACACAAAAAAAAAACTAATGTAAATGACTTGGGAGTGATAATGTCAGAGGATCTCACCTTCAAGGACCATAACATTGTATCAATCGCATCTGCTAGAGAAATGACAGGATGGATAATGAGAACCTTCAAAACTAGGGATGCCAAGCCAATAATGACACTTTTCAGGTCGCTTATTCTATCTAGGCTGAAATATTGCTACACACTAACTCAGGGAAAAGAATCTCGGAGTTTGTACAATACCGAACACATCTAAAGAGCACATCAACCAAATAACCGCTGCTGCACATAGACGCATGCCAAACCTGAGTTTAGCGTTTCGACATCCAGGTGAGGGGTTATTCAAGATACTATACACCG
The DNA here is from genome assembly GCF_026875155.1 of Cherax quadricarinatus. NCBI lineage: Eukaryota > Metazoa > Arthropoda > Malacostraca > Decapoda > Parastacidae > Cherax > Cherax quadricarinatus. Next base: position 7,781,666 of record NC_069486.1, read on the forward strand.
TGTACGTCAGGCCCATATTGGAGTATGCAGCACCAGTATGGAACCCATACCTGGTCAAACACGTCAAGAAATTAGACAAAGGTTTGCAAGAAGACTAGTCCCGGAACGAAGGGGTATGCCCTACGAGGAGAGGTTAAGGGAAATCAACCTGACGACACTGGAGGACAGGAGGGATAGGGGATATGATAGCGACATTTAAAATACTGAGAGGAATTGACAGGGTAGGAAGGGACAATGTTTCAGAGATTTTACACAACAAAGGGACACAGCAACGATGGGTCACAGTAACAAGGGGTCACAGTAACAAGGGGTCACAGTAACAAGGGGTCACAGCAACAAGGGGTACACAACTGATAGTTGAAAACTCAGATGAGTCACACGGATGTTAGGAAGTATTTCTTCAGTCATAGAGTTGTCAGGAAATAGAACAGTCCGGAAAGTGAGGTAGTGGAAGCAGGAACCATACATAGTTTTAAGAAGACGTATGAAAAAGCTCATGGAGCAGGGAGAAAGTGACCTAGTAGCGACCAGTGAAGAGGTGGGGCTAGGAGCTATGATTCGACCCCTGCAATCATAATTAGGTGAGTACACAATGCACACATAACACATATACACAAAACACACACACACACAGGCAGGGATAACAGGGAAGGCACTGCAATGGATCCGGAAATACCTGTCAGGAAGACAACAGCGAGTCATGGTACGTGGCGAGGTGTCAGAGTGGGCGCCTGTAACGAGCGGGGTTCCACAGGGGTCAGCCTAGGACCGGTGCTGTTTCTGGTATTTGTGAACATGACTGAAGGAATAACTAGTAACTGGAGCCCCATGGGGGTCCCAAAACATGGAGAGCCAAGATGATGGATGTGGTACTGGAAAACCTCATACATCAACATGTAGAGACACTACCAGAGAAGGACAGACTCAGAAGTGTCCCTGTTTGCAGATGTAAAGTTAATGAGGAGAATTAAATCGGATGAGGATCGGGGAGGACTACAAAGGGACCTGGACAGGCTACAAGCCTGGTCCAGCAACTGGTTCCTTGAATTTAACCTCACAAAATGCAAAGTCATGAAGGTCAGGGAAGGGCAAAGAAGACTGCAAACTTCACTCAAGGAAAAAGATCTTGGGGTGAGTATAATACCGAGCACATCTCTTGAGGCGCACATCAACCAGATAACTGCTGCAGCATACGGGCGCCTGGAAACCTAAGAATAACGTTCCGATACCTTAGTAAGTTCAAGACTCTGTACACCATATACGTCAGGCCCGTAATGGAGTATGCAGCACCAGTTTGGAATCCACACCTAGTCAAGCACGTGAAGAAATTAGAGAAAGTGCAAAGGTTTGCAACAAGACTAGTCCCAGAGCTACGGGGAGTGTCCTACAAAGAAAGGTCAAAGGAAATCGGTCTGACGACACTGGAGGACAGGAGGGTCAGGGAAGACATGATAACGACATATAAAATACTGCGAGGAATTAACAAGGTGGACAAAGACAGGATGTTCCAGAGATGGGACACAGAAACAAGGGGTCACAACTGGAAGCTGAAGACTCAGATGAGCCAAAGGGACGTTAGGAAGTATTTCTTCAGTCATAGAGTTGTGAGGAAGTGGAATAACCTAGAAAGTGACGTAGTGGAGGCGGGAACCATACATAGTTTTAAGACGAGGTATGATAAAGCTCATGGAGCAGGGAGAGAGAGAGGACCAAGTAGCAACCAGTGAAGAGGCGGGGCCAGGAGCTGTGAATCGACCCCTACAACCACAAACAGGTGAGAACAAATAGGTGAGTATTAACAAACTCACAGCCCCCCCCCACCCTCACCCTGCGCTCCCCCCCCACTCCCCCAGCCCCAACAAACCACCCAGAAAACTGTTGGAGAGAAAACCGAAGATATGGTACACCAACACTGATGGAAGAACGAACAAGTGGGAGGAGTGGCACGAAAGAATCAAAGCACACACACACACACACACACACACACACACAACACACACACACACACACACAACACAAAACACACGCACACTACAACATACACAGCTTCAAGTTAATGTACGGTAATATTCAGCCAGACAATTTACCAGTAAAACTTGAAGGTGAGGAAGCTCTAAGTTAATTACTCTAACTTTATTATCAAGTTCACAGCTCAAACAACTTCAAGTGAGTTAACATTTTTATTGTCTCTATGTTAATGTTGGTGGTAGTGGTGGTGGTAGTGGTAATTGTGGTAGTGGTGGTGGTAGTGGTGGTGGTAGTTCGAAGGAGTAATCATCAATAAAGATTGCTAGCGTGAGTATTGTTTACAATGAATAAAAATGTGTTAGAGCAGAACCAGAGGTGGACCCAGCTGCTGGGACGAGGTTATGTTTACCACTAGAGGACACACAAGCAGCAGCATCAGCAGCAGCAGCAGCAGCAGCAGCAAGCAGCAGCAGCAGCAGCAGCAGCAGCAGCAGCAGCAGCAGCAGCAGCAGCAGCAGCAGCAGGCAGCAATATAAAGGTGGGCAGGGTACACACAGTTACTTGAGGTATGTCAGACGCCCATATACGCATGCCCTCCTAACCAACTAACCAGGAATTAAGAGTATAGCGAGAGGGGCCCCACTGCTAGGCTAAACCACCTGATTCAACTCAGCCAATCACGATAAACTCCGCCAGTTCTGTGATGTCTGGGACTAATGGATCAACACTGGCAGACTTACCTCCAGAGTCTGGTTCAACACAGTTCTCATTTTCTTGCTGGCAAATTGTCTCACTGCACATATTCTATTTAAATATTGTACATAACTACACACATTCCTACACTGGTATTTATTATGCAGTTACAAACAGGTGTACATGCCACAGATTACACATGTGTAATACAAACAGGTGTACAGGCCACCAGACTACACCTGTGATAGTAATACAAGCAGGTGTACAGGCCACCAGACTACACCTGTGATAGTAATACAAGCAGGTGTACAGGCCACCAGACTATACCTGTGTTAGTAATACAAGCAGGTGTACAGGCCACCAGACTACACCTGTGTTAGTAATACAAGCAGGTGTACAAGGCCACTAGATTACACCTGTATTAGTAATATGAGAACCTGTCTGGGATGTTTTGTCTTCTACATTTGTCTCTGCAAACCTGCTCACATTGTTGCACAGCAAACTTGCTTAAGTTGTTGTGTGCTACTCCAATACTATTCTGTGTTGAGAGTATTGCAAAGGCAGTGTTTTGGTTATAGTGGTGGTGAGTTATGCTACCGTCGCATGTTAGGTGACTGTTGACTGTGTATACCCTGCAAAAGTTGCCCAGACTATCTTTACAACGCTGCTGGCAAGTTGCTCACTCCACTGGCATAGAGTATCAATGCACTCTTACTGCTGCACAGCTTCACGAGTGTATACACAAGCTGAGGTCTGACTCGTACAACATGACGTTCCAACCTGCTACTTCAGCGGTAATGGGAAATGTTAATCGCCGATCCCCGCTTCGATTTCTCACCGGTAATGGAGGAGGAACAAACTCTGCAACAGGACATTCCACCTGAGGAAAGTGCTGGTGAATCCAGTGTCTAAGGGTCAGCTTCGTTAGCGCTTGAGTTAGCTAGACACAATCTTGGGAACACCAGGTAGCAACGTGCCTTTGCTATGGAGGAATTTGATATAGAGAAGAACACTTTCAGCATATTAATTATGACAATTTCGGTGTTCAGAAATCTGTCGCTGGTGCCTTGGTTTTCCGGTTCTCAGCCTGAATAGCTTTTCCGAGTCTTTCGATAATCAGGTTCGAGCCTTGTGATGGTCACTCGAGCACTGGAAAGCACTGGTTTATACAATATACGGCAAAGCCCAGGAATTCCCGGCTGGTTTTAGTGATGGAGATTTCTTCGATTATAGCGTCATGAAAAGAGCTGTGTTCGGTACATATCAGTGTATTCCCGCCAAATACTGGTGAGAATTTAAACTTAGCGTCAGTCGGGTCAGTCCCAAGTGGACTTTGTTCCTGGACAATCAAAAATCTTCAAAAAGTGGTACAAAGCCGTTGATGTTTCGAATTTTAATGAGTTAGTGCAGCTGATTATGTTAATCTTCTAGAGTCAGTTGGGCCAGAGATAAGTTTTATAGGCCTTTCAGTGGCACTTGCTATAGAGGCAGCTACACGTAGACACCTCTGAGTCTAAATGGTCCTTGCCAGAGAAGTCTCCTAGCTTTTCTTCTCATCAGCTTGGTATGGACAGAGATCGTCCTGGGCGGACTTGTGGAATTCGTCCGAAGTTGGAAGCTGGATTGGAGACTCGACGCTCATCTCAGCACCAGAAAGGTAGACGAGACAAGATCCCCGAGTCCATAACCTGTTACTACTGCCGTAAGCCTGGCCACATCAAGGTCACCTGCCCCAAGTTATGTAAGCCTGCTGCTAGTGTTAGGTCCATATCACAACCTCTGGGGAAAATAACTATGTTTAACGATGAAGCAAATCAACTAAAGATAAATGCCTGTATGGTACCTTTTTATAGTCGAAGCCGAATCTTTCTTTGAGGAGCAGGATCGTCCCATCAAAGTATCCACCTTCAAGAATACCAGAGCTTATTGTACCACTTACCTGAGCAAGTACTTCCAATTTCTGAGACCTCATTTAACTCCTCAGTGTTATCAGAGGCCTATGGGGGACTGGGATTTTTATTACACTGTAGGAATATCTGGGGATTTATCCGTGAAAGATGCTTTACTGTTGTTTAGCAACAATATTCTTAATTCCAGATAGTGTCCCGAACCTGTTGTAGCCACAGAAGACTTCTCTCTGGTTTTTGGCAAGAACTCTGGCAATGTCCAAGGAAAAGTCTGAAAAGAATGCTGATCTTACCTTGGAGAACTCTGATCTAAGGCTAGACAGTTTGTTTTACGAGGAAACTAACCAGGGCCTCGTAAATCTAGTGAAATACCCCTAATTAGGCCTTTCTATTCCGGGGTCACACAACTGCCAGATGCTCCTGTTCTCATGCCTGAAGGACTGACCTGCTGAGAACAATGGAACCTATCTTTGGCTAAATATCGGCTTATTAACCGCCTATTACTCCAGCTGCTGGTAAGAAGGTAGGGAGATTATCAGCATCAGATAGGCTTGTAGTACCAAAGAAATTCAGATCTCAAATACTTAATGTAGATCATAATTCGTCCTTTGGATGTCATCAAAACATTTTATAGGATTTCACAACACTGATTGGCCAGATATAAGACGAGATGTGTGGACTTCCATCCGATGGTGTTGTGTCAGCAAGTGGGTAAACCCGGACACTACATTAAATCCATACCACTTCATCCCATACCCGCTGATGGAGAACCATTTGCGGACCTAATTATCACTGTGTGATAATTAGGTCCGCAAATGTGTGTTATCCAAGGCCAAATCAGGTAACTAATATACGTTTACCATACTAGATAAAACTACTAGGTATCCTGAGGCAGTACCTATGCAGTACCTATATCTCAGGTTAGCATTCCATAAACTATTCAAAGTGACCGGAGAACTAATTTCATGGCAAAAGCATTTAGAGAGGCTTCAAAACAGACAGGAATTTTTCAAAAACTGTCCACAGCCTATCATCCTCAGTACCAAGGCGCCTTGGAAAGCTTTCACCAAACCTTAAAAATTATGCATGAATCTTCCTACAGACTGGGATGAATCACTTTCTGTGTTGCTATGCTAGAAACTGTACAGTAATCAACAGGGTACAGTCCCTTTGAGCTGATTTTTGGACATAATGTGAGAGGTCCACTACACGTTAAGGAAGGATGGATGGGAGAAAACGCCTATAAGATACCATGTGTCTGTCTTAAAGACATTCAAACTGTTAGCCTTAGTAAGTCATCTTCTGGCCAGTCTACTATAACTTTCTCAGGTCATGAAGTAGGCAGTGGAAAAGTGGCATCCAAATTTCAAAATTCTGCTTCCGTAGCTCGATCCCTAGCGCACTCAGCTCACACACTGAGGCCCAGGGATCGATTCCAGTACGGCTGGAAAACATTAGGTGTTGTTTCTATAAGACAGCTGCTGTCCGTGTTCACCTAACAGTAAAATGGGTACCTGGGTGTTAGTAGACTGGTGTGGGTCGCATCCTGGGACAAAATTGACCTAATTTGCGGGAAATGCTCAACAGAACAAGCGGCTTTCTATATAGTAGTATGTCATCGATGTCAACTATGGTCTGTATACCTTGTACATGTACTGATACACCTTGTACATGTACTGGTATACCTTGTACATGTACTGGTATACCTTGTACATGTACTGGTATACCTTGTACATGTACTGGTATACCTTGTACATGTACTGGTATACCTTGTACATGTACTGGTATACCTTGTACATGTACTGGTACACCTTGTACATGTACTGGTACACCTTGTACATGTACTGGTACACCTTGTACATGTACTGGTACACCTTGTACATGTAGGATAACTTTACTCTCCTGGTAACCTTGTATGTACTGGTCTTGATCCTTGTACCATGCTGTCACTGACTGGGGATGGTTACTCTTGTGGTGTGAGGAACAACACTTTAATGTATTGGTAACACACTTGGTTACATGTATAGGACACACCTTGCTATCACTGTACTGGAACACTTGTACATGTCCTGGATGCTGTCGTCTGCAACCTACAACAGCATCACTGGAGCACCTGAGTGTACATGTATCCTGGACTCCTTGCAACAGTACGATACATTGTACACGTAGAAAAAATATCATACTCTCCCTGGATGCCCTTTTTCCGCCTGCAACACTTACATCACATGACTGAGCACCGTGGTGATGGTGCTTCATGCCTGGATGTGCTGAACACCACATCATTGAGAGTAGCTCAAACCACACTTGCTTCACATGCTGATCTGCGCCGCAACCTACTGACTACTCATCTAGCCCGTGAGAAACAGGAACACTGCTCTCATGCCCTGGATGCTGCGCCTGCAACACTACAGCAGCAGCATCTGGAGCACCGTGAGAAACAAACACTGCTCTCATGCCCTGGATGCTTGCGCCTGCAACATACAGCAGCATCATCTGGAGCACCGTGAGAAACAACACTGCTCTCATGCCCTGGATGCTGCGCCTGCAACACTACAGCAGCAGCATCTGGAGCACCGTGAGAAACAACACTGCTCTCATGCCCTGGATGCTGCGCCTGCAACACTACAGCATCATCTGGAGCCCGTGAGAAACAACACTGCTCTCATGCCCTGGATGCTGCGCCTGCAACACTACAGCAGCAGCATCTGGAGCACCGTGAGAAACAAGAACACTGCTCTCATGCCCTGGATGTTGCGCCTGCAACACTACAGCAGCAGCATCTGGAGCACCATGAGAAACAAGAACACTGCTCTCATGCCTTGGATGCTGCGCCTGCAACACTACAGCATCATCATCTGGAGCACCGTGAGAAACAACACTGCTCTCATGCCCTGGATGCTGCGCCTGCAACACTACAGCATCATCTGGAGCCCCGTGAGAAACAACAACACTGCTCTCATGCCCTGGATGTTTGCGCCTGCAACACTACAACACCCAACCTCTTTTTTTGGCCTCATGGTCAAAGAGCAAATAAGTAAAAACTGGCCAAAAGTTTTTTTTTCAGTGAGAGAACACAGTGGTCCCGTCCACAGTGGTCCTGGACCTACGTTCGCCTCACTGTCTGCTGTCTCACTCTAAGCTTCATGCTTAATATTAATTAAACTTCGGGTTGAGCACTATTTACTGAGTTGAATGTTTGAGAGGAAAGCCGGTTCCATTAGTAATTCATAGTGGTGTTGATAGTGGTTGTGACTTGGGTGAAACAGAAGGTCCACCATCCATCACCCACACACACACACACACACAACACACACACACACACACACACACACACACACACACTGGTGCAAAAACTGGAGGACCAAGCAGGGATAACAGGGAAGGCACTACAATGGATCAGGGAATACTTGTCAGGAAGACAGCAGCGAGTCATGGTACGTGGCGAGGTGTCAGAGTGGGCACCTGTGACCAGCGGGGTCCCGCAGGGGTCAGTCCTAGGACCAGTGCTGTTTCTGGTATTTGTGAACGACATGACGGAAGGAATAGACTCTGAGGTGTCCCTGTTTGCAGATAACGTGAAGTTGATGAGAAGAATTCACTCGATCGAAGACCAGGCAGAACTACAAAGGGATCTGGACAGGCTGCAGACCTGGTCCAGCAATTGGCTCCTGGAGTTCAATCCCACCAAGTGCAAAGTCATGAAGATTGGTGAAGGGCAAAGAAGACCGCAGACGGAGTACAGTCTAAGGAGCCAGAGACTACAAGCCTCACTCAAGGAAAAAGATCTTGGGGTGAGTATAACACCAGGCACATCTCCTGAAGCGCACATCAACCAAATAACTGCTGCAGCATATGGGCGCCTGGCAAACCTCAGAACAGCATTCCGACATCTTAATAAGGAATCATTCAGGACCCTGTACACCGTGTACGTTAGGCCCATATTGGAGTATGCGGCACCAGTTTGGAACCCACACCTAGCCAAGCACGTGAAGAAACTAGAGAAAGTGCAAAGGTTTGCAACAAGACTAGTCCCAGAGCTAAGAGGTATGTCCTACGAGGAGAGGTTAAGGGAAATCAACCTGACGACACTGGAGGACAGGAGAGATAGGGGGGACATGATAACGACATACAAAATACTGAGAGGAATTGACAAGGTGGACAAAGACAGGATGTTCCAGAGATTGGACACAGAAACAAGGGGACACAGTTGGAAGCTGAAGACACAGATGAATCACAGGGATGTTAGGAAGTATTTCTTCAGCCACAGAGTAGTCAGTAAGTGGAATAGTTTGGGAAGCGATGTAGTGGAGGCAGGATCCATACATAGCTTTAAGCAGAGGTATGATAAAGCTCACGGCTCAGGGAGAGTGACCTAGTAGCGATCAGTGAAGAGGCGGGGCCAGGAGCTCAGACTCGACCCCCGCAACCTCAACTAGGTGAGTACAACTAGGTGAGTACACACACACACACACACACACACACACACACACACACACACACACACACACACACACACACACACACACACACACACAGACGAGTCACAGGGACGTTAGGAAGTATTTCTTCAGTCAGAGTTGTCAGCAAGTGGAATAGCCTAGCAAGTGTAGTGGAGGCAGGAACCATACATAGTTTTAAGAAGAGGTATGACAAAGCTCAGGAAGCAGAGAGAGAGAGGACCCAGTAGCGATCAGTGAAGAGGCGGGGCCAGGAGCTGAGTCTCGACCCCTGCAACCACAATTAGGTGAGTACAATTAGGTGAGTACACACACACACACACACACACACACACACACACACACACACAGAGGATGGTCCCGAGATGGGACACAGCAACAAGGGGTGACAGTTGGAAGTTGAAGATTCAGATGAGTCACAGGGACGTTAGGAAGTATTTCTTCAGAGTTGACAGGAAGTGGAATAGTCTGAACAGTAATGAAATGGATTCATACATAGCTTTAAGAAGAGGTATGATAAAGCTCATGGAGCAGGGAGAGTGACATAAGTAGCGACAGTAAAGAAGCGGGGCCAGGAACTGTGAATCGACCCCTGCAACCACAACAAGGTGAGTATAACTAGGCGAGTACACATACATGGTGGCACACTACCCATGGAGTGATGCCTAGTCCTCCCTGTTAGTGCCCTGATGTGGAGGATGTGTGGCATGCTAAGAGCATGTTAGTTACTTGAGGTATGTCAGACGCCCATATACGCATGCCCTCCTAACCAACTAACCAGGAATTAAGAGTATAGCGAGAGGGGGCCCACTGCTAGGATAAACCACCTGATTCAACTCAGCCAATCACGATAAACTCCGCCAGTTCTGTGATGTCTGGGACTAATGGATCAACACTGGCAGACTTACCTCCAGTGTCTGGTTCAACACAGTTCTCACTTTCTTGCTGGCAAATTGTCTCACTGCACATATTCTATTTAAATATTGTACATAACTACACACATTCCTACACTGGTATTTATTATGCAGTTACAAACAGGTGTACAGGCCACCAGATTACACCTGTGTAATACAAACAGGTGTACAGGCCACCAGATTACACATGTGTAATACAAACAGGTGTACAGGCCACCAGATTACACATGTGCTAGTAATACAAACAGGTGTACAGGCCACCAGATTACACCTGTGCTAGTAATACAAACAGGTATACAGGCCACTAGACTACACCTGTGTTAGTAATACAAACAGGTGTACAGGCCATCAGATTACACTTGTGTTAGTAATAAAACCGGTGTAAAGGCCACCAGATTACACCTGTGTTAGTAATACAAACAGGTGTACAGGCCACCAGTTACACAAGCGCTAGTAAAACAAACAGGTATACAGGCCAAAAGATTACACCTGTGTTAGTAATACAAACAGGTGTACAGGCCACCAGATTACACCTGTGTTAGTAATAGAAATAGGTGTACAGGCCACCAGATTACACCTGTGTTAGTAATACAAACAGGTGTACAGGCCACCAGATTACACCTGTGTTAGTAATACAAACAGATGTACAGGCCACCAGACTACACCTGTGTTAGTAATACAAACAGGTGTACAGGCCACCAGACTACACCTGTGTTAGTAATACAAACAGGTGTACAGGCCACCAGACTACACCTGTGTTAGTAATACAAACAGGTGTACAGGCCACCAGACTACACCTGTGTTAGTAATACAAACAGGTGTACAGGCCACCAGACTACACCTGTGTTAGTAATACAAACAGGTGTACAGGCCACCAGACTACACCTGTGTTAGTAATACAAACAGGTGTACAGGCCACCAGACTACACCTGTGTTAGTAATACAAACAGGTGTACAGGCCACCAGACTACACCTGTGTTAGTAATACAAACAGGTGTACAGGCCACCAGACTACACCTGTGTTAGTAATACAAACAGGTGTACAGGCCACCAGATTACACCTGTGTTAGTAATAAAAGAGGTGTACAGGCCACCAGACTACACCTGTGTTAGTAATACAAACAGGTGTACAGGCCACCAGACTACACCTGTGTTAGTAATACAAACAGGTGTACAGGCCACCAGACTACACCTGTGTTAGTAATACAAACAGGTGTACAGGCCACCAGACTACACCTGTGTTAGTAATACAAACAGGTGTACAGGCCACCAGACTACACCTGTGTTAGTAATACAAACAGGTGTACAGGCTACCAGACTACACCTGTGTTAGTAATACAAACAGGTGTACAGGCCACCAGATTACACCTGTGTTAGTAATAAAAGAGGTGTACAGGCCACCAGACTACACCTGTGTTAGTAATACAAACAGGTGTACAGGCCACCAGACTACACCTGTGTTAGTAATACAAACAGGTGTACAGGCCACCAGACTCACCTGTGTTAGTAATACAAACAGGTGTACAGGCCACCAGACTACACCTGTGTTAGTAATACAAACAGGTGTACAGGCCACCAGACTACACCTGTGTTAGTAATACAAACAGGTGTACAGGCCACCAGACTACACCTGTGTTAGTAATACCAACGCAGCAGCAGGAAGGTGAGAAGCGCCACACCTTAACTATCAGTTGCTAACCACCTGACTGTTTCATACCACCTTAATTACCAGTTAATAACTACTGGCTGATTCATACGACCTTAACGACCAGTTAATGGCCACCGGTTGTTTGACACGACCTTAACGACCAGTTAATGACTGGCTGCTTGGTACGACCTTAACGACCAGTAAATAACCACCTGGCTGCCTGATACGACCTTAACGATCAGTTAATAACCATCTGACTGCTTGATACGACCTTAACGACCAGTTAATGATTACCGGCTGCTTGATACGACCTTAACGACCAGTTAATGACCACCCAGGACTTACTAACACACTCCCGACCACCACCAACATTATTATCAAAGACGGATGAGAGAGGGGGGAGAGGGGAGAGAGAGAGAGAGAGAGAGGAGAGAGAGAAGAGAGAGAGAGAGAGAGAGAGAAGAGAGAGAGAGAGGAGAGAGAGAGAGAGAGAGAGAGAGAGAGAGAGAGAGAGAGAGAGAGAGAGGAGAAGGAGAGAGAGAGAGAGAGAGAGAGAGAGAGAGAGAGAGAGAGAGAGAGAGAGAGAGGAGAGAGAGAGAGAGAGAGAGGAGAGAGAGGGAGGGAGAGAGAGAGAGGAGAGAGAGAGAGAGAGGTGGAGGGAGAGGGACATAAAAACATGTCTGGAATCTAACCCAAACATGACCATCCCTTCCTATCCCTTCTATTTAGTTTTGTGTGTGTGTGTGTGTGTGTGTGTGTGTGTGTGTGTGTGTGTGTGTGTGTGTGTGTGTGTGTGTGTGTGTGGTGTATGTTTGTATGTGTTGTTTGTGTGTGTTGTATGTGTTGTATGTGTTGTTTGTGTGTTGTTTGTGTTGTGTGTACTCACCTAGTTGAGGTTGCAGGGGTCGAGTCCAAGCTCCTGGACCCTACTCTTCACTGGTTGCTACTAGGTCACTCTCCCTGAACCGTGAGCTTTATCATACCTCTGCTTAAAGCTATGTATGGATCCTGCCTCCACTACTTAGCTTCCCAAACTATTTCACTTTCTGACAACTCTGTGACTGAAGAAATACTTCCTAACATCCCCGTGATTCATTTGTGTCTTCAACTTCCAACTGTGCCCCCTTGTTACTGTGTCCAATCTCTGGAACATCCTGTCTTTGTCCACCTTGTCAATTCCTCTCAGTATTTTGTATGTCGTTATCATGTCCCCCCCTATCTCTCCTGTCCTCCAGTCTCGTCAGATTGATTTCCCTTAACCTCTCCTCGTAGGACATACCTCTTAGCTCTGGGACTATTCTTGTTGCAAACCTTTGCACTTTCTCTGGTTTCTTTACGTGCTTGGCTAGGTGTGGGTTCCAGACTGGTGCCGCATACTCCAATATGGGCCTAACGTACACGGTGTACAGGGTTCTGAACGATTTCTTATTGAGATGTCGGAATGCTGTTCTGAGGTTTGCTAGGCACCCATATGCTGCAGCAGTTATTTGGTTGATGTGCGCTTCAGGAGATGTGCCTGGTGTTATACTCACCCCAAGATCTTTTTCCTTGAGTGAGGTTTGTAGTCTCTGGCCCCCTAGACTGTACTCCGTCTGCGGTCTTCTTTGCCCTTCCCCAATCTTCATGACTTTGCACTTGGTGGGATTGAACTCTAGGAGCCAATTGCTGGACCAGGTCTGCAGCCTGTCCAGATCCCTTTGTAGTTCTGCCTGTTCTTCGATCGAGTGTATTCTTATCAACTTCACGTCATCTACAAACAGGGACACCTCGGAATCTATTCCTTCCGTCATGTCGTTCACAAATACCAGAAACAGCACTGGTCTTAGGACTGACCCCTGTGGGACCCCGCTGGTCACAGGTGCCCACTCTGACACCTCGCCACGTACCATGACTCGCTGCTGTCTTCCTGACAAGTATTCCCTGATCCATTGTAGTGCCTTCCCTGTTATCCCTGCTTGGTCCTCCAGTTTTTGCACTAATCTCTTGTGTGGAACTGTGTGTGTGTATGTGTGTGTGTGTGTGTGTGTGTGTGTGTGTGTGTACGTTGTGTGTGTACGTTGTGTGTACGTTGTGTGTGTGTACGTTGTGTGTGTGTGTACGTTGTGTGTGTACGTTGTGTGTGTGTACGTTGTGTGTGTGTGTGTACGTTGTGTGTGTGTGTGTGTACGTTGTGTGTGTGTGTGTGTGTGTGTGTGTGTGGACGAGTATGTGTACGTGTGTGTGTGTGGACGTGTTTGTGTGTACATGTGTATTTGTGTGTACGTGTGTGTTTATGCGTACGTGTGTGTGTATACCATAATTAAGGGATCTGTGTACGTGATTAGAGTCGGAATTACAAGATTATAATGCACGTACACGTCCGTGCACGCGTGCAATGTCCATGGCACGCAGAATTAACACGTGCACGCACATACACAAACATGCATACACACAACACGCACATGCACGCACACACACATACACAACACACGCACATGCGCGCGCGCACGCACACACACACAAATGCACACGCACAACACACGCACATGCACACACGCACATGCACACACGCACATGCACACACACAATGCACACACACAACGCACGCACACCTACAAACGCACACACAAACACACAACACACGCACATGCACACACACACAAACACACAACACACGCACATGCACACACACAACACACGCACATACAAACACAACACGCACATGCACACACACAACATACACACACACACACACAAACATACACATGCACACACACAATACACACACATGCACATACACAAACACACGCGCACACACACACACACACACACACACACACACACACACAACACACGCACATGCACACACACAACACACGCACATGCACACACACACAATGCACAAACACACACACACACACACACACATGCACACACAATACACACAATACACACACACACACACACACAAGTTGAAGACTCAGATGAATCAAAGGGATGTTAGGAAGTATTTCGTCAGCCACAGAGATTTTAGGAAGTGGAATAGTCTGGCAAGTGATGTAGTGGAGGCAGGAACCATACACAGCTTTAAGACGAGGTATGATAAAGCTTATGGAGCAGGGAGAAGGATGACCCAGTAGCGGTCAGTGAAGAGGCGGGGCCAGGAGCCGAGTCTCGACCCCTGCAACCACAATTAGGCGAGTACACAGTACCAGGGACGGGCGTGGCACCCGTGGCGCCAGACGGGGGGTTAGTGCCTCCCCCCTCCCACAGCTGGAAAATTGCTTCTGAGGAGCCAGACTGTCCATAACGTGATATTGTTGGTGGTGGTGCTGGTGGTGGTGGTGGTAGTGGTGGTGGTAGTGGTGGTGGTGATGGTGATGGTAGTGGTGGTGGAGTGGGGTGGTGTGAGGGTGGAGGGTGGTGGTGGTGGTGGTGATGGTGTGGTGGTGGTGGTGGTGGTGTGGTGTGGTGGTGGTGGTGTGTGGTGTGGTGGTGGTGGTAGGTAGTGGTTGTGGTTGGTGGTAGTGGTGTGTGGTGGTGGTGGTTGGTGGTGGGATGGTAGTGGTTGTGGTGTGGAGTGGTGGTGTGGGTGATGTTGGTGAGTGGGTTGTGGTGTGTGGTGGTGTTGGTGGTGATGGGTGGTGGGTGGTGGTGTGGTGGTGGGTGGTGGTGTGGTGGTGGGTGAGTGGTGGTAGTGGTTGGTGGTGTGGTGGGTGGTGTGGATGGTGGTGGTGGTGGTAGTGGTGTGGTGAGTGGTGGTGGTATGTGGTGGTGTTGTGGTATGGTGGTGGTAGTGGTGGTGGTGGTAGTGGTGGTGTGGTGGTGGTGGTAGTGGTGGTGGTGGTGGTGGTGGTGGTGTGGTGGTGTGGTGGTGGTGGTGGTGTGTGGTGGTGGTGGTAGTGTGGTGGTGTGTAGTAGGTGGTGTGGTGGTGTGGGTGGTGTGTAGTGGTGGTAGTGGTGGGTGTGAGTGGTGGTGGTGGTTGTGGTGGTGGTGGATGGTGGTGGTGGTGGTGGTGTAGTGGTGTGGTGGTGGTGGGTTGAGGTGGTGGTGGTGGTGGTGTAGTGGTGGTGGTAGTGGTGGTTGGTGGTGGTGGTGTGTGGTGTGTGGTAGTGGTAGTGGTGGTGGTGTGGTAGTGGTGGTGGTGTGGGGTGTAGTGTGGTGGTGGTGTGAGTGGTGGTGGTAGTGGTGGTGGTAGTGGTGGTGTTAGTGTGTAGTGGTGTGGTAGTGGTGTAGTGGTGGTGGTGGTAGTAGTGGTGGTAGTAGTGGTAGGTGGTGTATGTGGTAGTAGTGGTGGTAGGTGGTGGGTGATAGTGGTGGGTGGTAGGTGGTGTAGTAGTGGTGGTGGTAGTAGTGGTTGTGAGTGTGGTGGTGGTGGTAGTGGTGGTGTATGGTGGTGGTAGTAGTGGTGGTGGTAGTATGGTGGTGGTGTAGTAGTGGTGGTGGTAGTGGTAGTGTAGTGGTGGTAGTGTGATAGTGGTGGTGGTGGTGGTGGTAGAGTGGTGTGGTGGTAGTGGTGGTGTAGTGTGGTTGATGGTTGTATGGTGTGGTGGTGGTGTGAGATGGTGTGTGGGTAGTGGTGAGGTATGGTGGTGGTGGTATGGTGGTGTGGTGGTGTGGTGTGGTGTAGGTGGTGGTGGTAGATGGTGGTGGTGTGGTGGTGGTGGTGGTGGTGGTGTGGTGTTGTGAGGTGGTGTGGTAGTGGTGGTGGTGGTTGTGACGGTGGTGGTGGTGGTGGTAATGGTTTGGTGGTAATGGTGGTGGTAGTGGTGATGGTGGTGGTAATGGTAGTGGTTTGGCGATAATGGTGGTGGTAGTAGTAGTAGTTGAGGTGGTGGTGGTGGTAGTAGTAGTGGTAGTAGTAGTAGTAATAGTAGTGGTAGTAGTAGTAGTTGAGGTGGTGGTGATGGTGGTAGTAATGTTGTTGGCGGTAATGCTAGAGCTCTACAGAATGTTGCTGGGGCTGTCCACAAGTGTTGCTAGAGCTCTACCCAGTGGTGCTAGAGCTCTAAACATTGGTGCTACAGCACTACACAGTGCTAGAGCCCTACACAGTGATGATAGAGCTCTACACAGTGGTGCTAGAGCTCTAAACATTGGTCCTAGAGCTCTAAACAGTGGTGCTAGAGCTCTACATAGTGTTGCTGGAGTTCTACACAGTGGTGTTAGAGCTCTACACAGTGGTGCTAGAGCTCTACACAGTGGTGCTAGAGCTGTAAACATTGGTGCTAGAGCTGTACACAGTGGTGCTAGAGCTGTACACAGTAGTGCGAGCCCTACACAGTGGTGCTAGAGTTGTACACAGTGGTGCTAGAGCTCTGCGCAGTGATGCTAGACCTCTACACAGTGGTGCTGGAGCTCTACACAGTGGTGCTGGAGCTCTACACAGTGGTGCTGGAGCTCTACACAGTGGTGCTGGAGCTCTACACAGTGGTGCTGGAGCTCTACACAGTGGCGCTGGAGCTCTACACAGTGGTGCTGGAGCTCTAGCTCTACACAGTGGCGCTGGAGCTCTACACAGTGGTGCTGGAGCTCTACACAGTGGTGCTAGAGCTCTACACAGTGGTGCTAGAGCTCTAAATCAAGTAATCAACTTCTAACGACGCCATTTCCGTAGTTAATGAGGTCGTCCTCATCAATGACCCCCCTATCAATTGATGTCTTCCCTTCACACACAACACCCCATCATTGATGAGGTGACTGTCACCTCATTACTGAGGTGACAGTTACCCCATCACTGAGGTAACAGTCATCCCATCACTGAGGTAACAGTTACCCCATCACTGAGGTAACAGTCATCCCATCACTGAGATGACAGCCATCCCATCACTGAGGTGACAGTCATCACATCACCGAGGTAACAGTTACCCCATCACTGAGGTAACAGTTACCCCATCACTGAGGTAACAGTTACCCCATCACTGAGGTAACAGCCATCCCATCACTGAGATGACAGCCATCCCATCACTGAGGTGACAGTCATCACATCACCGAGGTAACAGTTACCCCATCACTGAGGTAACAGTTACCTATCACTGAGGTAACAGTCATCCCATCACTGAGGTGACAGTCATCACATCACCGAGGTAACAGTTACCTCATCACTGAGGTAACAGTTACCCCATCACTGAGGTAACAGCCATCCCATCACTGAGGTAACAGCCATCCCATCACTGAGGTAACAGTCATCACATCACTGATGTAACAGTCATCACATCACTGAGGTAAGAGTCATCACATCACTGAGGTAACAACCATCCCATCACTGAGGTAACAACCATCACATCACTGAGGTAACAGCCATCCCATCACTGAGGTAAGAGTCATCACATCACTGAGGTAACAGCCATCCCATCACTGAGGTAAGAGTCATCACATCACTGAGGTAACAGCCATCCCATCACTGAGGTAACAGTCATCACATCACTGAGGTAACAACCATCACATCACTGAGGTAACAGCCATCCCATCACTGAGGTAAGAGTCATCACATCACTGAGGTAACAGCCATCCCATCACTGAGGTAAGAGTCATCACATCACTGAGGTAACAGCCATCACATCACTGAGGTAACAGCCATCCCATCACTGAGGTAAGAGTCATCACATCACTGAGGTAACAGCCATCACATCACTGAGGTAACAGCCATCACATCACTGAGGTAACAGTCATCCCATCACTGAGGTAACAGTCATCACATCACTGAGGTAACAGTCATCACATCACTGAGGTAACAGTCATCACATCACTGAGGTAACAGCCATCACATCACTGAGGTAACAGCCATCACATCACTGAGGTAACAGTCATCACATCACTGAGGTAACAGTCATCACATCACTGAGGTAACAGTCATCACATCACTGAGGTAACAGCCATCACATCACTGAGGTAACAGTCATAACATCACTGTGATAACAGTCACCCCATCACTGAGATGACAGTCACCTCATCACTAAAGTGACAGTTACATCAAGAGGAGCTGAAAGTGAATATTTGTGTGGAACAACTGGTGGTAACTGCTGGCTGGACACTCACGCCGGACACTTGCACCATTTATAGACTAATAAGACAAAAAAAACAGTACAGGATTTTATCAAGAAGTATAAGAAACAGGAGTAGAAGTTTACTTACAGGCTTCTTTCACTGTATAATAATAATAATAATTAATAATTAATAATAATAATAATAATTAATATCATTTATTTATTACCGAAATTTGTACAAGGTATACCAGAAACATGTACAAGGTATACCGTACTGTAAAAGGTATACCAGTACATGTAAATTTTATACAGTCCATGTAAAAGGTATACCAAGTACATGTACAAGGATAACCAGTACATGTACATAGGATACCCAGTACTGTACAAGGTATACCAGTACATGTAACAAGGTATACAGATATAGCTGACATCAGTGAAAATACTAACTATATAGAAAGTTGCTTGTTATGCTAAAGCATTTCCCGCCAAATAGGGTTCAGTTTTGTCCCAGGATGCGACCACACCAGCCCACTAACACCAGGAGTGACCCACACCAGTCCACAAAACCCCCAGGTTGTGCCCCACACCAGTCCATAAAAACCAGGATGTGACCCAACCAGTCCCCTATAAAACCAGGATGGCGCCCACACCAGTCCACTAACACCGGATGTGACCCACACCGTCACTAAAACCCAGGATGTGAGCCAAACACCAGCCCACTAACACCAGGATGTTGACCAACACCAGTCCTCTAACCCCCGGGAAAATGTGGACCCACACCAGTCCACTAACACCCGGGGATGTGACCACACCGTCATAACACCAGGATGGCCACACCAGTCACTAACACCCAGGATGTGACCCACACCAGTCCAACTAACACCCGGGATGCAACCCACACCAAAGTCACTAACAAACCTTTGTACCTATTTTTATGATGGGTGAACAGGGACAGCGGGTTTGTCTTATGGAAACAAGTCCTAAAGCTTTCAAGCCTTTACGGAGGCTTCGATCTCCGGACTGTGGTGTTGTGCACTCTGGTCGCTTTAATTATAGAATCTGGATTATAGAATGCGAAAAAAAAAGACTTAGGAGTGTATGGTAAGCGGAACTGAACCCAAAGACAGAAGTGCCTAAGCGTACTTAATAAAAACATTCCCGGGATTTATACAAGAAGTATAAGAAAACAGGAGTCCAGATGTTTAAACTAAGCTCACACCCATTAGTAGGTGTCAGTTCTGGTCGCCAATATTAAAAGAATGGATTTTAAATTCTTTAGAGAACTTCAGGAAGAATATTAATTACAAAAGCGTAAGAAATTTTTCCATACCAAGAATGACTGGAATTACTTAAACTATATTATCTAGTAAGTCGAAGAATGATGAAGACATGACTGAAGTGATAAGTGCAAGATGGGTTTTTAACAAAGACATGACTGAAGTGTATAAGTGAAAGATGGTATTAACAAGGACATGACTGAAGTGTATAAGTGCAAGATGGGTATTAACAAAGACATGACTGAAGTTTTATAAGTGGAAGATGGTATTAACAAAGACATGACTGAAGTGTATAAGTGCAAGATGGGTATTAACCAAGACTGATGAAGTGTATAAGTGCAAGATGGTATTAACAAAGACATGACTGAAGTTTTATAAGTGCAAGATGGTATTAACAAAGACATGACTGAAGTGTTTTAAGTGAAAGATGGGTATTACAAGGACATGACTGAAGTGTATAAAGTGCAAGATGGGTATTAAACAAAGGAGTATAAATAACGTTGATCAATCCCTCCAAGAAAGAACTTGAATAATGGATTCAAATTGGATAAATTTAGATTAGAAATGATATAGAAAAGTATTGGTTTGGAAAATAGGTAATGGATGAGTGGAAAAATCTACTTGTAGTGGATGAGTGGAACAGTTTACCTAGTAGTGGATGAGTGGAACAATTACCTAGTAGTGGATGAGTGGAAACAGTCTACCTGTAGTGGATGAGTGGAACAGTGTACCAAAGTAGTGGTGAGGGGGAACAGTCTAACTAGTAGTGGCGAGTGGAAAAATTACCTAGTAGTGGATGAGGGGAAAACATCTACCTGTAGTGGATGAGTGGAACAATCTACCTAGTAGTAGATGAGTGGAACAGTTCTACCTAGTAGTGGATGGGGGGAACAATCTCCCTTTAGTAGTGGATGAGTGGGGAAACAATCTTACCTAGTAGTGGATGAGTGGAACAGTCTACTAGTAGTGGGTGAGTGGAACAGTCTACCTAGTAGTGGATGAGTGGAACAGTCTACCTAGTAGTGGATGAGTGGAAACAGTCTACCTAGTAGTGGACGATGGAACAGTCTCCCTAGTAGTGGACGAGTGGAACAGTCTACCTAGTAGTGGACGAGGGGAAACAGTTCCCTAGTAGTGACGAGTGGAACAGTCTACCTAGTAGTGGACGAGTGGAACAGTCTAACCTAGTAGTGGATGAGTGGAACAGTCTACCTAAAGTTATTTGGACGAGTGGAACAGTCTACCTAGTGTGGATGAGTTGGAACAGTCTACCTAGTAGTGGATGAATGGAACAGTCTACCTATTTAGTGGACGAGTGGAACAGTCTACCTAGTGGTGGATGAGTGGAACAGTCTACCTAGTAGTGGACGAGTGATGAAGGGTTGGATTTGAATGGGATTTGTATATGAGCACCACCACTACAAAATCTACTAGCACCATTCTAGCAACTGCCTTTACTAGAACCACTACCACAATCTGCTAGCAAGAATATCACTACTAGCACCACTAAACCCTCTAGCACAACTACCACCATTTACTAGCACAATCACCATCTACTATCACCACTACTACAATCTACTAACACCATCTACTAGCACCACTGCCACTAATAGCGCCACTATCACCATTTTAGCACCATCTCTAGCACACTACCACTGTCTACTCCACCCGTACCTTGCTCTACTAGCACCCTCCTCTAGTATTTACACCATCTACTGCCATTACCACTGTCACTGACCATCTACCACTGTTTACTTCCACCACCACCCTTCTACTTGCGCACTACCACTATTACTAGCACATCTACCACTGTCTAACTAGCACCATTCTACCACGTCTACCACCACTACCACTGTCTACTTCCACCCCTACCACTATCTACCTGCACCATACACGTTTTACTACCGCCATCTACCACTACCTATTAGGCATTACTACCATCTTCTAGCACCACTACCACTGTCTAAATACCGTTTTTACTAGCACCAATACCACTGTTTTACCATTTTATAGCACCATACCACTGTCATACTACCAAACTACAGTCTACTACCACCATTACCAGGCTACCTTCACTCTCCCCACTACCATACCCTTACTACCATCTACAGTCCACTACCATCTTCTACCCGTCTACTACCCAAACTACCCCGTCCACTACCATCTAACCAGTACCATTACCAGTTCACTACCACCATCTACCAGTGTTACTACCCCCATCTACCAGTCTAATACCACCACGTACCAAAAGTCTACTACCTAAAACCCTCTACCAGTCTTTTACCATCTACCAGTCTATACCACCATCTACCAGCCTACTACCACATCTACCAGGTCTACTACCACCAACTACCAGTCTACTACCATCTACCCCTGTCTATACCACCATCTTTCCAGGGCTATTGCAACCACTACCCGTCTACTACAACCCTCTACCAGTCTAAACCACCCCCATCTACCAGTCACTACCACATCTCTAGTCTACCACCATCTACCAGTCTACCACTATTACCAGTCTACCACCAATCTACCAGTCTACCACCATTTCCAGTTACTACCACCATCTAAACCAGTCCACTACCACCATCTACCAGTCTAATACCGCCATCTACCAGGGCTACCAAACTTATCAGTCTACTACCACCATCTACCCGTCTTTCTACCACCATCTACCAGGGCTACCAACATCTTTCCAGTCTACTACCACCATCTACCCGTCTACCACGTCTACCAGTTACACAACCATTACCAGTCTACTACCCATCTACCAATCAACCAACCCTCTACCAGTTTTACTACAACCCTCTACCAGTCCATACCACCATCTACCAGTCCATACCCATCTCCCAGTCTTTCCACCATCTACCAGTTACTACCACTATCTACCAGTCTTACCACCACTGTCTACAAATCTACCACATCTACCAGTCTAAATACCAGTCCACTAAACCCCCATCTACCAGTTTTACTACCGCCCATCTACCAGTCTACCACCATCTACCAGTTACTACCACCATCTCCAGTCTACTACCACCATCTACCAGTCTCCACCATTTACAGTCTACTACCACCATCTTCCAGTCTACTACCGCCATCTACCAGTCTTTCACCATCTACCCCGTCTACCATCCCTCTACCAGTTACTACCACCATCCACCAGTCTACTACCACCATCTACAGTCTACCACCTTTTACTAAGTCTACCCCCCATTACCAGTCTAATCCCTCTACAAGTTCTACTCCCATCTACCAGTCTACTCCACCATCTACCAGTCTACGCCATCTCCAGTCTACTACCACCCTCTACAAGTCTACCACCATCTACCAGTCTTACTACCACCATCTACCAGTCAACCATCTACCAGTCTACCACCACTATCTACCAGTCTAACACCCATCTACAGTCTACTACCCCCATTACCAGTTACCCCAACTCCAGTCTACCCCCATCTACCAGTCTACTACCACAATCTACCAGTCTACCACCATCTTCCAGTCTATACCACTAACTTTGGGAAAGAGTATAAAAATGCGATCATGTTCCTGTGTGACACTTCCACTTGACGCTTGTTGGAGGGGGGGATGGGAGGGGATGTAGAAGGGGGAGGAGGAGGAGGAGGAGGAGGGGATGGAAATTGAGGGGTGGGGGAGGAAGGGGAGGAGGGAGGAGAAAGATGAGCAGCAGCGGGCACAGGAATAGCTACAGGTACGCAAAAAATAGGTACAACACAATAGGTTTTCAGCAAGAGCAGGTTAAGCAGCGCAGATTTCAGCAGCCCGCAATACGCAGAAAGGTACAGCAGCGCAGTCAGCAACAGTAGGTAAACAGCAATAGGTACAGCACCAGTAGGGACGCAGCGAGATACAGCAGCAACAGGTACTAGCAACGGTACAGCGCAGCGGTACCCCGCAGCAGCAGGTACAGCAGCAGCAGGTACAGCAGCAGCAGGTACAGCACTAAATGGGGGACAGCAAAAACAGGAAGAGAGAGGTAAGCAGCAGCAAGGACAGCAGCAACAGTTTCAGCAAACAAGGTACAGCAGCAGCAGGGGACAGCAACAGGAACATCGAGCAGGTACAGCACAACAGGTACAGCAGCAACAGGTACAGCAGCAACAGGTACAGCAGCAAGGTACAACGGCAACAATCAGCAGCAAAGGTACAACAGCAGCAGGTAACAGCTCAGTACAGCAAAAAGGTACGCAGCAGTGGTACAGCAACAGGTACAGCAGCAGCAGGTACAAGCAGAAGCAGCTAAAGAGCAGGTACAGCAGCACAGTTTCAGCAGCAGTAGGTACAGCAGACAGGCAGCAGCAACAGGTACAACAGCATATACACAGCAATAGGTACACAGCAGCAGGTACGCAGCAGCAGGTACAGCAAAGGTCACGCACAGGTAAGCAGCACAGGTACAGCAAAGGTACAGCAGCAAAGGTACAGCAGCAGTAGGTACAGCAGCAGCAGGTACCCGCAACGGTACAACAGCACAGGTACACAGGAATCAGGTTTCAGACCCGCAATCAGGTACACAGCAACAAGGACAGCAGCAGAAGCAGGTACAGCAGCAAGGTACAGCGCACAGAAAAGCAGCACGGTTTCAACAGCAACAAATGGCTAGCAGCAAACAGGTACAACAGCAGAGGACAGCACAACAGGTACAGCAGCAACAGGTACCACAGCAACAATGCAGCAGAACAGGTCAACAGCAGGGTACAGCAGCAACAGGGACAGCAGCAACAGGGACAGCAGCAAAAAGGTTTCAACAGCAACAATGCAGCAGCAACAGGTTTCAGCAGCAGCAGGTTACAGCGCACAGGTACAGCAGCAACAGGTACAACCCGCAAAAAAGGTCAGCAGCAACAGGTACAGCAGCACAGGGTACAGCAGCAACAGGTACAACAGACAATGCAGAACAGGTACAACAGCAACAGGTACAGCAGCAAACAGGTACGCACAGGTACAAACACAGGTACAACAGCAAACAAAGGGCAGCAGCAACAGGTACAGCAGAAGGTACAACAGCAGCATACAACAGCAGCAGGCAACAGGGGGACAGCAGCAGCAGGTACAACAGCACAGGTACAGCAAACAACAGGTACAGCAACAGGTACAGAGCAGGTACAGCAGCAAAACAGGTACAGCAGCATGCAGCTACAGCGCAGCAGGTACAGCGCAGCAGGGTACAGCAGCAGCAGCAGCAGCAGCAGGTACAGCAGCAGCAGATACAGCAGACAGCAGAAAAGCAAACACGGTACAGCAGCGCAGGTCAGCACAACAGGTACAAACAGCACAACAGGTTGCAGCAGCAGGTACGCAGCAACAGGTACTGAACAGGTAAACAGCAGAGTTTCACAGCAACAGGTACACAGCCAGGTACAGCAGCAGTAGTAACAGCAAACAGGTACAGGCAGCAAAGGTTTCAACAGCAGCAGGTACAGCAGCAGGGTACAGCAGCAGCAGGTAACAGCAGCAGCAGATACAGCAGCAACAGGTAAAAACAGCAGGACAAGCAGAGGTACAGCAGCAGCAAGGTACAGCAGCAGCAAGACAGCAGCAGCAGGTACAGCAGCAACAGGTACAGCAGCAGCAGATACAGCTGCAGGCAGGAAAGCAGCAGCAGGACAGCAGCAGCAGGTACAGCACAACAGGTTTCAGCAGCAGCAAGGCACGCAGAGCAGGTACAGCAGCAAAAGGACAGCAGGGAAAGGTACAGCAGCAGCAAGCACAGCCCGCAAGCAGGGACAACAGCAGCAGGTACAGCAGCACAGGTTTAAAACGAAAGCAAACAGGTACAGCAGCAAAAGGTACAGACCCCGCAATAGGTACAGCAGCGTAGGTACAGCAGAGCAGGACAGCAGCAGGAGGAGAACAGCAGCAGCAGCGCAGCAGAGGTAAGCAGCAACAGGTACAGCAGCAGGTACAGCAGCAATAGGTACAGCAGCAGTCGACAGCTAGGAGGTACAGCAGCAGGGGGTAAGCAGAGCAGGTACAGCGCACGGTACAGCAGCAGTAAGCAGCAATGGTCAGCAGTAGGTACAGCAGCAGCAGGCACAGCAGCAGGTACAGCAGCAGGAGGTAAGCAAACAACAGGTCAGCAGCAACAGGTACAGCAGCAAAGGTACAGCGCAGCAAACACATGGTACAGCGCAGCAGGTAGCAGGTACAGCAGCAGCAGGTACAGCAGCACGGTACAGCAGCAGCAAGGTCAGCAGCAGCAGGTACAGCACAGCAGGTACAGCAGCAGCAGGTACAGCAGCCAAAGGTACAGCAGCAGCAGGTACAGCAGCAAACAAAGGTACAGCAGCAGCAGGTACAAACAGCAGCAGGTACAGCAGCAGCAGGAAAAGCAGCAGCGATTCGCAGCAGCAGGTACAGTAGCAGACAGGTTACAGCAGCAGAGGTACAGCAGCAGCAGGTACAGCAGCAGCAGGTACAGCAGCAGCAGTTACAGAGAGCAGGTACGCGCAGAGGTACAGCAGCAGCAGAATACAGAGCGGGTACGCAGCAGCGTACAGCAGCAGCAGGGTTGCAGCAGGAAAAAGCAGCAGCAGCAGGTACAAACAGCAGGACACAGCAGCAGGTACCCGCAGGAGCAGGTACAGCAGCGAGGTACAGCACAGCAGTACAGCAGCAGTACAGCAACAGGTACAGCAGCAGGAAAAACAGCAGCTGCAGGTAAAGCAGAAAACACAGCAGCAGGTTTAAAAGGAGCAGGACGCAGCAGCAGGTACAGCAGCAGCAGGTACAGCGCAGCAGGGACAGCAGGAGCAGTTTCAGCAGCAGCAGGTACAGCAGCAGCAGGTACAGCAGAGCAGGTCAACGCAGGGAGGTACACGCAGCAGGTACAACAGCAAAGGTACAGCAGCAGCAGGTTTCAACAGGTACAGCAGCATGGTACAACAGCAACAGGTACAACAGCAGCAGGTACAGCAGCAGAGGGACAGCAACAGGTATGCAGCATAGGTACACAGCAACGGAACAGCAGCAGCAGGTACGCAGCAAAGGGCAGCAGCAGAGGGACAGCAGCAGCAGGTACAGCTCACAGGTACAACAGCAAAAAGGTAGGTCAACCCGAAAGGGACAGCAGCAGCAGGTACAACAGCAGCAGGTACAAACAGGGGCAGCGATACAGCAGCAACAGGTACAGCAGCAACAGGTACAGCCAAGCAGCAGGTACAGCAGCAACAAAGGTACAGCAGCAGCAGGTGCAGCAGCAGCAGGTACAGAACAGTACAGCAGCACAGGTCAGCAGCAACGGTACAGCAGAGCAGGTACAGCAAAAACAGGTTACAGCAGCAGCAGGTACAGCCAAACAGCAGATTACAGCAGCAGCAGGTACAGCGAACAGGTACGCAGCAAAAAGTACAGCAGCAGCAGACTAAAGAGAGGTACAGCCAACAGGTTACGAGCAAGGTGCAGCAGACAAACAGGCATAACAGGCAGCAGCAGCAGGAGGTACAGCAGCAGCAGGTTTCAGCAGAAGCAGGTACGCAGCGCAGGTACAGCAGCAGTAGGTACAGCAAACAGTACAGCAGCAGAGGTACAGCAGCAACAGATACAGCAGCAGCAGAGCACAAGAGAAGGTTTCAGCAGCAGCAGGTACCAGCAGCAGGTACAGCAGGTGGTTTTAACCACCAAAAAATACGTGGTCGAGCTTCAGGGTAAGGAGCTGAGGGTTTCAGAGGGGGGGAGGTAAGTGGGGACAAAGGGAGGTGGGAGGGGGGGTTATAGAGGAGGAACGGTAGAGGAGGGGAGAGGGGGCAGCAGAGAGGGGGAAAAGGGGAAATTTTGGGCAGAGCGTTTACACGCTTTACAGACACGGTAAGCGGCGAGTGGGATACGAACCCAACCCTGGGTCAGAAACCACACAGGGGTACAGCAGCCGGTCAGCCCCCACCCGGTACTACGAACACGCTTGGGTCAGCACACAGGTGGGTAATACGAACTACCAGCAGGGGTCAGAACCCACCCGTGGGTAAACTGACAAGCGCAGGTCAGTAACCCCCAACCGTGTGGACACAGGTAACCCCCCGCCCGGGGAGTAAACCCCCACAGTGGCAGGGTTAACCCCCCACCAAAGGGGCAGACCCCCAACCCGGAGGTAATGTTACCCCCAAGGGGAGAAACAACACCCGGTGGAACAGTTACACAGCCAGGGTATGAACCCACCCTTGGTAACAGTACACGCCAGGGGCAGAACAACAGGTGGAATACTGAACCAGCCCGGTCAGAAAACCCACCCCCAAGTGGTACACTGTTGCCCGGGAGGTAAACCCCCAGGGGGTGTAAGTAAATGTTTTTAACCAGCCAGGTTAGTAAACCCCCACCAGTGGGAACAGGTAACCAGCAGGGCAGTAGCCCCCACCAGTGGTGGGGAATACTGTTAACCCCCCACTCTTGGTCAGTAACCCAACCGTGTGGGAAACTATGTTAACCCCCGCCATGGGTCAGTAACCTACACCAGTGTGGTAACTGTTAACCCAACATGGGGGCAGGGAAAACCCACACCATGGGTTAATACTGTTAACCCACCACCAGGGGTAAGGTTAACCCACAAATGGTGGGGAAAAATGTTCAAAATTTTTTCAGTAACCCCAAAGTGTGGTAAAAACTGTTAAACCCCCCCCATGGGTCAGTAAACCCCCAGTGTGGTAATACTGTTAAAACCCAAAAACCCTGGGTCGTAAAAACCACACCAGTGTGGTAATACTGTTTAAAACCCCCCCATGGGTCTATAAACCCCCCATGTGGTAAAAAACTGTTTTTCCCACCCCCATGGGTCAGTAGGGGGGTTCTTTGAAACACGTCCCTAAAGCTTCAAGCCGTCCGGGCTTCGATCTCCGGACCTGTGTGTTGTGCACTTCTGGTCGCCATATTATAGAATCTGGATATATAGAATGCGAAAAAGACTTAGGAGTTATGGTAAGCAGGAACCTGAAGCCAAGACAGAAGTGCCTAAGCGTACTTAATAAACATTACCGGGATTATATAAAGAAGTATAAGTAACAGGAGTCCAGATGTTAAACTACAGCTCCACACACCATTAGTAAGGTGTCAGTTCTGGTCGCCATATTATAGAATGGATATAAATTCGTTAGAGAACATTCAGAGAAGAATATTAATACATAGCGTAAGAAATATTCCATACCAAGAATGACTGGAATTACTT
The DNA here is from genome assembly GCF_026875155.1 of Cherax quadricarinatus. NCBI lineage: Eukaryota > Metazoa > Arthropoda > Malacostraca > Decapoda > Parastacidae > Cherax > Cherax quadricarinatus. The sequence goes on from NC_069486.1 coordinate 7,810,665, forward strand.
AAACTATATTATCTAGTAAGTCGAAGAATGATGAAGACATGACTGAAGTGTATAAGTGCAAGATGGGTATTAACAAAGACATGACTGAAGTGTATAAGTGCAAGATGGTATTAACAAGACATGACTGAAGTGTATAAGTGCAAGATGGGTATTAACAAAGACATGACTGAAGTGTAAGTGGAAGATGGTATTAAAAAGACATGACTGAAGTGTATAAGTGCAAGTGGGTATTAACCAAGACTGATGAAGTGTATAAGTGCAAGATGGTATTAACAAAGACATGACTGAAGTGTATAAGTGCAAGAGGGTATTAACAAAGACATGACTGAAGTGTATAAGTGCAAGATGGGTATTAACAAGACATGACTGAAGTGTAATAATTTGCAAGATGGGTATTAACAAAGGAGTATAAATAACGTCTGATCATATCCCTCCAAGAAAGAACTGAAATAATGGATTCAAAATTGGATAAATTTAGATTTAGAAATGATATAGAAAAGTATTGGTTTGGAAATAGAGTAATGGATGAGGGGAAAAAATCTCCCTTGTAGTGGATGAGGGGAAACAGTTCTACCTAGTAGGGATGAGTGGAACAATCTACCTAGTAGTGGATGAGTGGAACAGTCTACCTAGTAGTGGATGAGTGGAACAGGGGTACCTAGTAGTGGTTTAGTGGAACAGTCTAACTAGTAGTGGACGAGTGGAACAATCTACCTATAGTGGATGAGTGGAACAATCTACCTGTAGTGGATGAGATGGAACAATCTACCTAGTAGTAGATGAGTGGAACAGTCTACCTAGTAGTGGAAATGAGTGGAACAATCTACCTAGTAGTGGATGAGTGGAACAATCTACCTAGTATGGATGAGGGGAAACGTCTCCCTAGTAGGGGGGTGAGTGGACAGTCTACCTAGTAGTGGATGAGTGGAACATCTACCTAGTAGTGGATGGTGGAACAGTCTACCTAGTAGTGGACGAGTGGAACAGTCTACCTAGTAGTGGACGAGTGGAACAGTCTACCTAGTAGTGGACGAGTGGAACAGTCTACCTAGTAGTGGACGAGTGGAACAGTCTACCTAGTAGTGGACGAGTGGAACAGTCTACCTAGTAGTGGATAGTGGAACAGTCTACCTAGTAGTGGACGAGTGGAACAGTCTACCTAGTTGGGATGATGGAACAGTCTACCTAGTAGTGGATGAATGGAACAGTCTACCTAGTAGTGGACGAGTGGAACAGTCTACCTAGTAGTGGATGAGTGGAACAGTCTACCTAGTAGTGGACGAGTGGTGAAGGGTTGGATATGAATGGGATTTGTATATGAGCACCACCACTACCACAATCTACTAGCACCACTACTAGCACTGCCATTTACTAGAACCACTACCACAATCTGCTAGCAAGAATATCACTACTAGCACCACTACAACCATCTAGCACAACTACCACCATTTACTAGCACAATCACCATCTACTATCACCACTACTACAATCTACTAACACCATCTACTAGCACCACTGCCACTAATAGCGCCACTATCACCATCTAGCACCATCTACTAGCATCACTACCACTGTCTACTACCACCAGTACCATTGTCTACTAGCACCACTACCATCTAGTATTTAGCACCATCTACTAGCACCATTACCACTGTCTACTAGCACCATCTACCACTGTTTACTTCCACCACCACCACTATCTACTTGCGCACTACCACTATCTACTAGCACCATCTACCACTGTCTACTAGCACCATCTACCACTGTCTACCACCACTACCACTGTCTACTTCCACCACTACCACTATCTACCAGCACCACTACACCTGTCTACTACCGCCATCTACCACTACCTATTAGGACCATTACTACCATCTACTAGCACCACTACCACGTCTACTACCGTCTACAGCCCCAAATACCACTGTTTTACCATCTACTAGCACCACAAACCACTGTCTACTACCACCAACTACCAGTCTACTACCACCATCTACCAGTCTACCATCACTCTCTACTACCATCTACCACTCTACTACCATCTACCAGTCCACTACCATCATCTACCAGCCCTACTACCCCCATCTACCAGTCCACTACCATCAAACCAGTTACATCTACCAGTTCACTACCACCATCTACCAGTGTCTACTACCCCATACTACCGTCTAACACCACGTACCACATTTCTACTACCACCATCTACCAGTCTACTACCATCTACCAGTCTACCACCATCTACCAGCCTACTACCACCATCTACCAGTGTCTACTACTACCAACTACCAGTCTACTACCATCACCACTGTCACTACCACCATCTACCAGTCATTGCACCATACTACCAGTCACTACAACCATCTACCAGTCAAACCAACCCCATCTACCAGTCACAAACCACCTTTCCCTAGTCTACCACCATCTACCAGTCTCCCACTACTACCAGTCTACCACCACTATCTACCAGCTACCACCATCTCCAGTCTACTACCACCATCTACCAGTCCACTACCACCATCTACCAGTCTAATACCGCCATCTACCAGTCTACCAACATCTATCAGTCTACTACCACCATCTACCAGTCTACTACCACCATCTACCGGGTCTACCACCACTTACCAGTCTACTACCACCATCTACCAGTCTACCACCGTCTACCAGTCTACTACAACCATCTACCAGTCTACTACCACCATCTACCAATCAACCACCATCTACCAGTCTACTACAACCATCTACCAGTCCACTACCACCATCTACCAGTCCATTACCACCATCTCCCAGTCCTTCCACCATCTACCTGTCTACTACCATATCTACCAGTCTACCACCACTGTCTACCAGTCTACCACCATCTACCAGTCTACTACCAGTCCACTACCACCATCTACCAGTCTACTACCGCCATCTACCAGTCTACCACCATCTACCAGTCTACTACCACCATCTCCCAGTCTACTACCACCATCTACCAGTCTACCACCATCTACCAGTCTACTACCACCATCTACCAGTCTACTACCGCCATCTACCAGTCTACCACCATCTACCAGTCTACCATCATCTACCAGTCTACTACCACCATCCACCAGTCTACTACCACCATCTACCAGTCTACCACCATCTACAAGTCTACCATCTACCAGTCTAATACCATCTACAAGTCTACCACCATCTACCAGTCTACTGCCACCATCTACCAGTCTACCGCCATCTACCAGTCTACTACCACCATCTACAAGTCTACCACCATCTACCAGTCTACTACCACCATCTACCAGTCAACCATCTACCAGTCTACCACCACTATCTACCAGTCTAACACCATCTACCAGTCTACTACCACCATCTACCAGTCTACCACCAACTACCAGTCTACCACCATCTACCAGTCTACTACCACAATCTACCAGTCTACCACCATCTACCAGTCTACTACCACTAACTGGGATGAGTATAAAGTGCGATTCATGTTCCTGTGTGACACTTCCACTGAAGCTTGTATGGAGGGGGGGGAGGGGAGGGGAAGTAGAAGGGGGAGGAGGAGGAGGAGGAGGAGGGGATGGAAAATGAGGGGAGGGGGAGGAAGGGGAGGAGGGAGGAGAAAGATGAGCAGCAGCGGGCACAGGAGTAGCTACAGGTACAGCAACAGTAGGTACAACAGCAATAGGTACAGCAGCAGCAGGTACAGCAGCAGCAGATACAGCAGCAGCAGATACAGCAGCAACAGGTACAGCAGCAGCAGGTACAGCAACAGTAGGTACAACAGCAATAGGTACAGCACCAGTAGGTACAGCAGCAGCAGATACAGCAGCAACAGGTACAGCAGCAACAGGTACAGCAGCAGCAGGTACAGCAGCAGCAGGTACAGCAGCAGCAGGTACAGCAGCAGCAGGTACAGCAGCAACAGGTACAGCAGCAACAGGTACAGCAGCAGCAGGTACAGCAGCAGCAGGTACAGCAGCAACAGGTACAGCAGCAACAGGTACAGCAGCAACAGGTACAGCAACAGGTACATCAGCAGCAGGTACAGCACAACAGGTACAGCAGCAACAGGTACAGCAGCAACAGGTACAGCAGCAACAGGTACAACGGCAACAATGCAGCAGCAACAGGTACAACAGCAGCAGGTACAGCAGCAGTAGGTACAGCAACAGGTACAGCAGCAGTAGGTACAGCAACAGGTACAGCAGCAGCAGGTACAGCAGAAGCAGCTACAAGAGCAGGCACAGCAGCATCAGGTACAGCAGCAGTAGGTACAGCAGCAGCAGGTACAGCAACAGGTACAACAGCAGTAGGTACAACAGCAATAGGTACAGCAGCAGCAGGTACAGCAGCAGCAGGTACAGCAACAGGTACAGCAGCAGCAGGTACAGCAGCAACAGGTACAGCAACAGGTACAGCAGCAACAGGTACAGCAGCAACAGGTACAGCAGCAGCAGGTACAGCAGCAACAGGTACAGCAGCAACAGGTACAGCAGCAACAGGTACAGCAGCAACAGGTACAACAGCAACAATGCAGCAGCAGCAGGTACAGCAGCAACAGGTACAGCAGCAGCAGATACAGCAGCAACAGGTACAACAGCAACAATGCAGCAGCAACAGGTACAACAGCAGCAGGTACAGCAGCAACAGGTACAGCAGCAACAGGTACAACAGCAACAATGCAGCAGCAACAGGTACAACAGCAGCAGGTACAGCAGCAACAGGTACAGCAGCAACAGGTACAGCAGCAACAGGTACAACAGCAACAATGCAGCAGCAACAGGTACAGCAGCAGCAGGTACAGCAGCAACAGGTACAGCAGCAACAGGTACAACAGCAACAGGTACAGCAGCAACAGGTACAGCAGCAACAGGTACAGCAGCAACAGGTACAACAGCAACAATGCAGCAACAGGTACAACAGCAGCAGGTACAGCAGCAGCAGGTACAGCAACAGGTACAGCAACAGGTACAACAGCAACAATGCAGCAGCAACAGGTACAACAGCAGCAGGTACAACAGCAGCAGGTACAGCAGCAGCAGGTACAACAGCAGCAGGTACAGCAGCAGCAGGTAAAACAGCAGCAGGTACAGAAAGCAGCAGATACAGCAACAGGTACGAAGCAGCAGATACGGGCAGAACAGGTACAGCAGCGCAGGGTACAGCAGCAGCAGGTACAGCAGCAGCAGGTACAGCAGCAGCAGATACAGCAGCAGCAGGTACAGCAGCAGCAGATACAGCAGCAGCAGGAAAAGCAGCAGCAGGTACAGCAGCAGCAGGTACAGCATCAACAGGTACAGCAGCAGCAGCAGGTACAGCAGCAGCAGGTACAGCAGCAACAGGTACAGCAGCAACAGGTACAACAGCAGCAGGTACAGCAGCAACAGGTACAACAGCAGCAGGTACAGCAGCAGTAGGTACAGCAACAGGTACAGCAGCAATAGGTACAACAGCAGCAGGTACAGCAGCAGCAGGTACAGCAGCAGCAGGTACAGCAGCAGCAGATACAGCAGCAGCAGGAAAAACAGCAGCAGGCACAGCAGCAGCAGGTACAGCAGCAGCAGGTACAGCAGCAGCAAGCACAGCAGCAGCAGGTACAGCAGCAACAGGTACAGCAGCAGCAGATACAGCAGCAGCAGCAGGAAAAGCAGCAGCAGGCACAGCAGCAGCAGGTACAGCAGCAACAGGTACAGCAGCAGCAAGCACAGCAGCAGCAGGTACAGCAGCAACAGGTACAGCAGCAACAGGTACAGCAGCAGCAAGCACAGCAGCAGCAGGCACAGCAGCAGCAGGTACAGCAGCAACAGGTAAAGCAGCAACAGGTACAGCAGCAGGTACAGCAGCAATAGGTACAGCAGCAGTAGGTACAGCAGTAGCAGGCACAGCAGCAGGAGGTACAGCAGCAGCAGGTACAGCAGCAGCAGGTACAGCAGCAACAGGTACAGCAGCAGGTACAGCAGCAATAGGTACAGCAGCAGCAGGTACAGCATCAGGAGGTACAGCAGCAGGAGGTACAGCAGGAGCAGGTACAGCAGCAGCAGGTACAGCAGCAGGTACAGCAGCAATAGGTACAGCAGTAGGTACAGCAGCAGCAGGCACAGCAGCAGCAGGTACAGCAGCAGGAGGTACAGCAGCAACAGGTACAGCAGCAACAGGTACAGCAGCAAAAGGTACAGCAGCAGGTACAGCAGCAATAGGTACAGCAGCAGCAGGTACAGCAGCAGTACAGCAGCAGCAGGTACAGCAGCAGCGTACAGCAGCAGCAGGTACAGCAGCAGCAGGTACAGCAGCAGCAGGTACAGCAGCAGCAGGTACAGCAGCAGCAGGTACAGCAGCAGCAGGTACAGCAGCAGCAGGTACAGCAGCAGCAGATACAGCAGCAGCAGATACAGCAGCAGCAGGAACAGCAGCAGCAGATTCAGCAGCAGCAGGTACAGTAGCAGCAGGTACAGCAGCAGCAGGTACAGCAGCAGCAGGTACAGCAGCAGCAGGTACAGCAGCAGCAGTTTACAGCAGCAGCAGGTACGCGCAGCAGATCAGCAGCAGCAGATCAGCAGCAGCAGGTACAGCAGCAGCAGATACAGCAGCAGCAGGTACAGCAGCAGGAAAAACAGCAGCAGCAGGTACAGCAGCAGGAAAAACAACAGCAGCAGGTACAGCAGGAGCAGGTACAGCAGCAGCAGGTACAGCAGCAGCAGGTACAGCAGCAGCAGATACAGCAGCAGCAGGTACAGCAGCAGGAAAAACAGCAGCAGCAGGTACAGCAGCAGGAAAAACAACAGCAGCAGGTACAGCAGGAGCAGGTACAGCAGCAGCAGGTACAGCAGCAGCAGGTACAGCAGCAGCAGGTACAGCAGGAGCAGGTACAGCAGCAGCAGGTACAGCAGCAGCAGGTACAGCAGCAGCAGGTACAACAGCAGCAGGTACAACAGCAGCAGGTACAACAGCAAAAGGTACAGCAGCAGCAGGTACAGCAACAGGTACAGCAGCAGTAGGTACAACAGCAACAGGTACAACAGCAGCAGGTACAGCAGCAGTAGGTACAGCAACAGGTACAGCAGCAATAGGTACAACAGCAACTGGCACAGCAGCAGCAGGTACAGCAGCAACAGGTACAGCAGCAGTAGGTACAGCAGCAGCAGGTACAGCAACAGGTACAACAGCAGTAGGTACAACAGCAATAGGTACAGCAGCAGCAGGTACAGCAGCAGCAGGTACAACAACAGGTGCAGCAGATACAGCAGCAACAGGTACAGCAGCAACAGGTACAGCAGCAGCAGGTACAGCAGCAACAGGTACAGCAGCAGCAGGTGCAGCAGCAGCAGGTACAGCAACAGGTACAGCAGCAGCAGGTACAGCAGCAACAGGTACAGCAGCAGCAGGTACAGCAGCAACAGGTACAGCAGCAGCAGGTACAGCAGCAGCAGATACAGCAGCAGCAGGTACAGCAGCAACAGGTACAGCAGCAACAGGTACAGCAGCAGCAGCTACAAGAGCAGGTACAGCAGCAACAGGTACAGCAGCAGCAGGTGCAGCAGCAGCAGGTACAGCAACAGGTACAGCAGCAGCAGGAGGTACAGCAGCAGCAGGTACAGCAGCAGCAGGTACAGCAGCAGCAGGTACAGCAGCAGTAGGTACAGCAACAGATACAGCAGCAGTAGGTACAGCAGCAACAGATACAGCAGCAGCAGCAGCTACAAAAGCAGGTACAGCAGCAGCAGGTACAGCAGCAGGTACAGCAGGTGTTATATCCACCTTACAAACTCATCTGCTGGTCGATGCTTCAGGGTAAGGAGCTGGAGGGGTTACAGAGGGGGGAGTTAAGTGGGGGACGGGAAAGGGGAGGTGGTGGAGGGGGGGTTATAGAGGAGGAGAGAGAGAGAGGGAGGGGAGAGGGGGAGCGGGGAGCGAGAATGAGGGGGGAGGGAACTTTGTGGTCAGAGTCGTTTAGCACTGCTTAAGATCACGGTAATTTGCGGCGAGTGTGGTAACTACTGTTAACCCACCACCATGGGTCAGTAAACCCACACCAGTGTGGTAACTACTGTTAACCCACCGCCATGGGTCAGTAAACCCACACCAGTGTGGTAACTACTGTTAACCCACCGCCATGGGTCAGTAAACCCACACCAGTGTGGTAACTACTGTTTAACCTACCGCCATGGGTCAGTAAACCCACACCAGTGTGGTAACTACTGTTAACCCACCGCCATGGGTCAGTAAACCCACACCAGTGTGGTAACTACTGTTAACCCACCGCCATGGGTCAGTAAACCCACACCAGTGTGGTAACTACTGTTAACCCACCACCATGGGTCAGTAAACCCACACCAGTGTGGTAACTACTGTTAACCCTCCACCATGGGTCAGTAAACACACACCAGTGTGTAACTACTGTTAACCCACCGCCATGGGTCAGTGAACCCACACCAGTGTGGTAACTACTGTTAACCCACCGCCATGGGTCAGTAAACCCACACCAGTGTGGTAACTACTGTTAACCCACCGCCATGGGTCAGTAAACCCACACCAATGTGGTAAACTACTGTTAACCCACCGCCATGGGTCAGTAAACCCACACCAGTGTGGTAACTACTGTTAACCCACCGCCATGGGTCAGTAAACCCACACCAGTGTGGTAACTACTGTTAACCCACCGCCATGGGTCAGTAAACCCACACCAGTGTGGTAACTACTGTTAACCCACCACCATGGGTCAGTAAACCCACACCAATGTGGTAACTACTGTTAACCCACCACCATGGGTCAGTAAACCTACACCATGTGGTAACACTGTTAACCCACCACCATGGGTCAGTAAACCCACACCAATGTGTTAACTACTGTTAACCCACCACCATGGGTCAGTAAACCCACACCAATGTGGTAACTACTGTTAACCCACCGCCATGGGTCAGTAAACCCACACCAGTGTGGTAACTACTGTTAACCCACCACTATGGGTCAGTAAACCCACACCAGTGTGGTAAATACTGTTGACCCAACACCATGGGTCAGTAAACCCACACCAGTGTGGTAACTACTGTTAACCCACCGCCATGGGTCAGTAAACCCACATCAATGTGGTAACTACTGTTAACCCACCGCCATGGGTCAGTAAACCCACACCAGTGTGGTAACTACTGTTAACCCACCGCCATGGGTCAGTAAACCCACACCAATGTGGTAACTACTGTTGACCCACCACCATGGGTCAGTAAATCCACACCAGTGTGGTAACTACTGTTAACCCACCACCATGGGTCAGTAAACCCACATCAGTGTGGTAACTACTGTTGACCCACCACCATGGGTCAGTAAACCCACACCAGTGTGGTAACTACTTTTGACCCACCACCATGGGTCAGTAAACCCACACCAGTGTGGTAGCTACTTTTGACCCACCACCATGGGTCAGTAAATCCACACCAGTGTGGTAACTACTGTAACCCACCGCCATGGGTCAGTGAACCCACACCAGTGTGGTAACTACTGTTAACCCACCACCATGGGTCAGTGAACCCACACTAGTGTGGTAACTACTGTTAACCCACCACCATGGGTCAGTAAACCCACACCAATGTGGTAACTACTGTTAACCCACCGCCATGGGTCAGTAAACCCACACCAGTGTGGTAACTACTGTTAACCCACCGCCATGGGTCAGTAAACCCACACCAATGTGGTAACTACTGTTAACCCTCCACCATGGGTCAGTAAACCCACACCAATGAGGTAACTACTGTTAACCCACCACCATGGGTCAGTAAACCCACACCAATGAGGTAACTACTGTTAACCCTCCACCATGGGTCAGTAAACCCACACCAGTGTGGTAACTACTGTTAACCCACCACCATGGGTCAGTAAACCCACACCAGTGTGGTAACTACTGTTAACCCACCACTATGGGTCACTATAACAAGGTGAGCCATACATAACATTATAACACTGATGAGAGTCAACATTCCACAGACGGAATGTTGACATGTTTACAACTTGAAGGAGGAATGTGTGTTGTCTCAGAGGAAGGTAGGAGTGAGGTGAGGAAACTCCTCACCTCACCCCTACTTCTCTCACCACAATTACAATCTCAGGTTTATGTCTCTCAGTGTATATACATTGAGAAGTGTATGTCACTCATTGTATAATTGTATATACACAAAGAGGTGTATATATCAGAGTATATACACTGAGAGGTGTACATATCAGTATATATATACCGAGAGGTGTATATTTCAGTGTATATACACTGGTAGTTTACATTAATCGGCATTACAGGTATTAAAGTGTTCTTGATTGATAACCCTTGTGTAATAAACTTTAATCCCCATTAACCAACCATCCAGCACACACACACACACACTCGACCCCCGCAACCTCAACTAGGTGAGTACACACACACAAACACACCAGTACCAGAAGCTGTGACTCGAATCCTGAAACCACAAATAGGCGAGTACACACAGGCATGAGGACCTCAGAGTATGATGTAATTCCTGCATGAGATGCAGTGGCTAAGAGAACTAGAGGGAAAGACAGTAAATGAAATGATGGAACACGTGACCACAAAGTGTAGGAAGGAAGAGGAGAAGGTCGTACCAAGGGTCAACAAAAACAATGGGAAGACCAGAGTGAACCCTTGGTTTACCAGGTGTGGAGAGGCCAAAGTCAAGTGAGCTAGAGCATGGAAAAAGTGTAGAAGGCAAAGGACTCGAGAAAACAAGACGAGGCGAAGAACCAGAAATGAATATGCATGGATAAGGAAACAGGCCCAGTGTCAATATGAGACTGACATAACATTAAAAGCCAAATCTGACTCAAAGTTGTTATACAGCCACATCAGGAGGAAAACAACAGTCAAGGATCATGTAATCAGGTTGAGGAAGGAAGGAGGGGAGATCACAAAGAGTGACCAGGAAGTATGTGAAGATTTAGAGAAGCATTCACAGAGGAGACAGATGCTTCCAGCAGAGGCAACAGTGTGCACCAGCAAGTGCACCAAGGAGGAGGTAAAGAAACTGCTAGATGAACTAGATACCTCGAAGGCTGTGGGACCATATAACAGCTGGCCATGGGTCCTGAGAAAGGGAAGCAGAGAAAACGAGTGTGCCGCTAACAATCTTCAATAAATCTATCGAAAGGGCAACTTCCTGAGGTGGAAGACAACAAATGTAGTTCCAGTTTTCAAGGAGACAGGCAGCGTTAACAACAGACCTGAATAGTATATAATTATGGAGAAGATTATCAGAAGAAAAGTGTTGGAACACCTAGAAAGGAACGAGCTCATACGTAACAACCAGCATGGCTTCAAGGGAAGGGAAATCATGTGTCACTGGAGTTCTATGACAAGGTAACAGAAGTAAAACAGAGACAGGGGTGGGTAGACTGCATCTTCCTGGACTGTAAGAAGGCTTTCGATACAGTACCACACAAGAGTCTGGTTCAAAAGCTAGAGGAGCAAGCATGACTAATAGGAAGAGAACTGCAATGGATCAGAGATTACCTGACAGAAGTGTTGGTACGTGATGAGGTGTCTGAGTGGAGGTATGTGCTGAGTGGGGTTCCATAAGGGTCAGTCCTACGTGCGGCGCTGTCTTGTATAAGTAAATGACATGACGGGCGAGACAGATTAAGAAAGGTGTCCCGGCTCGGTTATGATATGAAGCAAATGAGGACACAAGCAGACGAGTATCAGGAAAGATTACAAGATCTGGACAAGCTGCAAGCCTGGTCCGACAAATGACTCTGGAGTTTAACCTCACCAAGTGGAAAATTATGAAGCTTGGGGAAGGACAAAGAAGACCGGAAACGGAGAACATACAAGGGGATCAAAGGCTGCAAACCTCACTTAAGGAAAAGGATCTTGGGGTGAGCATTATACCGAGTACATTCCCTGAGGCGCACATCAACCAAATAACTGCTGCAGCATATGGGCGCCTGGCAAACCTGAGAACATGTCGATATCTAAGTAAGGAATCATTCAAGACACTGTACACAGTGTACGTCAGGCCCATACTGGAGTATGCAGCACTAGTATGGAACCCACACCTGGTCAAACACGTCAAGAAATTAGAGAAAGCTCAAAGAGTTGCAACAAGACTAGTCCCGGCGTTAAGGGGTATGTCCTACGAGGAGAGGTTAAGGGAAATCAACCTGACGACACTGAAAGACAGGAGGGACAGGGCGGACAAAACATATAAAATACTGACAGGAACTGAGGTGGGCAGGGCTAGAATGTTTCAGATATGAGACACAGCAACAAGTTGGAAACTCAGACGAATCACAGGAATGTTAGGAAATATTTCTTCAGTCACAGAGTTGTCAGAAACAGGAAGCGTGACTAGTACTGACTAGCGATGAAGCGGGGCCAGGAGTTGTGACTCCTGCGAGTACATATAGGTGAGTACATACACACATGTGCACGCGCACACACACATACACAACCACACACACACACACGACACACGACACACACACACACACACACACACACACACACCACACACACACACACACACACACACACAGGTGAGACTATCAGCACGAGTGATAAGTATGGTCATATGTGTCACAGTTGAGTGCCTAGCAGGTAGTGACAGTGAGAATGCTAGTAACAGTGCCAGGTGTCTGACGTTGGGCACTGCTGACTCAGGAAGGTATGTGTGCCAAGGGGCAGCTGGGTATTTTATTTCTGGCCCAGTGACTAGAGTGCTTGTGTGTGTGTTTGTGTGTCATTCCACTCACACATCATTCCGCTCTCACATCATTCCACTCACATCATTCTACTCACACATCAATCATTACACTCACACATCAAATATTCCACTTTCGCATTAATCACTCCACTCACACATCCCACTCTATCCTTAATCATTCCATTCATCAATCATTCCACGGTAACCTTCCACACAACAACAGGTCACCATCGTTCATTCACCTGAAGAAATCTGAATAAAAACTGAAGAAATCTGAACTCCAGTCCATTCTCTTAGTGTTGAGGAACCTGTTTTGAACCTGTTAGGTGGTTCACCTGTTGTTATCCACACCCTGGCTGGCCACCTGGCGTACCTAACCTGTTAGGTGGTTCACCTGTTGTTATCCACACCCTGGCTGGCCACCTGGGACATCTCACCTGCCCTCTCACCTGAGAGGCAGGTCAACAACCTACTTACTAGTATAATACACGTCTTCACCAGTAGGTACGGTAAGGTTGTATCAGTTACAAATTGCTAGCAGGTATCTTCGTGTCAAGTCTCGTCTAGTGTTCTCCAGAGTTCAGCACCATGGTCTGGAACGATATGTTCCAGACCATGGTGCTGAACTCTTCTCCAGGCTGAGGGACTGACCATCTCAGCTCCATGGAACTCAACTCTTCTCCAGGCTGAGGGACTGACCACCTCAGCTCCCTGGAACTCATCTTCTCCAGGCTGAGGATGACCTCAGCTCCATGGAACTCAACTCTTCTCCAGGCTGAGGGACTGACCACCTCAGCTCCATGGAACTCAACTCTTCTCCAGGCTGAGGGACTGACCACCTCAGCTCCATGGAACTCAACTCTTCTCCAGGCTGAGGGACTGACCACCTCAGCTCCATGGAACTCAACTCTTCTCCAGGCTGAGGGACTGACCACCTCAGCTCCATGGAACTCAACTCTTCTCCAGGCTGAGGGACTGACCACCTCAAATACTTTTTCTCCAAGGTTGATGGACTGGTTAGATCTTATTTATTAATACTACTACTCCCTCTGTATGACTGAAGAAGCCTGCTGTGTAGGCGAAACGTGTCAACAATAAACACACCCAAATGTTGTACATGTGTCTTAATCTCAAGCTTGAGTTGTGGATATTTTTATACCATCTTCTAGCGAGGTATCTACAAACTGTCCTTGGATAGTACTTAATTCAGGTGATGAGGGACCACCTCAGTCATGGCCAATTAGGCTGTTTGTATGACATAGATCTATTGAACTATTTGAAGGAGGTATACCACCCACTGCCATAATACAGGCACTACCCCAGAGGTGGTAATCAACCCTGGCTGGGTAACTATCACAGCTCACCTGCGGACTACCTGACCAATACTGTTTCTACAAGGTTATTTAATCTTTTAGTTATATAATGCTTATTGAGACACGTGGTGTAGGCTAAACTGTAGAATTATACACAAAATGTTACAGTGTGTAAAGTTGTAACTGTGGATGTTTTATTTCTGTTACAACTTTTGGGAGGTATTAAAGTATTGGTATGAGACCTAGTATGTCATTAGCCGTTAATCAAAATAACGTCAATTATGTCATGTAGGTGAGGGTATCCTAGTCTATTTGGACTTTCGACAGGGAGGTATCAGTGAGCACTGATAATATCATGGAACCAGTCCCTGGACACAGGGTGATCTCAGCGTGTAAATTAGAATATTAACATTTGCTTATAAGACTTTATACAGGGAGGTAACCGTAGGTTACAGTGATGTAAAACGCTTTACAAGTGAGTGAAGTGTATTTTCTTTCAGGTTGATACAAGTATAGGAGACTTAGTACGTTTGGTACAAGTATCAGGTACTCACTAACTTTCAGCCTGAGGTTCAGTGTCTGCTGATGAACTTTGAGGTATACTTCCAGGGATACAATGTGGCAATTGGACCAGTTCAGATTTCCAGGTGTAAAGTAAGATGATCTTTTCAAACGTTCAGGTAGTAAAAGTCAAGGAACTTCAAACGTTCCAGGGTGAGTACAAGTCAAGGAACTCAAACTTTCCAGGAGTACAAGTCAAGGAACTTCCAAACGTTTCCAGGGAGTACAAGTCAAGGAACTTCAAACGTTCAGGGTACGCAGGCTTCACAGTCAGAGTATCAAGGAACTTCAAACGTTCCAGGGAGTACAAGTCAAGGAACTTCAAACGTTTCCAGGAGACAGTAAACTCAAACGTTCAGGAGTACAGTCAAGGAACTTCAAACGTTCCAGGAGTACAAGTCAAGGAACTTCAAACGTTCCAGGGAGTACAAGTCAAGGAACTTCAAACGTTCCAGGGAGTACAAGTCAAGGAACTTCAAACGTTCCAGGGAGTACAAGTCAAGGAACTTCAAACGTTCCAGGGAGTACAAGTCAAGGAACTTCAAACGTTCCAGGGAGTACAAGTCAAGGAACTTCAAACGTTCCAGGGAGTACAAGTCAAGGAACTTCAAACGTTCCAGGGAGTACAAGTCAAGGAACTTCAAACGTTCCAGGGAGTACAAGTCAAGGAACTTCAAACGTTCCAGGGAGTACAAGTCAAGGAACTTCAAACGTTCCAGGGAGTACAAGTCAAGGAACTTCAAACGTTCCAGGGAGTACAAGTCAAGGAACTTCAAACGTTCCAGGGAGTACAAGTCAAGGAACTTCAAACGTTCCAGGGAGTACAAGTCAAGGAACTTCAAACGTTCCAGGGAGTACAAGTCAAGGAACTTCAAACGTTCCAGGAGTACAGCAGAATTCAACGTCCAGGGAGTACAAGTCAAGGAACTTCAAACGTTCCAGGGAGTACAAGGAACTTCAAACGTTCCAGGGAGTACAAGTCAAGGAACTTCAAACGTTCCAGGGAGTACAAGTCAAGGAACTTCAAACGTTCCAGGGAGTACAAGGAACTTCAAACGTTCCAGGGAGTACAAGGAACTTCAAACGTTCCAGGGAGTACAAGGAACTTCAAACGTTCCAGGGAGTACAAGTCAAGGAACTTCAAACGTTCCAGGGAGTACAAAAGGAACTTCAAACGTTCCAGGGAGTACAAGTCAAGGAACTTCAAACGTTCCAGGGAGTACAAGGAACTTCAAACGTTCCAGGGAGTACAAGGAACTTCAAACGTTCCAGGGAGTACAAGGAACTTCAAACGTTCCAGGGAGTACAAGGAACTTCAAACGTTCCAGGGAGTACAAGGACTTCAAACGTTCCAGGGAGTACAAGGAACTTCAAACGTTCCAGGGAGTACAAGGAACTTCAAACGTTCCAGGGAGTACAAGGAACTTCAAACGTTCCAGGGAGTACAAGAGACTTCAAACGTTCCAGGGAGTACAAGGAACTTCAAACGTTCCAGGGAGTACAAGAGACTTCAAACGTTCCAGGGAGTACAAGGAACTTCAAACGTTCCAGGGAGTACAAGGAACTTCAAACGTTCCAGGGAGTACAAGAGACTTCAAACGTTCCAGGGAGTCAATCCAGGAACTTCAAACGTTCCAGGGAGTACAAGGAACTTCAAACGTTCCAGGGAGTACAAGAGACTTCAAACGTTCCAGGAGTAGTACAAGGAACTTCAAACGTTCCAGGGAGTACAAGGAACTTCAAACGTTCCAGGGAGTACAAGGAACTTCAAACGTTCCAGGGAGTACAAGGAACTTCAAACGTTCCAGGGAGTACAAGAGACTTCAAACGTTCCAGGGAGTACAAGGAACTTCAAACGTTCCAGGGAGTACAAGAGACTTCAAACGTTCCAGGGAGTACAAGAGACTTCAAACGTTCCAGGGAGTACAAGGGAACTTCAAACGTTCCAGGGAGTACAAGGAACTTCAAACGTTCCAGGGAGTACAAGCAAGAACTTCAAACGTTCCAGGGAGTACAAGGAACTTCAAACGTTCCAGGGAGTACAAGGAACTTCAAACGTTCCAGGGTACAGGATTAAAGTCAGGAGTACAAGGAACTTCAAACGTTCCAGGGAGTACAAGGAACTTCAAACGTTCCAGGGAGTACAAGGAACTTCAAACGTTCCAGGGAGTACAAGTCAAGGAACTTCAAACGTTCCAGGGAGTACAAGGGACTTCAAACGTTCCAGGGAGTACAAGGACTTCAAACGTTCCAGGGAGTACAAGGGACTTCAAACGTTCCAGGGAGTACAAGGGAACTTCAAACGTTCCAGGAGTACAAGGAACTTCAAACGTTCCAGGGAGTACAAGGAACTTCAAACGTTCCAGGGAGTACAAGGAACTTCAAACGTTCCAGGGAGTACAAGGAACTTCAAACGTTCCAAGGAGTACAAGGAACTTCAAACGTTCCAGGGAGTACAAGTCAAGGAACTTCAAACGTTCCAAGGAGTACAAGGAACTTCAAACGTTCCAGGGAGTACAAGGGACTTCAAACGTTCCAGGAGTACAAGGAACTTCAACGTTCCAAGGAGTACAGACTTCAAACGTTCCAGGAGTACAAGGACTTCAAACGTTCCAGGGAGTACAAGGGACTTCAAACGTTCCAGGGAGTACAAGGGACTTCAAACGTTCCAAGGAGTACAAGGGACTTCAAACGTTCCAAGGAGTACAAGGAACTTCAAACGTTCCAGGGAGTACAAGGAACTTCAAACGTTCCAGGGAGTACAAGGGACTTCAAACGTTCCAGGGAGTACAAGGAACTTCAAACGTTCCAGGAGTACAAGGGAACTTCAAACGTTCCAAGGAGTACAAGGAACTTCAAACGTTCCAGGAGTACAAGGAACTTCAAACGTTCCAGGGAGTACAAGGGACTTCAAACGTTCCAGGGAGTACAAGGAACTTCAAACGTTCCAGGAGTACAAGGAACTTCAAACGTTCCAAGGAGTACAAGGGACTTCAAACGTTCCAGGGAGTACAAGGGACTTCAAACGTTCCAGGGAGTACAAGGGACTTAAAACGTTCCAGGGAGTACAAGGAACTTCAAACGTTCCAGGGAGTACAAGGAACTTCAAACGTTCCAGGGAGTACAAGGAACTTCAAACGTTCCAGGGAGTACAAGGAACTTCAAACGTTCCAAGGAGTACAAGGAACTTCAAACGTTCCAGGGAGTACAAGGAACTTCAAACGTTCCAGGGAGTACAAGTCAAGGAACTTCAAACGTTCCAGGGAGTACAAGTCAAGGAACTTCAAACGTTCCAAGGAGTACAAGGAACTTCAAACGTTCCAGGGAGTACAAGTCAAGGACTTCAAACGTTCCAAGGAGTACAAGGAACTTCAAACGTTCCCAGTAATTAAGATACATGACTATACTTATACAAGCAGTGAAAGTTCTCTGGACCGTCTCCAGATCTGTTGTTTGACCTGTCTTAAAAGTGGCAGTTAGTGTACTGCAGTATTCCAGCCTAGACAGAACAAGTGACTAACAGGATCATCACTGACTTGACATATCTAGTTTTGAAAGTTCTAGTTATCCATCCTATCCTCGTCCACGCAGATGTGATAATTACATTGTGATCCTTGAAGATAAGATCCACTGTAAAACTTGGTTTATATCAGTGGTCAGCTGAAAGACTTGGTTTATATCACTGCACAACACACTGCACAACACACTGCACAACACTCTGCACAACACTCTGCACAACACTGCACACATCACAACTCTGCACAACACTCTGCACACACTTGCACAACACTCTGCACAACACTCTGCACAAACACTGCACAACTGCACAACACTCTGCACAACACTCTGCACAACACACTGCACAACACACTGCACAACACACTGCACAACACTCTGCACAACACTCTGCACAACACTCTGCACAACACACTGCACAACACACTGCACAAACACGCACACACTGCACAACACACTGCACAACACTCTGCACAACACTGCACAACACACTGCACAACACACTGCACAACACACTGCACAACACACTGCACAACACACTGCACAACACTGCACAACACCTGCACAACACACTGCACAACACACTGCACAACACCTGCACAACACACTGCCAACACACTGCACAACACACTGCACAACACACTGCACAACACACTGCACAACACTCTGCACAACACTCTGCACAACACACTGCACAACACAAATGCACACAACACCTGCACAACACTCTGCACAACACTCTGCACAACACTCTGCACAACACACTGCACAAACACCTGCACAACACTGCACACAACACACTGCACAACACACTGCACAACACTGCACAACACCTGCACAACACCTGCACAAACACTCTGCACAACAACTGCACAACACACTGCACAACACACTGCACAACACTCTGCACAACACCTGCACAACAACACTGCACAACACCTGCACAACACTCTGCACAAACACTTGCACAACACTGCACAACACACTGCACAACACACTGCACAACACACTGCACAACACACTGCACAACACACTGCACAACACACTGCACAACACACTGCACAACACCTGCACAACACTCTGCACAAACACACTGCACAACACACTGCACAAACACTCTGCACAACACACTGCACAACACACTGCACAACACTCTGCACAACACACTGCACAACACACTGCACAACACACTGCACAACACACTGCACAACACACTGCACAACACTCTGCACAACACTCTGCACAACACACTGCACAACACACTGCACAACACACTGCACAACACACTGCACAACACTCTGCACAACACTCTGCACAACACCTGCACAACTCAAACACTCTGCACAACACTGCACAACACTCTGCACACACTGACACATCTGCACAACACTCTGCACAACACTCTGCACAACACTCTGCAAACACACTGCACAACACACTGCACATGCACAACACTGCACAACATACACTCTGCACATACAACCTGAAACACACATGAACAGACAACATGCACTGAACACCTGCAAAACACAGACAAGACACTGACACACGAAAAATGACGAAAAGAACTGACGAGAAATCTACAGATCCTCTTATCACTCATATACATAATTGTGTTACCTGTGTGTGTGTGTGTGTGTGTGTGTGTGTGTGTGTGTGTGTGTGTGTGTGTGTGTGTGTGTGTGTGTGTGTGTGTGTGTGTGTGTGTTGAAAATTGAACGTAAGACTAAGAAATTTAGCTATAAAACTAAAGCGGGAATGGGAGACTAAACGTTGGTCAGAGAAGATAAATAATGCGTCTGAGAAGGTAAGAAATGGGACCGAGAAGGTAAGAAATGGGACCGAGAAGGTAAGAAATGGGACCGAGAAGGTAAGAAATGGGACCGAGAAGGTATGATATGGGACCGAGAAGGTAAGAAATGGGACCGAGAAGGTATGAATGGGACGAGAAGGTAAGAAATGGACTGAGAAAGGTAAGAATGGGACCGAGGAATTATATGGACCATGGAACTGAGAATAAGAAATGGGACGACTGAGAATAAGAATGGGACTGAGAAAGGTAAGGAATGGGACGGAGGTAAGAATGGAGCTGAGAGAATGGGACAGAAGGTAAGGAATGGGACGAGAAGGTAAGGAATGGGACCGGTAAGGAAGACAAGGGAGAGAATGGGTAAGAAATGGGACGGAAGGTAATGAAATGGTGGGAGGTGAATGGACCACAGAAGGTTATACAGTGGTTGGTCAGTGGTGGACCAACACATTGGACTGAGTAAATAGGTGGCTGAGTGACTAGGAATGGGACTGGAAATAAGAATGTGGACCGTTAGATAATAAGAGGCATGGGACATGGGAAATAAATGTTGTGAAATGGGAGATTAATAAGGTGTGGTCTGTGGAGCAATGGGACAGGATAAGGAATGGGACAGTGTAAGGATGGACAGTGTAAGGAATGGGAGGGTAAGATGGGACAGATAATAGAACTGAAAAGGTAATGGACCACAGAGGTTACTGGTGCTGGGAGGTTAATGGACCACAAAGGTTCATACAGGTGGTTGGTCCAGTGGTGGACCAACCACCTTTATTAACTAGGTTAACATAGGTGGCTGGTGGAGGTGGACCTAGGTTAATATAGGTAGCTGGTCCAGTGTGGACCGCATTAAATTAATATAAGAGAAGTCCAGTGGTGGACCACACTGGGATAATACAGGTGGATGGTCCAGTGTGGACCACACTGGGAGGTTAATATAGGTGGTTGGTCCAGTGGTGGACCACACTGGGAGGTTAATATAGGTGGTTGGTCCAGTGGTGGACCACACTGGGAGGTTAATACTGGTGGTTGGTCCAGTGGTGGACCACACTGGGAAGTTTATAATATAGGTGGCTGGTCCAGTGGTGGACCACACTGGGAGGTTGATATAGGTGGTTGGTCCAGTGGTGGACCACAATGGGAGGTTAATATAGGTGGTTGGTCCTGTAGTGGACCACACTGGGAGGTTAATATAGGTGGTTGGTCCAGTGGTGGAGCACACTGGGAGATTATAGGTGGTTGGTCCAGTGGTGGAGCACACTGGGAGATTATAGGTGGTTGGTCAAGTGGTGGACCACAATGGGAGGTTAATATAGGTGGTTGGTCCAGTGGTGGAGCACACTGGGAGATTATAGGTGGTTGGTCCAGTGGTGGAGCACACTGGGAGATTATAGGTGGTTGGTCCAGTGGTGGAGCACACTGGGAGATTATATAGGTGGTTGGTCCAGTGGTGGAGCCACAATGGGAGATTATAGGTGGTTGGTCCAGTGGTGGAGCACACTGGGAGATTATAGGTGGTTGGTCCAGTGGTGGACCACAATGGAAGGTTAATATAAGTAGCTGGTCCAGTGGACCGCAGTGTGAGGTTCACCTTGGCCTGGTAGACGCGCCAGGTGGTCCTGGTCCACCAGCTGGTTCTTGAGGAGATACTTGACAGCTGGAGCACACCCCACGGGGTCCCCCCCCTCACCCCCCCCATCACTCTCCCCCCCAACAACAACAACAACAACAAACAACAACAACAGCCGCCACATCACTTTTTTTTTTCGCGGCCAAAAATTTCTTTCGTTTTTCACCGAAAAAAAAGAATCGCAAACAAAAACAGCACTGGGGGGGGGGGGACGCGTCCCCTGGGGCTGTATCTCAGTGGGTGTGAGGCTCTAGCTCCCGGGCAGCTAGCCAGTGGGTAGATCCAGTGGTGCAGGTGGGGAAGTGGGTGTCACGGAGGGGGGGTTTATGAGGAGGAGGAGCGGCTATAACCCTCCCTCGACGAGGTCTCACTCACAAGTGACGAGCTGAGCATTGATCCACCACCACATTGCCCGCACCCGTTGTCTCTGTTATCGTACCGCCCATCACTCATCCAAACTATACACATACATCTATATACATCCATTTTAAACATAAACACTCCATCTCAACACTTACTTACAACTCAATATAAATCATATAATTTAAAACCATTTCCTAGACTATATACATAGATTAAAAGCTGGATTCATCTACTCTTTTATATCACGTGGGAAATGGATATTAATGGGGTTTGTTTCTTGGGAATGGGAGGTTTAATGCCATGGATTAATAGGCATTTATGGGCATGATGGGATTCCGGTTGTTTAGCAAGAATGATGGGATTATGGTGGATGGGTTGTGCGTCTGGCAGGCAAGAAGCTAGCAAGGGTATTCAAGCAGACATGTGTACGTGTCTGGTGTACACACACACACACACACACACACACACACACACACACACACACACACACACACACACACACACACACACACACACACGCATACACACACACGCACACACACACACACACACACACACACACACACACAACACACATACACAACACACACACACACACACACACACACACACAAACACACACAGTATAGTTTAGATGGCAAAAGACTGCAAACCTCACTCAAGGAAAAAGATCTGGGGGTGAGTATAACACCGAGCATATCTCCTGAGGCACACATCAATCAGATAACTGCTGCAGCATACGGGCGCCTGGCAAACCTACGGATAGCGTTCCGATACCTCAGTAAGGATCGTTTAAGACTCTGTATACTATCTACGTCAGGCCCATACTGGAGTATGCAGCACCAGTTTGGAATCCACACCTAGTCAAGCACGTCAAGAAATTAGAGAAAGTGCAAAGGTTTGCAACAAGACTAGTCCCAGAGCTACGGGGATTGTCCTACGAAGAAAGGTTGAGGGAAATCGGCCTGACGACACTGGAGGACAGGAGGGTCAGGGGAGACATGATAACGACATATAAAATACTGTGCAGAATAGACAAGGTGGACAAAGACGGGATGTTCCAGAGATGGGACACAGACACAAGAGGTCACAATTGGAAGTTGAAGACTCAGATGAATCAAAGGGATGTTAGGAAGTATTTCTTCAGTCATAGAGTAGTCAGGCCGTGGAATAGCCTAGAAAGTGACGTAGTGGAGGCGGGAACCATACATAGTTTTAAGGCGAGGTATGATAGAGCTCATGGGCAGGGAGAGAGAGGACCTAGTAGCAATCAGCGAAGAGGCGGGGCCAGGAGCTGCGACTCGACCCCTGCAACCACAAATAGGTGAGTACAAATAGGTGAGTACACACACACACACACACACACACACACACACACACACAGCTGTCTATACACTCAAAGTACAGAGATTGAAGGTCTTCCAGCAGTTATTTAAGTAGCTAGTTAAATCTAACTAGAACAGGAAGGTCATCCTTCAAGCTAGCAGCCCAGGAGGATGATGGTAGCAGCCCAGGAGGATGATGGTAGCAGCCCAGGTGGGTGATGGTAGCAGCCCAGGTGGGTGATGGTAGCAGCCCAGGTGGGTGATGGTAGCAGCCCAGGTGGGTGATGGTAGCAGCCCAGGTGGGTGATGGTAGCAGCCCAGGTGCGTGATGGAACTAGAGTGGCAGGAAAGGTTTAGTGAGTTTTTAAACAAATGGGAAAGATGTCTGTAGAGACAAGGAATGGGAGATGAGCAGCAGCTGCCGAGGCAAAGGTATAGAGCCTGGAGGAGGAAGTGGAAGAGCTGCAGGAAGGAATGGGGAGACGAGATGGGAGGAACAGCAGTGGCAGGTGAAAGGACTGAAGGAACAACAGTAGCAGGTGAGGGGACTGAAGAACAACAGTGCAACAGTGGCAGGTGAGGGGACTGAAGGAACAACAGTGGCAGGTGAGGGACTGAAGGAACAACAGTGGCAGGTGAGGGGACTGAAGGAACAACAGTGGCAGGTGAGGGGACTGAAGGAACAACAGTGGCAGGTGAGGGGACTGAAGGAACAACAGTGGCAGGTGAGGGGACTGAAGGAACAACAGTGGCACGTCAGGGGACTGAAGGAACAACAGTGGCAGGTGAGGAGACTTTAGGAACAACAGCAGCAGGTGAGGGGACTGAAGGAACAACAGTGGCAGGTGAAAGGACTGAAGGAACAACAGTGGCAGGTGAGGAGACTGAAGGAACAACAGCAGCAGGTGAGGGACTGAAGGAACAACAGTGGCAGGTGAGGGGACTGAAGGAACAACAGAGGCAGGTGAGGGGACTGAAAGAACAACAGATTGGTCTATCAAGGAACCCGGCAAGACTGGTCTATCAAGGAACCCTGGAAGATTGGTCTGGTAAGGAACCCAGGAAGATTGGTCTAATCAGGTAACCAGGAAGATTAGTTGGCAAGGAACCCAGGAGATTAGTCTGGAAAGGAACCAGGAGATTGGGTTCTGGAAGGAACCCAGGAAGATTGGTCTGGTAAGGAACCCAGGAAGATTGGTCTGGCAAGGAACCCAGGAAGATTGGTCTGGCAAGGAACCCAGGAAGATTGGTCTATCAAGGAACCCGAAGATTAGTCTGGCATGGAACCCAGGAAGATTGGTGTCTATCAAGGAAACCCAGGGAAGATTAGTCTGGCAAGGAACCAAGGAAGATTGGTCTATCAAGGAACCCAGGAAGATTAGTCTGGCAAGGAACCCAGGAAGATTGGTCTATCAAGGAACCCAGGAAGATTAGTCTGGCAAGGAACCCAGGAAGATTGGTCTATCAAGGAACCCAGGAAGATTAGTCTGGCAAGGATAAAAAAACCCAGGAAGACTTGGGTCTATCAAGGAACCCAGGAAGATTGTCTATCAAGGAACCCAGAAGATTGGTTTCTATCAAGGAACCACCAGGAAATATTGGTCTATCAAGGAAACCCAGGAAGATTGGTCTATCAAGGAACACAGGAAGATGGTCTATTCAAGGAAAACCCAGGAAGATTGGTTCTATCAAGGAAGAACCCAGGAAGATTGGTTCTATCAAGGAACCCAGGAAGATTGGTCTATCAAGGAACCCAGGAAGATTGGTCTATCAAGGAACCCAGGAAGATTGGTCTATCAAGGAACCCAGGAAGATTGGTCTATCAAGGAACCCAGGAAGATTGGTCTATCAAGGAAACCCAGGGAAAGATTGGTCTATTCAGGAACCCAGGAAGACTGGTCTATCAAGGAAGAAATCAAGACAGCAAGGATCAAGAGAATATATATATATTTACTAACGAGCTGAGGGGGCGTTGACCCCCCGAAACCCACTCCAGGTATACCAGTCATGTACAAGGTATACCAGTACATGTACAAGGTATACAGTACATGTACAAGGTATACCCAGTACATGTACAAGGTATACCAGTACATGTACAAGGTATACCAGTAAATGTACAAGGTATAAGTACTGTTACAAGGTATACAGTACATGTACAAGGTATACCAAGTACATGTACAAGGATATACCCAGTACATGTACAAGGTATACCAGTACATGTACAAGGTATTATACAGATCTTAGCTGACATCTGTAACATACTACTTTATAGAAAGTTGCTGGTTATGCTGAGCATTTCCGCAATAGGTTCAGTGTTGTCCCCAGGGATGTGCCCACACCAGTCCACTAACACCAGGATGTTGACCCACACCAGTCCACTACACCCAGGGATGTGACCCACAACCTGTCCACTAACACCCAGGATGTGACCCACACCGTCCACTAACACCCTGGATGCGACCCACACCATTCCACTAACACCCAGGATGCGACTACACCAGTCCAACTATCACCCAGGATGTGACCCACACCAGTCCACTACACCAGGGTGCCACCCACACCCAGTCCACTAACACCCAGGAATGCCACCCATACCAGTCCACTAACACCCGGAGCGACCTACACCGTCCACTAACACCAAGGATGCGAACCTACATCCAGTCCACTAACACCAGGACTTGCGACCCACACCAGTCCACTAACACCAGGATGCGACCCCCACCAGTCCACTAACACCAGTGGATGCCACCCAACCACAGTCCACTACACCGGATGCGACCCTAACCAGTCCACTAACACCCAGGATGCGTCCTACACCAGTCACTAACACCCAGGATGTGACCCCACACCAGTCACTAACACCCAGGATGCGACCCACACCAGTCCACTAACACCAGGATGCGGACCCACACCAGTCCACTAAACACCCGGATGCCACCCACACCAGTCCACTAACACCCAGGATGCGACCCACACCAGTCCACTAAACACCAGGATGCCACCCACACCAGTCCACTAACACCCAGGGATGCGACCCACACCAGTCCATACACCCAAGGAAGCGACCCACACCAGTCCACTAAACACCCAGGATGACACCCACAGTCCATAACACCCAGGATGCGACCACACCAGTCCACTAACACCCAGGATCCACCCACACCAGTCCCTAAACACCAGGATTCGACCCACACTGTCACTAACACCCAGGATGCGACCCACAACAGGTACCCATTTTACTGAGGGGGAACAATGAAAACCGGCGTAAGAAAAACTCGCCCAATTTTTCTACCTCGCTGGGAAATTAGTTTGGTACTCTGATACAGTTTTAATTTCCTCGAGTTTTCCTTAAGGAGAGTAATTAAAAATTTTCAATAAACTTCATATTGTTTTCTGAGGCCCAAATTTAAAGGACTTGGGTTAATGTCCGACTGGGAATTTGAATTTTCGATGGAGGACACAGTCATGCAAATTCTGGTAATACAAGAGCAAAGGAAGACACGGCGGTACTGTGACTCTGTGTCAGATATGGCCCGGTGGGTCACAAGCAGCAGGTTGGAAGGGGTCTGAAGGCAACAAACAGTGGCAGTGAGGAGACTGAAGGAAAACAGCAGCAGGGGAGGGGACTGAAGGAAACAACAGCAGAGGTGTGGGGATGAAGGAACAACAGCAGCAGGTGAGGAGACTGAGGAGCAACAGTAGCAGGGTGAGGGGGACTGGAAGTGAACAACTGATGGCTGGTGAGGGGACTGAAGGAACAACGCAGCAAGTGTGGGGCTGAAGAACAACAGTGTCAGGGTGAGTGGACTGAAGGAACAACAGTGGCAGGTGAGCGAGACACTGAAAGTAACAACAGTGGCAGGTGAGGGTGACTAGAAGGAACATACAGGGCAGCTTCGACGGAGACTGAAGGAACAAACAGTGGCAGGTGGAGGAGACTAAAGTAACAAACAGTGGCAGGTGAGGGAGACTGAAGGAACAACAGTGGCAGTGTGAGGACAACTGATGAAGGAACAAACAGTGGCAGGTGAGGGACCGAAGGAACAACAGTGGCAGGTGAGGGGACTGGAAGGAACAAGGAGTGGCAGGAGAGGAGGTATGGAGGACAAACAGGGCAGGTGAGGGGACTGAAGGAACAACAGTGGCAGGTGAAGAGACTCTGAATGGAACAACAGCAAACAAGGTGTGAGGAGACTGAAGGAACACTAAGTTAAAAAAAAACAGCAGGTGAGGGGGGACTGATGGAACAACAGTGGCAGGTGGGGGGACTTAAGGAACAAACAGTGGCAGGTGCGGGGATGAAGGAACAACAGTGGCAGGTGAGGGGACTGAAGGAACACATTGCAGGTGAGGAGACTGAAGGAACAAATCAGCAGCAGGTTAGGGGACTGAAGGAACAACAGTGGCAGTGGAGGGGGACTGAAGGAAAACAGTGGCAGATGAGGAGATCTCGAAGGAACAACAGCAGCAGGTTAGGGGATGAAGGAACAACAGTGGCAGGTGAGGGGACTGAAGGAACAACAGTGGCAGGTGAGGAGACTGACGGAACAAACAGAGGCATGTGAGGGGATGAGGAACAACAGTGGCAGGTGAGGGGATTGAAGGAAAACAACAGTGGCAGGTGAGGGAGGACCGAAAGAACAACAGTGGCAGGTGAGGAGGACTGAAGGAACAACAGCAGCGGTGAGGGGAATGAAGGAAGAACAGTGGCAGGTGAGGAGACTTGAAGGAACACAGTGGCAGGTGGAGGAGACTGCAAGGTACAACAGCAGCAGGTGAGGGGGATGAAGAGGAACAACAGCAGCAGGTGAGAGGAACTGAAGGGTAACAGCAGTGGCAGTGAAGAGGATGAAGGGAACAACAGCAGCAGGAACAGTGGAAGGTGAGGGGGGTGTGAAGGAACAACAGCAGCAGGTGAGGAGAATTGAGGACCAAACAGCAGCAGGTTGAGGGGGGACTGAAGGGAACAAGTGGCCACGGTTGAGGAGACTGAAGGAACAACAGTGGCAGGTGGGAGACTGAAGGAAACAACAGTGGCAGGTGTGGAGACTGAAGGAAACAACGACCGTTGTGTCACTCCGGTGCAGGGGACTGAAGGAACAACAGTGGCAGGTGAGGAGACTGAAGGAACAACAGTGGCAGGTGAGGAGACTGAAGGAACAACAGTGGCAGGTGAGGGGACTGAAGGAACAACAGTGGCAGGTGAGGGGACTGAAGGAACAACAGTGGCAGGTGAGGGGACTTGAAGGAAACAACACGTGGCAGGGGAGGGAACTGACGGAACATCAGTGGTAGATGAGGGGACTGAAGGAACTACAGAGCAGTGTGAGGAGACTGAAGGAAAACAAAAAGTGGAGGTGAGGGGACTGAAGGAACAAACAGTGGCAGGTGAGGGACTGAAGGAACAAAACAGTGGAGGTGAGGAGGACTGAAGGAACACCAGCAGCAGGTGTGGGGACTGAAGGAAACAACAGTGGCAGGTGAGGGACTGAAGGAACAAAACAGTGGCGTGAGGGGGATGAAGGAAACAACAGTGGCAGGTGAGGAGACTGAAGGAACAACAATCGAGGTGAGGGAGACTGAAGGAACAACAGTGGCAGGTATGAGGAGACTGAAGGAACAAACAACTGTAGGTGAGGGGGACCTGAAGGAAAAACAGCAGCAGGTGAGGAGACTGAAGGAAACAACAGTGGCAGGTCGAGGGACTGAAGGAACAACCAGTGGCAGGTGAAGGGGACTGAAGGAACAACAAGTGGCAGGGTGAGGGGGACTGAAGGAACAACAGTGGCAGTTGAGGGGACTGAAGGAACAACGTGGTGTGATGAGGGGACTGAAGGAACTCAAACAGTGGCAGGTGAGGAGACTGAAGGAACAACAGCAGCAGGTGAGGGGACTGAAGGAACAACAGTGGCAGGTGAGGGGACTGAAGGAACAACAGTGGCAGGTGAGGAGACTGAAAGGAACAACAGTGGCAGGTAGGGACTGAAGGAACAACAGCAGCAGGTGAGGGGACTGGAAGGAAACAACTAGTCGGCAGGTGAGGAGACTGAAGGAACAACAGTGGAGGTGAGTGGCGACTGAAGGAAACACAACGTGGCAGGTTTGAGAGGAGATCTGAAGGGAACATCAGCAGCAGGTGAGGAGACTGAAGGAACAAACAGTGGCAGGTGAGGAGACTGAAGGAACAAACAACAGTAGGGTGAGGGGATGAAGGAACAACAGCAGCAGGAGAGGGGGACTGAAGGAAAAACAGTGGCAGGTGAGGAGAATGAAGGAACAACAACAGTAGGTGAGGGACTGAAAGGAACAACAGCCAGCAGGGTGAGGGGACCTGAAGGAACAACGCAGCAGGTGAGGGGACTGATGGAACAACAGCAGCAGGTGAGTTAGACTGAAGGAAAACACAGTGGCAGGTGAAGGGACTGAAGGAACAACTGTGGCAGGTGAGGAGACTGAAGGAACAAATAAACGTAGGTGAGGGGACTGAAGGAACAAATCAGTGGCAGGTGAGGAGACGGAAGAACAACAGTGGCAGGTGAGGAGACTGAAAGACACAACTGTGGCAGGTGAGGAGACTGAAAAGAACACAGCAGCAGGTGAGTAGACTGAAGGAACAACAGTGGCAGGTGAAGGGACCTGATGGAACAACAGTGGATGTGAGGGCCGGACTAAGGCAACAAACAGGCAGCAAGTGAGGAACTGAAGGAACAAACGTGGCAGGTGAGGAGACTGAAGTACAACAGTGGCAGGTGAGGGAGACTGAAAGAACTAAACAGGGCAGGTGAGGAGGAGACTGAAGGAACGACAGTGGCAGGTGAAGAGGACTGAAGGAACGACAGTGGCAGGGTGAGGAGACTAAAGGAACAAACTGTGGCAGGTGAGGAGGACTGAAGGAAAACAACTGATGGAAGGTGAGGGGACTGAAGGAACGACAGTGGCAGGTGGGAAACTGAAGGAAAAATACTGTGCAGGTGAGGAGACTGAAGGGAAACGGACAGTGGAGGTGAGGAGACTGAAGGAACAACTGGTGGCATGTGAGGGAGGACTGAAGAACAAAGTGGCAGGTGAGGGAACTGAAGGAAAAAAAAACATGCTGTGGCAGGTGAGGAGACTGAATGGTACGACAGTGGCAGGTGGGAGATCGAAGTGTAACAACAGTGGCAGGTGAGGAGCACTGAAGAACAACTGTGGAAGGTGAGGAGACTGAAGGAAACAAACAGTGCAGGTGAGGAGGCTGAAGGAACAAACAGTGGCAGGTGAGGGGACTGAAGGAACAAACAGTGGCAGGTGAGGAGACGGAAGGAACAACAGCAGTTGGTGAAGGGGACTGAAGAACAACAGAAATGGGAGGTGAGAGGACTGAAGGAACAACAGCAGCAGGTGAGGAGACTGAAAAGGAACCAACAGTGGCAGGTGAGGAGACTAAAGGAAACAAAACAGTGGCAGGTGAGGAGGACTGAAGGGAACAAACAGTGGCAGGTGAGTGAGACTGAAGGAAACAAACAGTGGCAGGTGAGGGAAACTGAAGGAACAACAGTGGCAGGTGAGGAGACTGAAGGAACAACAGTGGCAGGTGAGGAGGAGAGCTGAAGGAACAACAGTGCAGGTGAGGGGACTGAAAGGAACAACAGTTGGCAGGTTGAGGAGACTAAAGGAACAACAGTGGCAGGTGAGGGGACTGATGGAACAATAGTGGCAGGTGAGGAGAATGAAGGAAACAACAGCAAGCTGGTGAGGGGACTGAAGGGAACAACAGCGGCAGTGAGGGGACTGAAAGGAACACAGTGGAAGGTGAGGGTGAGGGGACAGAAGGAAACAACAGCTCAGCAGTGAGGAGACTGAAGGAACAACAGTGGACAGGTGAGGGGATGAAGAACAACAGTGGCAGGTGAGGAGACTGAAGGAACAACATGGCAGGTGAGGGGACTGAAGGAACAAACAGTGGAAGGGTCACGGGCGGGAGGGAAAAAACAACAGCAGCAGGTGAGGAGACTGAAGGACAACAGTAGGCAAGTGAGGGAGAAGAAGGACAAACAGTAGCAGTGAGGAGACTGAAGGAACAACAGTGGCAGGTGAGGAGACTGAAGGAACAACAGTGGCAGGTGAGGGGACTGATGGGTACAACAGTGGCAGGTGACGGGACGGGAGGAACAACGCAAAGCAGGTGAGGAGACTGAAGGAGAACAACAGTGGAGGTGAGGGGACTGAGGAAACAACAGTGGCAGGTTGAGGAGACTGAAGGAACAACAGTAGGCAGGTGGGGGACTGAAGGAAACAACAGCACTGGGTGAGGATACTGAAGGGACAACAGTGGCAATTGAGGGGACTGAAGGGACAACAGTGGCAGGTGAGGAGACTGAAGGAACAAACAGTGGCAGGTGAGGAGACTGAAGGAACACGTGGTGGTGAGGGAGACTGAAGGATCAACGTGGCAGGTAGTGAGGGGACCTAAGGAACAAACCCAATAAGGGTGGCAGGGTGAGGGGACTGAAGGAACAACAAGTGGCAGTGAGGAGACTGAAGGAACAACAGTGGCAGGTGAGGGGACTGAAGGAACAACAGTGGGCAGGTGAGGGGAT
The DNA here is from genome assembly GCF_026875155.1 of Cherax quadricarinatus. Lineage (NCBI taxonomy): Eukaryota > Metazoa > Arthropoda > Malacostraca > Decapoda > Parastacidae > Cherax > Cherax quadricarinatus. The sequence continues at coordinate 7,842,445 of NC_069486.1, forward strand.
GAAGAACAACAGTGGCAGGTGACGGAGACTGAAGAACATCGGTTGCAGGTGATGGGACTGAGGAACAAACAGTGGCATGGAGAGGGGACGAAGGAACAACAGTGGCAGGAGAGGGCGGACTCGAAGGAACAACAAGTGGCAGGCGAGGGGACTGAAGGAAACACAAGTGGCAGGAGAGGGGATGAAGGATACAACAGTGGCAGGCGAGGGGATGAAGGAACAAGTGTGGCAGGTGGAGGGGACTGAAAGAAACTACAGCAGCAGGGTTGGGGACCTGAAAGAACAACAGTGGCAGGTGAGGGGACTGAAGGAACAACAGTGGCAGGTGAGGAGACTGAAGGAACAACAGCGGCAGGTGAGGAGACTGAAGGAACAACAGTGGCAGGTGAGGAGACTGAAGGAACAACAGTGGCAGGTGAGGAGACTAAAGGAACAACAGCAGCAGGTGAGGAGACTGAGGAACAACAGTTGCAGCGTGAGGGACTGAAGAACACAACCAGCGGTGAGGGGACTGAAGAACAACAGTGGCAGGTGAGGAGACTGAAGGAACAAACAACAGCAGGTGAGGGGACTGAAAGGAACAACAGTTGGCAGGTTGAGAGACTGAAGGCAACAAAAAAAGACAGGGTTGGCAGGTGAGGAGGGGACTGAAGGAACATTAGCCAGCAGGTGAGGAGGACTGAAGGAAACAACAGTGGCAACGTGAGGGGTCTGAAGGAACACCAGGCAGTAGGTGAGAGGACTGAATGTAACAAACAGTGGGACAGGTGAGGAGACTGAAGTGAACAACACAGAGGTGAGGGGATGAAGGAACAACGTGGCAGGTGGGGGACTGAAGGAACAACAGTGGCAGGTGAGGAGACTAAAGGAAACAACAGCAGCAGGTGAGGGGAGACTGAAGGAACAACAGTGGCAGGTGAGAGGAGACTGAAGAACAATAGCAGCAGGTGTGGAGGAGACTGAAGGAAACAACAGTGGCCACGTGAGGGGGACTGAGGAACAACAGTGGAGGTGTGGCGACTGAAGGAAAATCTGTGGCAGGTTGAGGAGACTGAAGGAAACAACTGTGGCAGGTTGAGGGAACTGAAGGAACGGACCAGTGGAGGTGAAGAGACTGTAGGAACAACAGTGGCAGGTGAGGAGGACTGAAGGAACAACAGTGGGCAGGGGAGAGACTGAAGGAACAACAGTGGAGGTGAGGGGACTGAAGAGATAGAACAACAGTGGAGTGTGAAGAGACTGAATGGAACAACAGCATGTGGGTGAGGGACTGATGGAACAACAGTGGCAGGTGAGGGACTGAAGGAACATCCCAGCAGAAGTGAGGAGACTGAAGGAACAACAGTGGCAGGTGAGGGAGAACTAAAGGGAACAACTGAGGAAGGTGAGGAGAGACTGAAGGAACAAAAGTGGCAGGTGAAGGATGACTGAAGGAACAAACGTTGGGCAGGTGAGGAGATGAAGGAAAACAACAGTGGCTGGGTTAGAGGAGTTGAAGGAACAACAGTGGCAGTGTGAGGTGAGACTGAAGGAACAACAGCAGCAGGGGAGGGAACTGAAGGAACAACAGCGGCCAGGTGAGGAGAACTGAAGAACAAACAGTGGCCAGGTGAGGAGGACTCTGAAGGAACAACAGTGGAGGTGAGGAGCTGAAGGAACAACAGTGGCAGGTGAGGAGAATGAAGGAACAAACAGTGGCAGGTGAGGGACTGAAAGGAACGACAGTGGCAGGTGAGGGGACTTGAAGGAACAACAGTGGCAGTGAGAGATTGAAGGAACAACGTGGCAGGTGAGGAGACGAAGAACAACAGTGGCAGGTGAGGAGACTGAAGAGGAACAACAGTGGCAGGTGAGGAGCTGAAGGAACAACAGTGGGCAGGTGAGGAGACGAAGGAACAACAGTGGGCAGGTGAGGAGACTGAAGGAACAACAGTGGCAGGTTGAGGGAGACTGAAGAACAACAGGTGGCAGGGGTGAGGAGAAGCCAGGTACAACAGTTGGCAGGTGAGACACTGTGTAAGGAACAACAGTGGCAGGTGCGGACACTGAGGAACAGCAGGGCAAGGTGAGGAGACTGAAGGAACAACAGTGGCAGGTGAGGAGACTGAAGGAACAACAGTGGCAGGTGAGGAGACTGAAGGAACAACAGTGGCAGGTGAGGGGACTGAAGGAACAACAGTGGCAGGTGAGGAAAGGAAAATAATGAAGGAAACAACAGTGGCCAGGTGAGGAGACTGAAGTAAACAACAGTGGCAGGTTGAGGAGACTGAAGGAACAACAGTGGCAGGTGAGGGGATGAAGTACGCGATGGAGCTAGGGAGACTTGTGTGGAAATACCATCAGACAACCAGGAGGTCGAGGAAAATGAAGGTGGACAACGAAGGTGTTGAAGAGAGAGAGGAGAGAGAGAGAGAAGAGAGAGAGTGGGAAGAAGAGAGAGGAGGAGATAGGAGAGAGAGAGAGAGAGGGAGATTGAGAGAGAGAGAGAGAGAGAAGGAGAGAGAGAGGAGAGAGAGAGAGGAGAGAGAGAGAAACATAGATAGAGAGACAGAGACAAGACAGGACAGGGACAGATTAGGACAGACGTCACTGATGATCCACAGGTTTCAGGAGGTACAGAAAAAAATACGATAAAACTCAACAGGTGATGGAAACAACGTATCAATGACATCCTTCGGAACTCACATCCAGGGAGGTGCCATCCCAGCTGAACATTATCACAGGCTTAAAAACATACTGGAGTTTACCTGGGAGAGAGTTTCCCGGGGGTCAACGCCCCCTGGCCCGGGTCTGGTGACAGGCCTCCTGGTGGATCAGAGCCTGATAACAGGCTGTTACTGCTGGCTGCACGCTACCAACTAGTACGAGCCACAAGCCGGCTGGTCAGGAATGTCTTTAGTTGGCATTGTCCAGTGCCAGCTGAAGACTGTCAGGGGTCTGTTGGTAAATCCCCCTTATGTGTGCTGGGAGGCAGTTTGAAAGTCTCGGGTCCCTGACACTTATTGTATGGTCTCTTAACGTGCTAGTGACACACCTGGTTTTCATTGGGGGATGTTGGCATCGTCTGCCAAGTCTTTTGCTTTCGTAGTGAGGATTTTCGTGTGCAAGATTCGGTACTAGTCCCTCTAGGATTTTCCAGGTGTATATAATCATGTATCTTCCCACCTGCGTTTCCAGGGAGTAAGGGTTTAGGAACCTCAAGCACTCCCTGTATTTGAGGGTGTTTTATTCTCCGTTATGCGCGCAGTTGAAGGTTTCTCGTACATTTTCTAGGTCGGCAATTTACCTGCCTGAAAGGTGCTGTTAGTGTTGCATCAATATCCAGCCTAGATAGACAAGTGACCTGAAAGAGGTGTCAGCATGGCATTGGACCTCCTAGTTTTGAAGGTTTCTCATTATCCATCCTGTCATTTTCTTGCAGATGCGATTGCTACAATGTTATGGTCCTTGAATGTGAGATCCTCCGACATAATCATCCAGGTCTTTGACGTTGGTGTTTTCGATCATTTTGTGGCCAGAATTTGTTTTGTACTCTGATGAAGATTTAAACTTTCTGTGTTACCATATCTGAGTAATTGAATGAAATTTCTCATCATTGAACTTCATATTGGGTTTTCTGCAGGCCCACTGAAAAAGATTTGGTTGATGTCCGCCGGAGCTTGCAGTGTCTGCAATGGAGGAACTGTCATGCAGATTCGGGTTTATTGTCATTCATCTGCAAAGGAAGACACGGTGCTGTGGCTGACATTCCTTGTCAGTTTTGAGGGATGGAGGAACAAAGATGGGAAAAGGGGCGAGTAAGTACTGTGCCTTGTGGAACAGAGCTTTTCACCATAGCTTGCCTCAGACTTACTCAGTGGACGACTTCTCTCTGTGTTCTGTTAGTGAGGATATTATAGATCCATCGACCGCTTTTCCCTGTTATTCCTTTAGCACGCATTTTGTGCGCTATTACGCAATGGTCACACTTGTCGAAGGCTTTTTGCAAATCTGTATATATTACATCTCATTCTTTTGTCTTCTAGTGATCTAGGACCTTGTCGTAGTGTCCATTAGTTGAGACAGACAGGAGCGACCCTGTTCCTAAACCCATGGTGCCCTAGGGTTGTGTAATCTGATGGGTTTCTAGATGGGTGGTGATAATTGCTTCTTAGGAACCCTTCAAAGATTATTGATGATATGGGATGTTAGTTGCTATCGGTCTGTAGTTCTTTTCTGTTGCTTTACTGCCCCTTTGTGGGTGGGGCTATGTCATGGGGGACCACGACCCCGTGTCCATGCTCCCTCTCCATAGGATGGAAAAGGCTCGTGATAGGGGCTTCTTGCGTTCTTGATGGACACGGAGTTCCATTGAGTCTGGCCCTGGGGTAGAGTGCATGGGCATGTCATTTATCGCCTGTTCGAAGTCATTGGCGTCAGGATAACATCGGATAGGCTTTTGTGTTAACAAATTCTGTGGCTCTCTCATTAAAAATTCAATTTTGATCTTCGGACTCTCAGTCTGGTAGCGGTTGCTAAAAACTGAGTCATATTGGGACTTGAGTTAGCTCCGCCTCAGTTCCATGCTGTCATCTGTGTAGGACCCATCTTGTTTAAGTAGGGGCCCAATACTGGACGTTGTTCTCGACTTTGATTTGGCATAGGAGAAGAAATACTTTGGGTTTCTTTCGATTTCATTTATGGCTTTTAGTTCATCCCGCGATTCCTGACTCCTATAAGATTCCTTTAGCTTAGGTTCGATGCTTGCTATTTCTCTGACCAGTGTCTCCCTACGCATTTCAGATATATTGACCTCTTTTAGCCATACTGGAGGTGGAAAACTCACCACAGTACTGGTACAAGGCAGGATCATGTACTAAACTAACCATCACCATAGTACTGGTACAAGGCAGGATCATGTACTAAACTGACCATCACCACAGAACTGGTACAAGACTGGATCATGTACTAAACTGCTCATCACCATAGTACTGGTACAAGACAGGATCTGTATAAAAGACTCCTCAACCACAGAACTGGTACAAGACAGGATCATGTACTAAACTGCCCATCACCATAGTACTGGTACAAGACAGGATCATGTACTAAACTGACCATCACCACAGTACTGGTACAAGACAGGATCATGTACTAAACTGACCATCACCACAGAACTGGTACAAGACAGGATCATGCAGTATCATGCAGTAGACACAAATGTTAAGACACAGAAAATTATTAGTGTATGTACCTGGAAAGGGACAGAACAAGAAAGGAATGAGAGAGCAGAGGGAACAAAGGTGCCAGAGGCATTAACAAGGAGACAAGGCGTGGAAGCTTTTAGCTTATGGAGCGACCCAACCCATCACAGCCTCCACAATCTTCACACCCACATAACCACCCACACTCCACATCCACAGTCCCCACTCACTCAGTACAAACACCTGCCCCACAACTACCTCACAAAATCTTACCTCTCACCCACACCCTCAACCCACTCCAACCCCTTCCACCCCTGACCCATCAGCAAGGACTGGGAATCCAGAAACTCATGAATTGGAACACAGTAATGGAAAAGAAGCTGAAGGTGTGGTACACTAATGGAGTATACTTGGAGTATATCTGGAGTATACCTGAAGTATACCTGAAATATACTTTAAGTATACTTGGAGTATACCTGAAGTATGCCTGGAGTATACCTGAAGGATGTTCTGGGAGTCAATGTTGCCGTGGCTGGTCATGGAGGGCCTCATGGTGATCATGGCCTGATTCACCCAGGTGTTATACTGTCTGCATACCATCCAACTTATGAACCACAGCCCGGTTGGTCAGCCACTGACCAACCGGGCTGATAACAGTTGCGATCTTCCCAACTGGGTATCAAATGCTGAGGAAAGATGGAGGAAAAAGGGGAGGCGTTGCACTGTTCCTCAAACACCAGAAAAGCTTTGAGGAGATGGGAGGACTGGGCAGATGGGAAGTAGATGACTACACAGTAGGAACACTGAAGCCCAGGGATCCCAATGTGGTGATAGCAGTGATGTACAACCCTCCACTAAACAACAGTAATATACAACCCTCCACTACACAACAGAAACATACAACCCTCCACTAAACATTAGTAATAAGCAACCTCACTAAACAAACAGAGATGTACAAGTCTCACATTAAACAGTACTACACAACCCTCTGCTAACACAAACAGTAATATAAACCCCCACCCTCTTTATCTAAAGAACAGTAATATACACCCTCTATTTAAAACAGTAATATACAACTCTCCATTTAAACGCAACCAGTGACGTTACATCTCTCATTAAACACAGTTAATTACACAATCCTCACTAAACAGCAGAGACAAGACAAAGAGTGCAATGCGGGATACACTTTCTGAGGTGGACTAGAAGGGACCCACATGGGCAAGACAAACTACAGGTCTAGGGTCTTTTAACACAATGGAGGAACTGACTGGAGATCCTAGGTCACCACAGAAGCAGGAAACTTGGAGGACAAAACAGAGGGGAGGTTTGAACCAGGGAAGCTGGACCTGGTATTCACCCTGGTGGTTATGATATGAAGGGATTTTAACATTATGACAAGTCCCTCAGGTGGTTAGGTGATCCAGGGTAACCATGGAGTAGTCAAGGGAGAGTCAGGGGAGTCATAGGGGAGTCAGTCAGTGGAGAGTCTGGGAAAGGGGGAATCCTACAAGTGTGAGTCAGTGAGAGTATGAGATGTCAGTTTTACTCAGAGTGGATTCCCCTGACGTCTGCCTCAAGTCTGCCACACAGACTCGCTCTATCTACACCTTCAGATAGATAGTAGCTACAGCAACAAGGGACGTGTCTATTGACACTCTAACCATAACTTCCGATAGACAACAAACAGGAATCAAGACACGTGTCTATTGAGGAGGTATCCACACACACAACACACACACCAACACACACACACACACCACCCACACACACATACCAACACACCACACAACACACACACCACACACACTACACACACGCACACCACACACACACACACCCACACAACATACACACCACACACACACACACACACACACACACACACACACACACACACAAACAGTAAGGGCAAGAAAGAGACGGCGTGGGTAGAACTGCATTTTCTTGGGACTGTTATTTACCTGGAGAGGGTTTCGGGGGGTCAACGCCCCCGCGGGCCGGTTGAGACCAGGCCTTGTGTTGTAAAGAAGGCTTTTGACAACCAGTTCCACACAAGAGATTAGTGCCAAGCTGGGGACCAAGCAGGTTATAATATAGGGAAGGTACTGCAGATGGATCAGAGAATTACCTGAAAGGGAGGCAACAACGAGTTCATGGTATGTGAGGAGGTTTTTCAGACGTGGGCCCTGTGACAAGCGGGGGGGTTCCACAGGGGTCAGTCGTATTACGACCTGTGCTGTTTCTGGTATATGCGAATAACATGACAGAAGGGATAGACTCGGAAGTGTCCCTGTCTGCAGACGATGTGAAGCTAATGAGGAGATTTCAGTCGGAGGAGGACCAGGCAGCAGGACTACAAGGGATTGGGAAGGTTGCAAGCTGGGTCCAGCAACTGGCTCCTAGAAGTTTAACCCGCAAGTGGAAAGACATGATGAAGATCGGGGGAAGGCAAAGAAGACCGCAGAGTACGGTCTAAGGGGCTAAAGACTGCAACCCTCTCTCAAGGAAAAGGATCTGGGGGTGAGAATTGTACCGAACACATCTCCTGAAGCGCACATCAACCAAATAACTGCTGCAGCATTTGAGCGACTAGCAAACCTAAGAATAGCGTTCCGGCACCTCAGTAAGGAATCATTCAAGACTCTGTACACAGTGTAAGTCAGGCCCATATTTGAGTATGCAGCACCAATCTGGAACCCACACCTAGTCAAGCACATCAAGAAATTAAGAGAAAGTACAAAGGTTTGCAACGCGACTGGTGCCGGAGCTAAGGGGCATGTCCTACGAGGAAAGGTTCATGGGAAATCAACCTGACGACACTGGAGGACAGGAGGTGGGAGAGATAGGGGAGGACATGATAACAACATATAAAATACTGAGAATGGAATAGTTTGGAGAGTGATGTAGTGGAGGCACGATCCATACATAGCTTTAAGAAGAAGTACGACAAGGCTCATGGAGTAGGACCTAGTAGCGATCAGCGAAGAAGCGGGGTCAGGAGCTGTGATTCAACCCTTGTAACCACAATTAGGTGGGTACAATTAGGTGAGTACACACACACTTATGGAGCAGGGAGAGAGTGGACCTAGCGGTGACCAGTGAAGAGGCAGGGCCAGGAGCTATGACTCGACCCCTGCAACCACAATTAGGTGAGTACACACACAAGCTTTACATCTCACGGTAACTAGTGTATCCTATAAAAGGAATCCCAGAGAGCAGGAGGAAGAGTCAGGGGGAACCCAGGAAGATTGGTCTGGCAAAGAACCCAGGAAGATTGGTCTGGCAAGGAACCCAGGAAGATTGGTCTGGCAAGGAACCCAGGAAGATTGGTCTGGCAAGGAACCCAGGAAGATTGCTCTATCAAGGAACCCAGGAAGATAGTCTATAAGGAACCCACGTAGATTGGTCTATCAAGGAACCCTGGAAGATAGGTCTATCAAGGAACCCAGGAAAAAAAAAGATTGTCTATCAGGAACCAGAAGATTGGTCTGGTAAGGAACCCAGAAGAATTGGTTCTGGTAAGGAGCCCAGGAAGATTGGTCTATCAAGGAACCCAGGAAGATTGGTCTATCAAGGAACCCAGGAAGACTGGTCTATCAAGGAACCCAGGAAGATTGGTCTGGTAAGGAACCCAGGAAGATTGGTCTATCAAGGAACCCAGGAAGATTAGTTGGCAAGGAACCCAGGAGATTAGTCTGGAAAGGAACCAGGAGATTGGGTTCTGGAAGGAACCCAGGAAGATTGGTCTGGTAAGGAACCCAGGAAGATTGGTCTGGCAAGGAACCCAGGAAGATTGGTCTGGCAAGGAACCCAGGAAGATTGGTCTATCAAGGAACCCGAAGATTAGTCTGGCATGGAACCCAGGAAGATTGGTGTCTATCAAGGAAACCCAGGGAAGATTAGTCTGGCAAGGAACCAAGGAAGATTGGTCTATCAAGGAACCCAGGAAGATTGGTCTGGCAAGGAACCCAGGAAGATTGGTCTATCAAGGAACCCAGGAAGATTAGTCTGGCAAGGAACCCAGGAAGATTGGTCTATCAAGGAACCCAGGAAGATTGTCTGGCAAGGATAAAAAAACCCAGGAAGACTTGGGTCTATCAAGGAACCCAGGAAGATTGTCTATCAAGGAACCCAGAAGATTGGTTTCTATCAAGGAACCACCAGGAAATATTGGTCTATCAAGGAAACCCAGGAAGATTGGTCTATCAAGGAACACAGGAAGATGGTCTATTCAAGGAAAACCCAGGAAGATTGGTTCTATCAAGGAAGAACCCAGGAAGATTGGTTCTATCAAGGAACCCAGGAAGATTGGTCTATCAAGGAACCCAGGAAGATTGGTCTATCAAGGAACCCAGGAAGATTGGTCTATCAAGGAACCCAGGAAGATTGGTCTATCAAGGAACCCCAGGAGATTGGTCTTTCAAGGAAACCCAGGGAAAGATTGGTCTATTCAGGAACCCAGGAAGACTGGTCTATCAAGGAAGAAATCAAGACAGCAAGACTCAAGAGAATAATATATAATATTTACTACCGGGCTGAGGGGGCGTTGACCCCCGAAACCCACTCCAGGTATACCAGTACATGTACAAGGTATACCAGTACATGTACAAGGTATACCAGTACATGTACAAGGTATACCAGTACATGTACAAGGTATACCAGTACATGTACAAGGTATACCAGTAAATGTACAAGGTATAAGTACTGTTACAAGGTATACAGTACATGTACAAGGTATACCAAGTACATGTACAAGGATATACCCAGTACATGTACAAGGTATACCAGTACATGTACAAGGTATTATACAGATCTTAGCTGACATCTGTAACATACTACTTTATAGAAAGTTGCTGGTTATGCTGAGCATTTCCGCAATAGGTTCAGTGTTGTCCCCAGGGATGTGCCCACACCAGTCCACTAACACCAGGATGTTGACCCACACCAGTCCACTACACCCAGGGATGTGACCCACAACCTGTCCACTAACACCCAGGATGTGACCCACACCGTCCACTAACACCCTGGATGCGACCCACACCATTCCACTAACACCCAGGATGCGACTACACCAGTCCAACTATCACCCAGGATGTGACCCACACCAGTCCACTACACCAGGGTGCCACCCACACCCAGTCCACTAACACCCAGGAATGCCACCCATACCAGTCCACTAACACCCGGAGCGACCTACACCGTCCACTAACACCAAGGATGCGAACCTACATCCAGTCCACTAACACCAGGACTTGCGACCCACACCAGTCCACTAACACCAGGATGCGACCCCCACCAGTCCACTAACCCCCAGGATGCCACCCACAACCAGTCCACAAACACCCAGGATGCGACCCCACCAGTCCACTAAACACCCAGGATGCGACCTACACCAGTCCACTAACACCCAGGATGTGAACCACCCCAGTCCACTAACACCCAGGATGCGACCCACACCAGTCCACTAACCCCCAGGATGGGGACCCACACCAGTCCACTAACACCCGGGATGCCACCCACACCAGTCCACTAACACCCAGGATGCGACCCACACCAGTCCACTAACACCCAGGATGCCACCCACACCAGTCCACTAACACCCAGGATGCGACCCACACCAGTCCACTAACACCCAGGATGCGACCCACACCAGTCCACTAACACCCAGGATGCCACCCACACGTCCACTAACCCCCAAGGATGCGACCCAACCAGTCCACTAACACCCAGGATGCCACCCACACCAGTCCACTAACACCCAGGATGCGACCCACACCAGTCCACTAACACCCAGGATGCGACCCACACCAGGTACCCATTTTACTGATGGGGAACATGAACAACCGGCGTAAAGAAACACGCCCAATTTTTCTACCCTCGCTGGGAATTTGTTTTGTACTCTGATACAGTTTTAATTTCCTCGAGTTTTCCATAGGAGAGTAATTAAAAATTTTCAATAAACTTCATATTGTTTTCTGAGGCCCATTTAAAGACTTGGTTAATGTCCGACTGGAAATTTTGAATTTTCGATGGAGGACACAGTCATGCAAATTCTGGAAACAAGAGCAAAGGAAGACACGGCGGTACTGTGACTCTGTGTCAGATATGGCCCGGTGGTCTGGTGGCTAAAGCTCCCGCTTCACACACGGAGGGCCCAGGTTCGATTCCCGGCGGGTGGAAATTCCGACACGTTTCCTTACACCTATTGTCCTGTTCACCTAGCAGCAAATAGGTACCTGGGTGTTAGTGGACTGGTGTGGGTGGCATCCTGGGGGACAAGATTAAGGACCCCAATGGAAATAAGTTAGACAGTCCTCGATGACGCACTGACTTTCTTGGGTTATCCTGGGTGGCTAACCCTCCGGGGTTAAAAATCCGAACGAAATCTTATGTTATCTTATCTTATCTTATGTGAACGAGGAACAGGATGGGAGCGAGTACTGTACCTTGTGGAACAGAGTTTATCACTGTATCCTCCACTGACTTTACTCTGTTTACTATTACTATTTATGTTTTACTTGTTAAGAAGTTATAGATCCATCTACCCACTTTTCCTGTTATTCTTTTATTATCCATTTTGTGTGCTAGTACACCATGGTCACATTTGTTAAAGGCTTTCATAAAGTCTGTATACTATATCACCATTTTGTTTGTCCTCCAGTGCATCCAAGACCATGTCATGGTGGTCCAGTAGTTGTGAGAAGCTGGAGCGACCATCCAAGACCATGTTATAGTGGTCCAGTAGTTGTGAGAGGCAGGAGCGACCATCCAAGACCATGTCATAGTGATCCAGTAGTTGTGAGAGAGGCAGGGGCCACATCCAAGACCATGTTATAGTGGTCCAGTAGTTGTGAGAGGCAGGAGCGACCATCCAAGACCATGTTATAGTGGTCCAGTAGTTGTGAGAGGCAGGAGCGACCATCCAAGACCATGTTATAGTGGTCCAGTAGTTGTGAGAGGCAGGAGCGACCATCCAAGACCAATGTTTATAGTGGTCCAGTAGTTGTGAGAGGCAGGAGCGACCATCCCAAGACCATGTCATAGTGATCCAGTAGTTGTGAGAGGCAGGAGCGACCATCCAGACCATGTTATAGTGGTCAGTAGTTGTGAGAGGCGGAGCGGACCATCCAAGACCATGTTATAGTGGTCCAGTAGTTTTTGAGAGGCAGGAGCGACCATCCAAGACCATGTTATAGTGGTCCAGTAGTTGTGAGAGGCAGGAGCGACCATCCAAGACCATGTCATAGTGATCCAGTAGTTGTGAGAGGCAGGAGCGACCATCCAAGACCATGTTATAGTGGTCCAGTAGTTGTGAGAGGCAGGAGCGACCATCCAAGACCATGTTATAGTGGTCCAGTAGTTGTGAGAGGCAGGAGCGACCATCCAGGACCATGTCATAGTGATCCAGTAGTTGTGAGAGGCAGGAGCGACCATCCAAGGGCCATGTTATAGTGGTTTCCCGTAGTTGTGAGAGGCTTTGGGGCGACCATCCAAGACCCTGGTATAGTGGTCCAGTAGTTGGAGAGGCAGGGGCGAAATCCAAGACCATGTTATTTGTGGTCCAGTAGTTGGTGAGAGGCAAAGGAGCGACCATCCAAAACCATGTCATGTGGTCCAGTAGTTGTGAGAGGCAGGAGCGACCATCCAAGACCATGTTATAGTGGTCCAGTAGTTGTGAGAGGCAGGAGCGACCATCCAAGACCATGTCATAGTGGTCCAGTAGTTGTGAGAGGCAGGAGCGACCATCCAAAACCATGTTATAGTGGTCCAGTAGTTGTGAGAGGCAGGAGCGACCATCCAAAACCATGTCATAGTGGTCCAGTAGTTGTGAGAGGCAGGAGCGACCATCCAAAACCATGTCATAGTGGTCCAGCAGTTGTGAGAGGCAGGAGCGACCATCCAAGACCATGTCATAGTGGTCCAGTAGGTGTGAGAGGCAGAAACAACCTGCTCTAAACCCATGCTGCCCTGGGTTGTGCAACTGTGGGTATCCAAATACTGGGCGACCTGTCTTAGAACCCTTTCAAAGATTTTTATGAAGTGGGATGTTAGTGCTATCAGTTTGTAATTCTTTCAAATTGCTTTACTGCCACCTTTATGGAATGGGGCTATATCTGTTGTTTTTAGTGACTATGAGATGACCCTTGTGTCTATGCTCCCTCTCCATGGAATATTTAAATCAAGTGCAAAAGGTTTCTTGCAGTTTTTGATGAACACGGAGTTCCAAGAGTCTGGGCCTGGGGCAGAGTACATGGCCATGTCATGGTGTTAGGATTATATTAAATTCTTTAATCAAATTTTGAGTCTCGGTCATAAAAAATTCATCTAGATTGTCGACCCTTAGTCTGATTAATGGCTCACTAAATGCTCTGTCATACTGGAACTCCAGCACCTCACTAGATGAGTTTGATAATAAAATGGAGAGGATGGCTACAGAGAGCAAGAAGTAGGAGCTACAAGCCAAAGCTGCTGAGGCTAGGATACAGAGCCTTGAAGAGGAACTGAAAATGTTGAAATGGGATAGAGACCTGAAGAACAGAAGGGGCATGGCATCAGGAGCAGGAGCACTAGCAACCTGTGAGGAGAGTAAAGGAAGGGAAAGAGATAAGTCCCTAGTAATAGGCGACCTGGAGATCCAGGAAATGTTAAGGAAATCAGCAATGGAGTTGCTTAAATCAAACCCAGAGAAATGGAGGGAAATGAAATGGGAGGAGAAAGAGAGGTCACTATTCAGGGGTTTTTTAAAGGAGACTAAAGGGGACGAACATGAAAAAAAGGGAAAAGGGGAAAAAAAAGGGATATTAAAAAAATTATCTTAAAAACCAGGAGAAAAAAAAATAGGGAGAAGCGGGACAAATTTTCAGAAAAACAGAGGGTTATTCGAGAAGAAAAAAATCGCCCAGTAAAACTGTTTTTCAAGGCAGGAAACATTACAAAACGGGATCCTGGGGCCCAAAAAAAAAACGGTTTTAAAAAAAATTCCCACAATGCCAGTGGGTGCACCACGATGCAAAAAAAACACAAAAAAAATGATAGAAAACTGAGAGAGGGGTACAAAAAAAACAAGCGGGCAAAAAAGAAAAGGGTTAAAAGACGGGTTTGGGGGGTTTCCCCCAAGATGGAAAAGTGTAGTGATGTACAACCGCCACTGAATAGCAGGAGGCCAAAAAAAGTACCTGGAAAAAATAGAGAAATGAGGGGACCCCTAGCAGAGGGGGCCCAAAGAAGGGCCCACATGGGCGGGGCAAAGTTACTAAATATGGGGGATTTAAACCCACAAGGGTTTTTAAACGGGGGAAAACCTAAAACTACAGAAAAACCCCCATTGGGGGGCCAGAAACGGAAGGACTAAGATGATGGAGGGGGGGGTACCCCCAAAACCTCATGCAAATAACTTGTTAGGGGGCAAATACCAGAGAGGGAAAAAAAGAAAGAACCCCGCAAGGTGGACCTCATATTCACCTTGGTAGCTTCGGCACTGGGAAAATCACAATTTTGTTTAAGGGCCCCTTGGTGGGTAGTTTATCAAATGATCTTTAAAAACTGAAAATTTCTGTAAAATTAACAG
>NC_069486.1:7867192-7932192 GCF_026875155.1 Cherax quadricarinatus
TCTGGCCCTGGGCAGAATGCATGGGCATGTCATTATCGCCTGTTCGAAGTCATTTGGCGTAAAGGATAACATTAGATAGGCTTGTGTTAACCAAATTCTGTGGCTCTCTCATAAAAAATTAATTTTGATCTTCGACTCTCAGTCTGGTTAGCGGCTTTGCTAAAAACTGAGTCATATTGGGACTTGAGTGCTCACTTTTTTCCTTGCTGTCATCTGTGTGGGGCCCCATCTTTTTTAAAGTGGGGCCCAATACTGGGACGTTGTTCTCGACTTTGATTTGGCATGGGAAAGAAGAAATATTTTGGGGTTTTTCTTTCAATTTCATTTATGGCTTTTAGTTCTTCCCGCGATTCCTGACCCCTATAAGATTCCTTTAGTTAAGTTCGATGCTTGCTATTTCTCTGACCAGTGTCTCCCTACGCATTTCAGATGATTGACCTCTTTTAGCCGCTCTGTTATTTTTTTCCCGTCGCCTGTAAAGGGACGCCGTCTCTTTCTATTTTTACATCTACTCCTCCTTTTCTTAGGGAATTAGTCTTGTGCATACATCGAGTGAACCAAGTTTAATCTGTTCTAGGCATAAGTTGGGGTCTGTGTTGCTTAGTATATCTTCCCAGCTTATATCGGTTAGGACTTGGTTTACTTGGTTCCACTTTATGTTTTTGTTATTGAAGTTAAATTTGGTAAATGCCCCCTCGTGACTAGTCTCATTATGTCGGTTTCTGGGGCTCCGCGCATACATGTCTGAACCAATTATGTTGTGATTGAGTATATTGTTTTTGATTTGGGTGAATTTCTTATCAGATCATCATTGTTAGTGAAGATGAGGTCTAGTGCATTCTCCATTCTAGTTAGGCTCTTTATTTGCTGGTTTAAATTGAATTTTGTGCAGAAAATTAAAAGCTCGTGTGAGTGTGAGTTTTCATCAGAGCTGCCTCCTGGTGTTATTACTGCAACACATTATTTTGTATATTCCTCCATTTTAGGTGCCTTAATTTTGAAATCCCCAGGAGCAAGATGTTGGGTGCAGGAGCTGGAAGTTTTTCCCAGACAGTGGTAAATTTTTTAAACAGCTGTTCCTGGAATTGCTGGGATGTTGCATCCGGAGGCTTGTAGACTACCTTTAATGACTGGGTTTTTGGGTTCTCGACCTTTCTGCTAAAATTTCCACTACGTCATTTGAGGCATTAAGCAGTTCTGTGCAAAAAAGTGACTCTGCAATGTAAGGCCAAACCCCCCCCCCCCTTTTCCCTTTTCACTCTGTCACATCTGTAAAAGATTGTAACCTGGGATCCTTTATTTCGTTGTCCAAGTGATCTTTATGTGGGTCTCAGTGAAAGCCGCGAACATTGGCCTTTGCCTCTGCAAGCAGTCCACGGATGAAAGGTATTTTGTTGTTTGTTGCTGGCTTTAGACCCCGTATATTTCCCAAAGAAGAATGTCATCGGACTGGTGGTATTGTTGGTACTGGGGGGGGGGATTTTTTTTCCGGCATTATTTATCTGTATCTGTTGGTTTGGAGTGGAGGCCATCGACTGTGGTTCCACTCCAGGAATGACTGGATTTGGTGTACAATTTCTGCATTTCCTGCCAGTTTCTTTTCCTTCCTGGCCACTAAAAAACCTCTCCCTCTTGAGTGGCTGTGGCTACCAGGTTTTCCATGGCCTGGATGTTTTGTATCTTTTTGCCCCCTTTAGATGGTGTGCCTGGCAATTTTAGTTATAGCACAGTCTTTCCTGTACTGAAGGGGTTTACACATTTCAGGGTGAAAAAACTTACAGGAAGGGAGTTTGAAATTTTCCTGTTGTCATAGGGGCACGGCATTTTCTAGGGTGGTCATAGTTGCACGTCCATCTGTTTTTCCAGATTTCCCATGTCTGCAGATACCCAATGCCTAGTATGTGCACAGGCTTGGTTTCCGTTTGCCTTGGGTTTCTGTGACTGTATTCCCTATTGGTGCATGTTTACCTTTCTTATTCCTATCCTCCCTAGCACCAACAATGGAGCTCCCACCAGTTGTTTTTGGTAATATATCCTCACTAAAGCTAGTGGAGTCCTCTTGTTTGCTATTTCCTGCGGTATTTCTAGTTTGCAATATTGGTTTTATCTTATCTTTGACTACACTTGTTTCCCCACTACGGTTCCTGTCCCCTATGAGGTCATTTATATGCATTCCTTCCTGCGTATAATTCCCGACTACCTGGACAAAATCTCCAGCTTCACCATTACTGTCTCCCAGGACAGCACCATATACTGTCATGTACTACCATGTACTGTCATGTATTACCAGGTACTGTCATGTACTACCATGTACTGTCATGTATTACCATGTACTGTCATGTACTACCATGTACTGTCATGTACTACCATGTACTGTCATGTACTACCATGTACTGTCATGTACTACCATGTACTGTCATGTACTACCATGTACTGTCATGTACTACCATGTACTGTCATATGCTACCATGTACTGTCATGTATTACCATGTACTGTCATGTACTACCAATTACTGTCATATACTACAATGTTCTGTCATGTACTACCATGTACTGTCATGTACTACCATGTACTGTCATGTACTACCATGTACTGTCATATGCTACCATGTACTGTCATGTATTACCATGTACTGTCATGTACTACCATGTACTGTCATATGCTACCATGTACTGTCATGTATTACCATGTACTGTCATGTACTACCAATTACTGTCATATACTACAACGTTCTGTCATGTACTACCATGTACTGCCATGTACTACCAATTACTGTCATATATTACCATGTACTGTCATGTACTACCATGTACTGTCATGTACTACCATGTACTGCCATGTACTACCAATTACTGTCATATACGACAATGTACTGTCATGTACTACCATGTACTGTCATGTACTACCATGTACTGTCATGTACTACCAAGACATATCCAGCAGACATGTCCAACAGACATGTCTAGTAGACTTGTCCAGCAGACATGTCTACCAGTCATGTCCAGCAGACATCTCTAGTAAACATGTCTAGCTGACATGTCTAGTAGACATGTCTAGCAGACATCTCTAGTAGACATGTCTAGCAGACATGTGCAGCAGACATTTCCAGAAAACATGTCTAGTAGACATGTCTAGCAGACATGTCTAGTAGACATGTCTAGCAGACATGTCTAGTAGACAGGTCTAGCAGACATGTCTAGTAGACATGTCTAGCAGACATGTCTAGTAGACATGTCTAGTAGACATGTCTAGTAGACAGGTCTAGCAGACATGTCTAGTAGACAGGTCTAGCAGACATGTCTAGTAGACATGTCTAGCGGACATGTCTAGCAGACAGGTCTAGCAGACATGTCTAGTAGACATGTCTAGCAGACATGTCTAGTAGACATGTCTAGTAGACAGGTCTAGCAGACATGTCTAGTAGACAGGTCTAGCAGACATGTCTAGTAGACAGGTCTAGCAGGGCATGTCTAGTAGACATGTCTAGCAGACCATGGCTAGGAGACATGTCTAGTAGACATGTCTGCGACATGTCTAGTAGACAAGTCTAGCAGACATGTCTGGTAGACTGTCTAGAGCATGTCTAGTAGACAGGTCTAAAAAGACTGTCTAGCAGACATGTCTAGACATGTCTAGCAGACATGTCTAGCAGACATGTCTAGCAGGGCATGTCTTGACATGTCTAGCAGAAATGTCTAGTAGAACATGTCTAGCAAACATGTCTGTAGACATGTCTAGCATGTCTAGCAGACATGTTAGCAGACATGTCTAGCAGACATGTCTAGCAGACAGGTCTAGCAGACATGTCTGTAGGATTTACTTAAGGATTTATTCATCTATTTATTCATGGATTTATTCAAGGATTTATTCATAGATTTATTCAAGGTTTTATTCATGGATTTATTCATGGATTTATTCAAGGATTTATTCATGGATTTATTCAAGGATTTTTTTCATGAATTTATTCATGGATTTATTCAAGGTTTTTTTCATGAATTTATTCAAAGGGTTTATTCAAGGATTTATTCAAGGATATCACCGACAAATTCAATTATTTTAATCCCTGTTCTCGTATTCATAACTTCTCTTAAATACAATACTGTATTAACTGCATTCCAGTTTGTATTAATACACTACCAGCAACACCACTACTATTGTTTGATTTCACTATTGTATCACATGCTATTGTATCGCAACTTGTATCGTAACTGTATTGGTGTATAGCTGAATAAACTTACTTATACGCTGAGGGTCCGGGTTCGATTCCCGGCGGGATGAAAACACTGGGGCGTGTTTCCTTACACCTTTGTCCTGTTCACCCAGCAAGTAGGGGACCTGGGTGTTAGTAGGGCTGGTGTGGGTGGCATCCTGGGTGTTAGTAGACTGGTGTGGGTGGGATCCTGGGTGTTAGTAGACTGGTGTGGGTCACATCCTGGGTGTTAGTAGACTGGTGTGGGTGGCATCCTGGGTGTTAGTAGACTGGTGTGGGTCACATCCTGGGTGTTAGTAGACTGGTGTGGGTGGCATCCTGGGTGTTAGTGACTGGTGTGGGTGGCTCCTGGGTGTTAGTTGACTGGTGTGGTGGCTCTGGGTTTTTTTAGACTGGTGTGGGTCACATCCTGGGTGTTAGTTAGACTGGTTTTGGGTGGCATCTGGGTGTTTGTTTGACTGGTGTGGGTCACATCCTGGGTGTTAGTTTGACTGGTGTGGGTGGCATCCTGGGTGTTAGTGACTGGTGTGGGTGGCATCCTGGGTGTTAGTAGACTGGTGTGGGTCACTCCTGGGTGTTAGTAGACTGGTGTGGGTGGGATCCCGGGTGTTTTGTTTGACTGGTGTGGGTCACATCCTGGGTGTTAGTAGACTGGTGTGGGTTTGGGATCCTGGGTGTTAGTAGATGGGGTAGGTGGGGATCCTGAGTGTTAGTGGGCTTTGGTGTGGGTGGCATCCTGGGTGTTAGTAGACTAGTGTGGGTGGCATCCTGGGTGTTTGGTAGGATGGTGTAGGTGGCATTTCCTGGGTGTTAGTAGACTGGTTTGTAGGTGGCATCATGGGTGTTAGTAGATGGTGTAGGTGGCATCCTGGGTGTTAGTAGACTGGTGTAGGTGGCATCCTGGGTGTTAGTAGACTGGTGTGGGTGGCATCCTGGGTGTTTAGTAGAATGGTGTAGGTGGCATCCTGGGTGTTAGTAGACTGGTTGTGGGTGGCATCCTGGGTGTTAGTAGACTGGTGTTTGGTGGCATCCTGGGTGTTAGTAGACTGGTGTAGGGGGCATCCTGGGTGTTAGTAGACTGGTGTGGGTGGATCCCGGGTGTTAGTAGACTGGTTTTTAGGTGGCATCCCGGGTGTTAGTAGACTGGTGTGGGTGGCATCCTGGGTGTTAGTAGACTGGGTGTAGGTGGCATCCTGGGTGTTAGTAGACTGGTGTAGGTGGCATCCTGGGTGTTAGTAGACTGGTGTGGGTGGCATCCTGGGTGGGTTTGTAGACTGGTGTAGGTGGGCATCCTGGGTGTTAGTAGACTGGTGTAGGTGGCATCCCGGGGTGTTAGTTAGACTGGTGTGGGTGGCCATCCTGGGTGTTAGTAGACTGGTGTAGGTGGCTTTCCCGGGTGTTAGTAGACTGGTGTAGGTGGCATCCTGGGGGTTAGTAGACTGGTGTGGGGTGGGATCCCCGGGTGTTAGTAGACTGGTGTAGGTGGCATCCTGGGTGTTAGTAGACTGGTGTGGGTGGCATCCTGGGTGTTAGTAGACTGGTGTGGGTGGCATCTGGGTGTTTAGTAGACTGGTGGGGTGGCATCCTGGGTGTTAGTAGACTGGTGTGGGTGGCTTTCCCCTGGGACAAGACTAAAGGACCACGATGGAAATAAGACAGACAACCCTCGATGAAGCAATGACTTTCTGGGTTATTCTGGGTGGATAACCCTCCAGGAAGTTAAAAATCCCAATTAAAATCTTATCTTACCCTTTCAAAGTGTTGTCAGTATTATATCATGGGTGGGGTTAGAACCCGCAATCAGTCTTAAAACTCCAGACCGACGAGTTAGCCACTAGTCCAACTAGGTTATTGTAGCTAGCTGGCCCAGTGGCTAGCGCGTCGGTCTGGAGTTTTACGACGATTGCAAACTAACTATACTACGGTTGGGGTTCTGACCCCCACCCGTGGCCCGGTGGCCTGGTGGCTAAAGCTCCCGCTTCACACACGGAGGGCCCGGGTTCGATTCCCGGTGGGTGGAAACATTTCGACACGTTTCCTTACACCTGTTGTCCTGTTCACCTAGCAGCAAATAGGTACCTGGGTGTTAGTCGACTGGTGTGGGTCGCATCCTGGGGGACAAGATTAAGGACCCCAATGGAAATAAGTTAGACAGTCCTCGATGACGCACTGACTTTCTTGGGTTATCCTGGGTGGCTAACCCTCCGGGGTTAAAAATCCGAACGAAATCTTATCTTATCTTAGTATAGTTTGTTTGCAGTCGTGCCATTACGATTTCGTGAGTCATGTTGTCAGTATTTTACACATAATATGGTTGATCCTGGAACTTCACTCCTAAAGTTCAGTCACCACCATCCTTCAAGCTGAACAACTGAAGCCTCTGCAGGTTACCCCAGACATTCCACAATACTAGGAATGCAGTCAATAACTTCGCTCATACAGCAGTTACACATACTAATTCTTTCTAGAATTTAGACCTCCTTACCATGCACAGGTGTAAGAAATTTGAAACCGATCAGACAAAGAGTTCTCGACTTATGAGCGAAATAATATAAGGAGAATCAGAAATGGTCACAGGAGCAGTGACAAGACAGACACAAGTACTGCACTAGTGACGGAGAGAGAGAGAGAGAGAGAGAGAGAGAGAGAGAGACAGGTAGACAGAAACACAGAGAGACAGAGACAGAGGGAGAGAGACAGAGAGACAGACAGCAGAGGGCCTGCATATTCCTGGACTATAAAAAGAGCTCTGACACAATTTCCTCACAATAAACAGGAAAAAACCACAGAAAGAAGCTCAACTTTGCTTCCAGCATAGATGTTCTGTGATCCATTTACTTGGACCTCCTCTTCTTTCTATAACATTGCAAGCTCCCGATGATGTGCTCAGTTTTAACACGAAAGGCCTAAGATCTATCATTCAACTATTTCCCCGTGGCTGTTTCGTATCTTGTATCACTGGTTTGTCATTTTTTTCATATATATATTATATATATTATATTATATATTATATATATATATATATTATATATATATTATATATATATATATATATATATATATATTATATGAGGCGCATAAACTTGGTGTAGAAGGCAATAAAGTGATATTGGTTGGGAAGAGTGGTTCAACCGGAGGAGAGTTTTGTTAAGAGCTCTCTTGGTCTCTCTCTCTCTCTCTCTCCCCTCTCTCTCTCTCTCTCTCTCTCTCTCTCTCTCTCTTTCTCTCTCTCGCCTTATCTCTTATTTACACGAGGGTTTTACAGGGTTTTCCTGTCATACTGTCCATCCTACGGGAAAGGGCTGTAGAGTGAGGGCACTGTCTATCCAATGAGGATAGACTGAGAGTACTATCTATACTAGGATGATAGACTGAGGACACTATCTATCCACGAGGATAGATGAGGCACTATCTATCTTACGAGGATGGATGAGAGGGACTATCTATCATACGAGGATAGACTGAAAACACTATCCATCCTACGAAAGGGTAGACTGAGAGCACTATCTATCCTACGAGGATAGACAGAGAGCACTGTTATCATACGGGATAGACTGAGAGCACTATCTATCCTACGGGATAGACTGAGAGCACTACCTATCCTACGAGGATTGACTGGAGCATACCTATCCTACGAGGATTTGACTGAGAGCACTATCTATCCACGGGATAGACTGGAGCACTACCTACCTAACGAGGATTGACTGAGAGCACTACCTATCCCACGAGGATAGACTGAGAGCACTACCTATCCTACGAGGATTAGACTGGGGAAACCTTTCCTATCCTACGAGGATAGACTGAGAGCACTATCTATCCTACGAGGATAGACTGGGGAGCTACCTATCCCACGAGGATAAACTGAGAGCACTACCTATCCTACGAGGGGTAGACTGAGAGCACTACCTATCCCACGAGGATAGACTGAGAGCACTACCTATCCTACGGGGATAGACTGAGAGCACTACCTATCCTACGAGGATAGACTGAGAGCACCTACCTATCCTACGAGGATTTGACTGAGAGCACTATCTATCATACGAGGATAGACTGAAAGCACTATCCATCCTACGAGGATAGACTGAGAGCACTATCTATCCTACGAGGTAGACAGAGAGCACTGTCTATCATACGAGGATAGACTGGGGAAACACTATCTATCTACGAGGATAGACTGAGAGCACTATCTATCATACGAGGATAGACTGAAAGCACTATCCATCCTACGAGGATAGACTGAGAGCACTATCTATCTTACGAGGATAGACAGAGAGGGACTGTCTATCTACGAGGATAGACTGAGAGCACTATCTATCCTACGAGGATAGACTGAGAGCACTATCTATCATACGAGGATGATGAAAGCACTTCCATCCTACGAGGATAGACTGAGAGCACTATCTATCTACGAGGATAGACAGAGAGCACTTTTCTATCATACGAGGATAGACTGAGGCACTATCTATCCTACGGGATAGACAGAGAGCACTATCTATCCTACGAGGATAGACTGAGAGGGATTATCTATCCTACGAGGATAGACTGAGAGAAATATCTATCCTACGAGGATAGACTGAGAGCACTACCTATCCTACGAGGATTAGACTGAGAGCACTATCTATCCTACGAGGATTTGACTGAGAGCACTATCTATCCTACGAGGATAGACTGAGAGCACTATCTATTTCCCACGAGGATAGACTGAGAGCACTATCTTTCCTACGAGGATAGATGAGAGCACTACCTATCTTTCGAGGATAGACTGAGAGCACTATCTATCCTAGAGGATAGACTGAGGCACTACCTATCCTACGAGGATAGGATGAGAGCACTATCTATCCTACGAGGATAGACTGAGAGCACTATCTATCCTACGAGGGTTAGACTGAGAGCATATCTATCCTACGGGATAGACTGAGAGCACTACCTATCCCACGGGATAGACTGAGAGCACTATCTATCCTACGAGGATAGACTGAGAGCACTACCTATCCTACGAGGATAGACTGAGAGCACTATCTATCTACGAGGATAGGACTGAGAGCACTATCTATCTACGGGATAGACTGAGAGCACTACCTATCCTACGAGGATTTGACTGAGGCATATCTATCCTACGAGGATGACTGAGAGCACTATCTATCCTACGAGGATAGACTGAGAGCACTATCTATCCTACGAGGATAGACTGGAGCACTACCTATCCTACGAGGATAGCTGAGAGCACTATCTATCCTACGAGGATAGACTGAGAGCACTACTATCCTACGAGGATAGGACTGAGAGCACTATCTATTCCCACGAGGATAGACTGAGAGCACTACCTATCCTACGAGGATAGACTGAGAGCACTACCTTTTCCTACGAGGATAGACTGAGGCACTATCTATCCTACGAGGATAGACTGAGAGCGCTATCTATCCTACGAGGATAGACTGAGAGCACTATCTATCCTACGAGGATAGACTGAGAGCACTATCTATCCTACGAGGATAGACAGAGAGCACTGGAGTTTACCTGGAGAGAGTTCCGGGGGTCAACGCCCCCGCGGCCCGGTCTGTGACCAGGCCTCCTGGTGGATCAGAGGGCCCGATCAACCAGGCTGTTGCTGCTGGCTGCACGCAAACCAACGTACGAGCCACAGCCCGGCTGGTCAGGAACTGACTTTAGGTGCTTGTCCAGTGCCAGCTTGAAGACTGCCAGGGGTCTGTTGGTAATCCCCCTTATGTGTGCTGGGGGCAGTTTGAACAGTCTCGGGCCCCTGACACTTATTGTATGGTCTCTTAACGTGCTAGTGACACCCCTGCTTTTCATTGGGGGGATGGTGCATCGTCTGCCAAGTCTTTTGCTTTCGTAGTGAGTGATTTTCGTGTGCAAGTTCGGTACTAGTCCCTCTAGGATTTTCCAGGTGTATATAATCATGTATCTCTCCCTCCTGCGTTCCAGGGAATACAGGTTTAGGAACCTCAAGCGCTCCCAGTAATTGAGGTGTTTTATCTCCGTTATGCGCGCCGTGAAAGTTCTCTGTACATTTTCTAGGTCAGCAATTTCACCTGCCTTGAAAGGTGCTGTTAGTGTGCAGCAATATTCCAGCCTAGATAGAACAAGTGACCAAGGATAGACTGAGAGCACTATCATACGAGGATAGACTGAGAGCACTATCTATCCTACGATGATAGACTGAGAGCACTGTCTATCATACAAGGATAGACTGAGAGCAATGTCTATCCTACAAGGATGCTTGGAGTTAACCTGGAGAGGATTCCCGGGGTCAACGCCCCTGCAGCCCGGTCTGTAACCAGGCCTCATGGTGGATCAGGGCCTAATCAACCAGGCTGTTGCTGTTGGCCGCACGCAACCCGACGTACGAACCACAGCCCGGTTAGTCAGGTACTGACTTTAGGTATCTGTCCGGTGCCTTCTTGAAGACAGCCAGAGGTCTTGAAGACAGCCAGGGGTCTTGAAGAGTCAGGGGTCTTGAAGACAGTCAGGGGTCTTGAAGGCAGCCAGAGGTCTTGAAGACAGCCAGGGGTCTTGAAGACAGTCAGGGGTCTTGAAGACAGTCAGAGGTCTTGAAGACAGCCAGGGGTCCTGAAGACAGCCAGGGGTCTTGAAGACAGTCAGAGGTCTTGAAGACAACCAGGGGTCTTGAAGACAGCCAGGGGTCTTGAAGACAGTCAGGGGTCTTGAAGATAGCCAGGGGTCTTGAAGACAGCCAGGGGTCTTGAAGACAGCCAGGGGTCTTGAAGACAGCCAGAGGATCTATTGGTAATCCCCCTTGCGTGTGCTGGGAGGCAGTTGAACAGTCTTGAGCCCCTCACACTTGTTGTGCTGTCTTTCAGTGTACTCGTGGCGCCCCTGCTTTTCACTTGTTGGATGTTGCATCTCCCAATCTTTTGCTATAGTAGGGAGTGATTATCGTATGCAAATTTGAGACTACTAGGATTTTCCAAGAGTATATTATCATGTATCTTTCTCACCTGCATTCCAGGGAGTAAAACTCAAGGGACTTAACCGTTTCCAGTAATTTAGGTGGTTTATCGTACTTATACGTAATAATAATAATAATAATAATAATAATAATAATAATAATAATAATAATAATAATAATAATAATAATATCATTATTTACTACCAGTACATGTACAAGGTATACCAGTACATGTACAAGGTATACCAGTACATGTACAAGGTATACCAGTACCATCCCCCCAATGAAAAGCAGGGGTGTCACTAGCACGTAAAGAGACTATACAATAAGTGTCAGGGGCCCGAGACTGTTCAACTGCCTCCCAGCACACATAAGGGGGATTACCAACAGACCCCTGGCAGTCTTCAAGCTGGCACTGGACAAGCACCTAAAGTCAGTTCCTGACCAGCCGGGCTGTGGCTCGTACGTTGGTTTGCGTGTAGCCAGCAGCAACAGCCTGGTTGATCAGGCTCTGATCCACCAGGAGGCCTGGTCACAGACCGGGCCGCGGGGGCGTTGACCCCCGGAACTCTCTCCAGGTAAACTCCAGGTAAACATGTACAAGGTATACCAGTACATGTACAAGGTATACCAGTACATGTACAAGGTATACCAGTACATGTACAAGGTATACCAGTACATGTACAAGGTATACCAGTACATGTACAAGGTATACCAGTACATGTACAAGGTATACCAGTACATGTACAAGGTATACCAGCACATGTACAAGGTATACCAGTACATGTACAAGGTATACCAGTACATGTACAAGGTATACCAGTACATGTACAAGGTATACAGATCATAGTTGACATCAGTAACATACTACTATATAGAAAGTTGCTGGTTATGCTGAGCATTTCCCGCAAATTAGGTCAGTTTTGTCCCAGGATGTGACCCACACCAGTCCACTAACACCCAGGATGCGACCCACACCAGTCCACTAACACCCAGGATGTGACCCCACACCAGTCCACTAACACCCAGGATGCGACCCACACCAGTCCACTAACACCCAGGATGCAACCCACACCAGTCCACTAACACCCAGGATGTGACCCCACACCAGTCCACTAACACCCAGGATGCAACCCACACCAGTCCACTAACACCCAGGATGTGACCCACACCAGTCCACTAACACCCAGGATGCGACCCACACCAGTCCACTAACACCCAGGTACCCATTTTATACTGATGGGTGAACAGGGACAGCAGGTGTCTTATGGAAACACGTCCCTAATGTTTTTCAGCCGTACCGAGGATTCGATCTCCGGACCTCAGTGTGTGAGCTGATTCCGCTAGCGATCGAGGTACGGGACACCGTAGGGGAGGGATGGAAGGTGTTCAGGTTTAATTCAGGGAACTGGAGCACAGATCCAATTCCCTAGATCAAGAGCCCCTCACCAACGTTAAGGGACCTCCCTTAGGGGGACATGCTAAAATAAACAATATTAATTTTAAAGATTTTTATTTTGTGGGACGTTAGTGCTATCGGTCTGTAATTCTTTGCTGCCACCTGTGTGGCCCAGTCCCTGGACCCATTATGTACTTCTGTAATCTTTTGACTACCGCCCACAGGATGGGTATGGGGTGCATAATAAAGATATTAAACTAACACTGTGGAGTGGGAGGCATGATAACACTGGAAGACAGGAGGGACGGGGGGAACATGACCCTTGCCACTACAATAGGTGGGAACATGACATCACCTCCATTTTTGCACTCCGTGGATAATTACTTCACGGTTGTAGTGAAAAGCCGGTCACTGTACTCAGGTGAGGAGTGGACGTTCGACTCATTCACCTGGTATAATAATAATAATAATAATAATAATAATAATAATAATAATAATAATAATAATAATAATAATACCAGTACATGTACAAGGTATACCAGTACATGTACAAGGTATACCAGTACATGTACAAGGTATACCAGTACATGTACAAGGTATACCAGTACATGTACAAGGTATACCAGTACATGTACAAGGTATACCAGTACATGTACAAGGTATACCAGTACATGTACAAGGTATACAGACCATAGCTGACATCAGTAACATACTACTATATAGAAAGTTGCTTGTTATGCTGAGCATTTCCCGCAAATTAGGTCAGTTTTGTCCCAGGATGTGACCCAACACCAGTCCACTAACACCAGGATGTGACCCACACCAGTCCACTAACACCCAGGATGTGACCCACACCAGTCCACTAACACCAGGATGTGACCCCAACCAGTCCACTAACACCCAGGATGCGACCCACACCAGTCCACTAACACCCAGGATGTGACCCACACCAGTCCACTAACACCCAGGATGTGACCCACACCAGTCCACTAACACCCAGGATGTGACCCACACCAGTCCACTAACACCCAGGATGTGACCCACACCAGTCCACTAACACCCAGGATGTGACCCCACACCAGTCCACTAACACCCAGGATGCGACCCACACCAGTCCACTAACACCCAGGATGTGACCCACACCAGTCCACTAACACCCAGGATGTGACCCACACCAGTCCACTAACACCAGGATGTGACCCACACCAGTCCACTAACACCCAGGATGTGACCCACACCAGTCCACTAACACCCAGGATGTGACCCACACCAGTCCACTAACACCCAGGATGTGACCCACACCAGTCCACTAACACCCACGATGTGACCCACACCAGTCCACTAACACCCAGGATGTGACCCACACCAGTCCACTAACACCCAGGATGACCCACACCAGTCCACTAACACCCAGGATGTGACCCACACCAGTCCACTAACACCCAGGATGTGACCCACACCAGTCCACTAACACCCAGGATGTGACCCACACCAGTCCACTAACAACCAGGATGTGACCCACACCAGTTCACTAACACCCAGGATGTGACCCACACCAGTCCACTAACACCCAGGATGCGACCCACACCAGTCCACTAACACCCAGGATGTAACCCACACCAGTCTGCTAACACCCAGGATGTGACCCACACCAGTCCACTAACATGACGGAAGGAATAGACTCTGAGGTGTCCCTGTTTGCAGATGACGTGAAGTTGATGAGAAGAATTCACTCGATCGAAGACCAGGCAGAACTACAAAGGGATCTGGAGTACCTGGAGACCTGGAGAGAGTTTCGGGGGTCAACGCCCCCGCGGCCCGGTCTGTGACCAGGCCTCCTGGTGGATCAGCGCCTGATCAACCAGGCTGTTGCTGCTGGCTGCACGCAAACCAACGTACGAGCCACAGCCCGGCTGATCAGGAACTGACTTTAGGTGCTTGTCCAGTACCAGCTTGAAGACTGCCAGGGGTCTGTTGGTAATCCCCCTTATGTGTGCTGGGAGGCAGTTGAACAGTCTCGGGCCCCTGACACTTATTGTATGGTCTCTTAACGTGCTAGTGACACCCCTGCTTTTCATTGGGGGGATGGTGCATCGTCTGCCAAGTCTTTTGCTTTCGTAGTGAGTGATTTTCGTGTGCAAGTTCGGTACTAGTCCTCTAGGATTTTCCAGGTGTATATAAATCATGTATCTCTCCCTCCTGCGTTCCAGGGAATACAGGTTTAGAAACTCAAGCGCTCCCAGTAACTGAGGTGTTTTATCTCCGTTATGCGCGCCGTGAAAGTTCTCTGTACATTTTCTAGGTCGGCAATTTCACCTGCCTTGAAAGGTGCTGTTAGAGTGCAGCAATATTCCAGCCTAGATAGAACAAGTGACCTGAAGAGTGTCATCATGGGCTTGGCATCCCTAGTTTTGAAGGTTCTCATTATCCATCCTGTCATTTTTCTGGACAGGCTGCAGACCTGGTCCAGCAATTGGCTCCTTGAGTTCAATCCCACCAAGTGCAAAGTCATGAAGATTGGGGAAGGGCAAAGAAGACCGCAGATGGAGTACAGTCTAGGGGGCCAGAGACTACAAACCTCACTCAAGGAAAAAGATCTTGGGGTGAGTATAACACCAGGCACATCTCCTGAAGCGCACATCAACCAAATAACTGCTGCAGCATATGGGCGCCTAGGAAACCTCAGAACAGCATTCCGACATCTTAATAAGGAATCGTTCAGGACCCTGTACACCGTGTACGTTAGGCCCAATATTGGAGTATGCGGCACCATTTTGGGAAAACCCACACCTAGCCAAGCACGTGAAGAAACTAGAGAAAGTGCAAAGGTTTGCAACAAGACTAGTCCCAGAGCTAAGGGGTATGTCCTACGAGGAGGGGTTTTAAGGGGGAAATCAACCTGACGACACTGGAGACAGGAGAGATAGGGGGGACATGAAAACGACATACAAAATACTGAGAGGAATTGACAAGGTGGACAAAGAACGTATGTTCCAGAGATTGGACACAGTAACAAGGAGCCCACAGTTGGAAGCTGAAGACACAGATGAATCACAGGGATGTTAGGAAGTATTCCTTCAGCCACAGAGTAGTCAGTAAGTGGAATAGTTTGGGAAGCGATGTAGTGGAGGCAGGATCCATACATAGCTTTAAGCAGAGGTATGATAAAGCTCACGGCTCAGGGAGAGTGACTTAGTAGCGATCAGTGAAGAGGCGGGGCCAGGAGCTCGGACTCGACCCCCGCAACCTCAACTAGGTGAGTAGGTGAGTACCCAGGATGTGACCCACACCAGCCCACTAACACCCAGGATGTGACCCACACCATCCCACTAACACCCAGGTACCATTTTGAACTGATGGGTGAACAGGGACAGCAGGTGTCTTATGGAAACACGTCCCTAATCTTTTCCAGCGGTACCGGAGGACATTCGAACCCCGGACAGTGTGTGAGCTGAGTGCGTTAGCGATCGAGCTACGGGACACCTAAAGATTTTTAACCCGGAGGGTTAGCCACCCAGGATAACCTGGAATGGAAAAGGTTAGCGCCCCAGGATAACCCAGGATTGAAAAGGTTAGCCTCCCAGAATAGCCAGGGAAAGGAAAGGTTAGCTACCCAGGATAACCCAAGAAAGTCAGTGCATCATTGAGGACTGTCTGTCTTAATTCCTGGCTAAAGCCTGATAGTACAGATGTCTATGCCATTCCTGGTTACACAGCCATACACAACTGTAGGCCAGACCAACAAGGGGGTGGCACAGCCATATACTACTCAGACCAACTAGAATGTATCACTAATACTTGCACAAGGGATGAACATGGGGAATATATAATAGCCAAATTCAAATCCAAATACCTACAAAAACCTCTCACAGTGATAAACATCTACAGAGTTCCACAGTCAAACATTAGCCAATTTAGTCAAAACCTAGGAAGTATGATAACTGATGCACGCATGAACAAGATCACTTACTACTCTCAGGTGACTTCAATATAAATCTCCTACAAGACCAGGACCACACGTTACTGAATTCACAAAACAATGAGTAACTGCATGTTGCTACCAACAGTAACAAAACCTACAAGAGTTACAGAGACTAGTGTTTCCCTACTTGACCACATCTGGACCAACACCATATCCCTTTAAAATCAGGCATAATTACAGATAATACCACAGACCACTACCCTACTTTCCTCATAACAACTCTTGGTAAACTACCCCAAGACACTACTAAAGTCACCTTCAGACTTCACAATGAGGCAGCCATTAATAACTTCACAACAGCAGTAGCAAACATTGACTGGCACACTGAGCTAGAAATCTATACAGATTTGACGAATGTATTAATAATTTTCTAAAAAAGCCCAATACCTCTATAAACAAGCACTGCCCTAAAAAAACTAAACAGATGACATCTAAGAGACTGATACAGTCCCTGGCTAAACCCAGCATTCTCAAATCCATAAATACAAAACACCAATATGAAAAACAGTACAGAATGGGTCACATAACCAGAGACCAAACAAAACGTTACTCGTCAATCCTAACCAGCCTGATAAGAAGGGCAAAAAAATTGTATTATGAGAACAGATTATCCAACTTACGAGGTGATATAAAAAAGACCTGGAAAACCCTATCAGAAATTCTGGGAACAAAAAAGATATCGCGAAATAGCGAAATAAAATTAGCAAAATCAGATGAACCCCAACTCCCACCAACAGAAACAGCAAACAGACTCAATGACTTCTTCTCCACTATAGGACAAAACCTTGCCAATAAAATCCCAAGCTCAGATACCCCACCAAATGACTACCTCACCAGCAACTACCCGAACACACTCTTCCTAGCTCCGACTAACCCATACGAAGTCTCCCTTATTATCAACGCACTAAAAAACAAGGCAGGAGATTTAAATACCTTACCACCCTTTATATACAAAAAAGTGTCACAAATGCTATCACCAATCATTGCAACACTCTTTAACAAATCCATAGAATCCTCCACCTTCCCTACAGTACTCAAAATAGCAAGGGTCACCCCGATCCACAAAGGAGGAGACCAAACAGAGTTGAATAACTATAGGCCAATATCCAACTTACACCCTCTCTCAAAAATCTTCGAAAAATTAATTCATAAACGAATCTACTCCTACCTTATCTCCCAAAACATACTCAACCCCTGCCAATTTGGATTCAGGCCTAATAAAAATACTAATGATGCTATTATACACATGCTAGAACATATATACACTGCAATAGAGAAAAAAGAAGTCCCACTGGGGATCTTCATTGACTTACGTAAAGCTTTTGATACAGTTGACCATGACTTGCTCCACGTAAAATTGTCACACTATGGTATAAGAGGGCACTCCCTCAACTACCTCAAGTCATACCTCAGCAACAGAAGTCAATATGTGTACGCAAATGGGGCAAAATCTTCTGCACAACCAATTACAGTTGGTGTCCCACAGGGAAGTGTCCTTGGCCCTCTTCTCTTTCTCCTATACATAAATGACCTACCAAATGCTTCGCAATTACTCAAACCCACACTATTTGCAGATGACACTACATACGTCTTCTCTCACCCGAGCCCAGTCACACTAGCCAATACTGTAAATACCGAATTACAGAAAATATCTACCTGGATGAGGACTAACAAACTTACATTAAACATTGACAAAACCTACTTCATTCAGTTTGGTAACAGAGCTACAGATGTCCCTCTTAACATAATGATAAACGGATCACCTATCACAAAGCTAACAGAGGGAAAATTCTTAGGAATCCACCTCGATAATAGACTCAAATTTCATACACATATACAACAAATTTCTAAGAAAATTTCCAAGACTGTAGGCATACTATCGAAGATACGGTACTATGCTCCACAGTCAGCCCTCCTGGCCCTATATCACTCTCTTATTTACCCCTATCTCACCTATGGAATTTGTGCATGGGGCTCAACAACAATTAACCATCTCAGACCACTAATTACCCAACAAAAGGCTGCAGTTAGAATGATAACAAATTCTCACTACAGGCAGCACACTCCACCAATATTCAATACACTAAACCTACTCACCATACAAAATATCCATACTTACTACTGCACCTATTACATACATAGAACACTTAACTCTGATATTAACCCTCCCCTCAAACATCTCCTTGCCAACCTCAATAGAACACATGACCATAACACAAGGCACAGATCACTCTTTGATGTTCCTCGTGTCCATCTCACACTATGCAAAAACTCAATGCACATAAAAGGCCCTAAAATCTGGAATTCATTACCTGTAAATATAAAAGAAACACTACCTGTTCATAAATTCAAGTCTCTTCTCAAAGTTCACTTACTCACCCAAAACCAAATAAATACTGAATAACTGAACCTTATAAATTGTATATCTTAAATGTTTCTCACAATTATATCACATAAATGTTAAACCTAAAACCCAATCTAACTTTATTATTTTTTAAATACACTACCTAACAGAATACTCCATTCTACTGAATGAACAGCAATGCATACAACCATATGACCTGTCTTTGTAATACTCACTTGTGCTTTATAGTAACCTGTTTACATTAATGTTTTTCACTGATTTCATCATTGCTTAGTTAATCTTAAGTTAATTTTAAGCCAGCCCGTAATGCTATGCATAGTATAAGTGGCTTTGGCATGCTGCTCTTATCTGTATTTTTTTGTACCTCTGTATGTATGCTCAAATTGTAAAATAAATAAATAAATAAATAAATAAATTGGGGTCCTCAATCTTGTCCCTCAGGATGTGACCCACACCAGTCAACTAACACCCAGGATGTGACCCACACCAGTCAACTAACACCCAGGATGTGACCCACACCAGTCAACTAACACCCAGGATGTGACCCACACCAGTCAACTAACACCCAGGCACCTACTTGCTAGGTGAACAGAACAACACATGTAAGGAAACGCATCGAACGTTCCCTCCCCACCGGGAATCGAACCCGGACCCTCACCGTGTGAAGTGAGATCTTTGTCACCAGGCCAGGAGGCTACCTAAGGAAATGTTAAACCTACTGATATTCTCAGTGTACTGTGACCCAGTCAGAGGGGATTCCCGATGGGCGGAATGTGAACTCAATTCAATTCAATTCAAGTTTATTCTCTATAATGGTTAAGATAAGATAAGATTTCGTTCGGATTTTTAACCCCGGAGGGTTAGCCACCCAGGATAACCCAAGAAAGTCAGTGCGTCATCGAGGACTGTCTAACCTATTTCCATTGGGGTCCTTAATCTTGTCCCCCAGGATGCGACCCACACCAGTCGACTAACACCCAGGTACCTATTTGCTGCTAGGTGAACAGGACAATAGGTGTAAGGAAACGTGTCGGAATTTCCACCCGCCGGGAATCGAACCCGGGCCCTCCGTGTGTGAAGCAGGAGCTTTAGCCACCAGGCCACCGGGGTTTACAGGTTTTGGGTATTTTATGGTTTACATGTTATAAAATACTAATTACAGAGGGGGCCACTAGGACACCTAGCATGGCTAGGCATTTCGAGCAAACTGAGATTAATTCTTAACATTAAGTCCTCAAGTGCGGAGAACACTGGTCTAATGTCACCATATCCTCAAAAGAAACTGTTATATAATGAGCAATTCGGGGATTTTGTATAGATTATATGCTTAAGACTGCACAATTGAGTTTACTAAATAATTGTCGAGTTTATACATTCCATCACATAAGTTATATAAGGCATTTTTATCGTGTTTGTGAGAGAGAATTCAATTATGTTCCTTTGAATAAAGCAACTATTGGGTACAATGGCCTGAGCTGCTGCCTACCCCGGCAGGTGCTGGTTGGCTGGCTGTGGCTGGGCTGGCTGGCTGACTAGCTAGCTAGCTGGCTGGCTAACTAACTGGTTGGCTAGCTAGCTGGCTGGCTAAGTAGGTGGTTGGCTAGCTAGCTGGCTGGCTAAGTAGGTGGTTGGCTAGCTAGCTGGCTGGCTAAGTAGGTGGTTGGATAGCTAGCTAGCTGTCTGGCTGGCTAACTAGCTGGTTGGCCAGCCAGAAAGCTAGCTGGCTGGCTAACTAGCTGATTGGCCAGCTAGTTAGCTGTCTGGCTGGCTAACTAGCTGATTGGGCAGCTAGTTAGCTGTCTGGCTGGCTAACTAGCTGATTGGCCAGCTAGTTAGCTGTCTGGCTGGCTAACTAGTTAGCTGTCTGGCTGGCTAACTAGTTAGCTATCTGGCTGGCTAACTAGTTAGCTGTCAATGGCCCTTTTAACCTAACAACAACAACAACATTCTCATCACAGTAAATACAGTCGTTTTTCACCAACATTTTCCAAGGTTTTTCACCTTTATTAACCTCTTAAGCTGTGTTATATGGTAAGTTTAACACCTATGCTATGTTATGTTACATATGTGATGTCTTATAACATATGTATATATCCTGAAATATAGCTATATAGCCACTAATATATAACTGCAGTTAGAGTGAGCCTTCCCGTCCCTCGGATCAAACCTGTTATCCTAGGATCAATGTTGTTATCCCAGTATCAAACTTATTATCGCAGGATCAAACTTATTATCCCAGGATCAAACTTATTATCCCAGGATCAAAGATGTTATCCCAGGATCAAAAATGTTATCCCAGGATCAAAGATGTTATCCCAGGATCAAAGATATTATCCCAGGATCAAAGATGTTATCCCAGGATCAAAGATGCTATCTCAGGATCAAAAATGTTATCCCAGGATCAAAGATGTTATCCCAGGATCAAAGATGTTATCTCAGGATCAAAGATGTTATCCCAGGATCAAAGATGTTATCTCAGGATCAAAATGTTACCCCCAGCATCAAAGATGTTATCCCAGGATCAAAGATGTTATCCCAGGATCAAAGATGTTATCCCAGGATCAAAGATATTATCCCAGGATCAAAAATGTTATCCCAGGATCAAAGATGTTATCCCAGGATCAAAGATGTTATCCCAGGATCAAAAACGTTATCCCAGCATCAAAGATGTTATCCCAGGATCAAAGATGTTATCCCAGGATCAAAAACGTTATCCCAGCATCAAAGATGTTATCCCAGGATCAAAGATGTTATCCCAGGATCAAAGATGTTATCCCAGGGTCAAAGATGTTATCCCAGGATCAAACTTGTTATCCCAGGAGCTGTGTGTGAACCTCACGGGTTTAGTGCTCCTAGGTAATGTGTAGTTGAAGTGGTGCCAGGAGCTGTGACTCGACCCCCAGCAAGGACAGCTAGACCAACACAGTATCCTGGGCTATTCTGAATTTTCTTTAATTATCCTGGATTTTCCTGAGTTATTCTGGGTTATCTTGGATTTTCTTAAGTTATCTCCAGGTATCCTGGGTTATCCTGGATATTCTTAAGTTATCCTGGATATTCTTAAGTTATCCTGGATTTTCTTAAGTTATCCTGGGTCATAAGAACATAAGGAAAAGGGAGCACTGCAGCAGGCCTACTGGCCCATGCTAATCAAGTCTAACTCACACCCACTCATGTATTTATCTAATCTGTTTTTAAAGCTACACAACGTTTTAGCCTCAATAACTGTACTCGGGAGTTTGTTCCACTCATCCACAACTCTATTACTAAACCAGTACTTTCCTATATCCTTCCTGAATCTGAATTTTTCCAACTTAAAACCATTGCTGCGAGTCCTGTCTTGGTTAGATATTTTTAGCACATTATTTACATTCCCTTTAATTATTTGTTTTCCAATTTTACACCTCAGTCATATCCCCCCTAATTCTACACCTTTCTAGAGAGTGCAGATTCAGGTCCTCAGTCTATCCTCATAGGGAAGATTTCTGATACATGGGATCAACTTTGTCATCCTCCCCTGTACGTTTTCCAGAGCATTTATATCCATTCTGTAATATGGTGACCAGAACTGAGCAGCATAGTCTAAATGAGGCCTAACCAAGGATATACAGAGTTGAAGAACAACCTGAGGACTCCTATTATTTATACTTCTTGATATGAAGCCAAGAATTCTATTCACTTTATTGCGAACACCTACTCATTGTTGTCTTGGTTTTAGATTACTGCTAACCAGAACTCCTAAATATTTTTTGCAGTCAGTGATATTAAGATCTACATTATTTAGTTTATAAGTGTTATGGTTATTTACCTTTCCTCATCAAAATGAATTTGATGGCCCGTTTTGGTGTCATCGGCAAACTTGCTCATGTCGTTATTTATTCCCTCACATGTTGTTTATGTAAATTGTGAACAACAAAGGACCCAACATTGACCCCTGTGGAACACTGCTTGTGATGTATCCCCACTCTGATTTCTCCCCACTTATGCAAACACTCTGTTGCCTATCTGTCAGCCATGCCTCTATCAAGGAAAAAAATTTCTCCTATTCCATGTGCTTCAACTTTTCTCATTAACCTCCACTGTGGAACTCTATCAAAAACCTTACTGAAATCTTGACTCATGAAATCGTAATGACACAATTGCTGGCCAGCAATCTCCAAATGTAGATTTACGATTTTTTTTACATAAGAAAGCATGTAAAATCATAGATCTACGCTCGGAGCGCTACGCGAGTGAGCATAGATCTATGTTTGGACAGTTTAAGGGTTAATTTCTTTATTTGTCTGAAAACCACATCACTAGTGACTGTGAAAGTTCGAACAGTGCAAATTTTGATTTAGTGCGGAATTAATTAATGCTAGATTTATTTCCAAAAATTCTTCAGATCACATGCAAAAATTACATGTACTGTAATTTGAAAAGTGCGACCACTCCACAGAATTTGTTTTTAGGACTGAGACCTGACTGTACCATTTTTAATTTTTTTATGAGGTACAAATAATGTCGTTTACATGTAATGAAATGTTGGTGGACAACAGAGGACAAAGGCCACCAATCATGGAACTGTCCATTAGTGTTCCAGTCATGACCCAACAGTATACACCTGCTATTACCGGCCACCCGCTTCCCCCTCAGTTAGTCTGCTATATGAAGGATTTACCGTATTGAACTTTTTAAAAAAAGTGACTATGGAATGTCCGACATATTACCTTCATGGTCGCCGCCAGGATGACAATTATCCAGAATAATTATTAAAAATCATTCAATTTTCCAGCTGTTGGTCCATCGCATCCGTCATGAGTTCTACCAAGAAAGATGAAAAACCAAAACCGGAGGATGCGAAGAAGGATAAGGATAAGGAGAAAGAGAAAGAGAAGGTAGATAAGGCAAAAGCAGAGAAGAAGAAAGTTCCGACTAAGGTACAGCTGGAGAAGTGGAGTTCTTCGATAAATTCTTTATTAGCCGTAAGTACAAGACTACTGGTAGCTACTATAGGTACAGTACCTATCCTAGTTACTACTACATCCTAGTTACTGCTACAGTATCCTAGTTACTGCTACAACATCCTAAGTCACTGCTACAACATCCTAGTTACTGCCACAGTATCCTAGTTACTGCTACAATATCCTAGTTGCTGCTACAGTATCCTAGTTAGTGCTACAACATCCTAGTTAGTGCTACAACATCCTAGTTACTGCTACAGTGTCCTAGTTACTGCTACAATATCCTAGTTACTGCTACAATATCTTAGTATCCTTGTCTCTGCTACTGTTAACAACAAGCTACTAAATATTGCTACAGTACCTGGATGACGACCAACTCACTCACTCTTAACATATTGATCAATGGTTAACCCATTACAAGACCCACTGAGGGCAATTTTTTTTGTCTTCACCTTGACTGTAATTTGAAATTTCAGACCCACATCCAACATGGCCAGGAAGGTCTCCAAAACAGTAGGCATCCTCTCCAGTATATGGTATTATGTACCCCAAATGGCACTACTTACATTATACCACTCTCTAATCTACCCTTACCTCACCTATGGTATTAGTGCCTGGGAATCTACTACAGCTAATCACCTTAAACCATTAATAACCCAACCAACAACTGCTGTGCAGATTATCACCCATTCCTGTGCCAGTCAGCACACCCCTCCATTCTTCAAGAGTTTGAACCTACTTAATATACAAAATACAGTAGGACTCCCGTATCCACGGGGGATGCATTCCAAGGACCTGCCGCAAATACCAAAACTGCAGATAGTAGCGCACCCTCTGTCTTTTTAGTTTACATACATAATTATTATAAAATTTAATTGATAAATTATGTACAATAAATGGAGAATTGTCACTTTTTCACGGTTTCTCTTTAGACTTTGAAGAACTCCACCATCACTACTTTTTGCCAGGTTACCACCTGGAGAAGACCTGGGCTGGGACAAGACTGGCAAACCTACTACAATACATCACTACTTTTGCACTTTGAGACCATTATTAAGCAAAATTAAAGGTTATTTTCAAGCCATGGATAACTGAAACTGCAGATACATACTGGGACTGTGGATATGTGGGGTCCTACTGTATAGTCTCTCCTCACTTAACGATGTACTCGTTTAATGGCTGCTTGGACTTACGACCAGCTCTTTGACCAATATGCATACCTAAGTAATGTACAGTATATTAGAGCTGATTTCCTCTATTCTGTTTATTGCACTATACAGTACACTACTGTATAAACACTTAAAAATACAGTGGACCCCCACCTTACGATATTATTTCATTCCAGAAGTCTGTTCCAGTGCCGTTACCGACCGGATTTGTTCCCATAAGGAATATTGTGAATTAGATTAGTCCGTTTCAGACCCCCAAAAATACACGTACAAAAGCACTTACAAAAATACACTTACATAATTGTTCGAGTTGGGAGCTGATCATAAGGCGGGGGTCCACTGTGTACTATAAATATTATAAATGCTGCAAAGGTGACATTAAAACCAATATCTAATGATTGTAGTAGTAGTAGTAGTGGAGTCAGTCAAATACTAAGAAAGAGGAGCACTGCAAGGGAGCTAGGGGCCCACAAGGGAGCTAGGGACCCACAAGGGAGCTAGGGGACCCACAGAGGGTAGGAGCAAGTACACAGAGGGGGGGGGAATAATGAAAGAACAAATACCCAAGGCAGAAGAAAGAAAACCCAAAGGAAAAAGAGGAAAGGGGAAGAGGGAGAAGGGTAAAAAAAAGAATCAGGTTAAGTCACAGGTGTTCTGAAGTTTGGAGCATTTTACAATGTAATGGGAAAGGAAGACATCTACAGAGACAATGCCACGACTAAGATTCATACAAGGAAAGTTGTGAATAAGGGTGTATAAATGGTCCAAATCGGACCGAAACTTTGTTGTAAGCTCCTCTCTTCTATGTGCGGGTTATTTGTGTATCACTACCAGTATAGTATGCTCCTTGCTTAATAATAATAATAAATAATAAAAT
This sequence comes from Cherax quadricarinatus, assembly GCF_026875155.1. Classification (NCBI taxonomy): domain Eukaryota; kingdom Metazoa; phylum Arthropoda; class Malacostraca; order Decapoda; family Parastacidae; genus Cherax; species Cherax quadricarinatus. The sequence continues at coordinate 7,893,070 of NC_069486.1, forward strand.
AAAATAATAAAATTTTATTTCTTTGCTAAGGTTACATTTCATAATTTGAATGGTACAAAGACAACCACTGTCATGCCGGGGCATTTCGGGCAGACGTAACCTAATACACCTACCATCCGACTTGCGACCTGCTCGACTTACGACCTGCTCGACTTACGACCTGCTCGACTTACGACCTGCTCGACTTACGACCTGCTCGACTTATGACCTGCTCGACTTACGACCACTCGACTTACGACTGTGTTTTTTATGCTAAATTTCTGGGAAATAAACAACTATTTGTGTTGTACACAGTGTTTATCCTAAACCTTACAGTATAAACACAGTACTAACAACATAAAAAGTAAAGTAAAACATGAAATACCAAAATAAAACAATAAAATAAAGCCATTACAAAAATGTTTTGTTAATATTCAGTAGTAAAGTTCGACTTACGACCATTTCGACTTACGACCGGTTTCTCGGAACCGAACTCGGTCGTAAGTCGGATGGTAGGCGTATTCAATATTTTACTCTATTAACGACCAATTCACTTACCGACCTGCTCTTAGGAATGGAACCTCGTCATTAAGTGAGGAGGGGATGTACTCACATTCTTGTAGACAATAATTGGATAAATCGTCCTCTGTCTTTATCCCATATATGAGAGATTTTTATGCCTTATTAACCATACATGTCAAGATATAATTAACAGTTTGAAACATTCTAGGATCCAGAAGGTGTTGCAGTGTTCCGGGAATTTCTAGTAGAGTTAGAAGCAGATGGAGAGGAAGGTGAACACACAAAGTACATTGATTTCTACATGGAGTGTGAGGAGTATAAAGCAAGATTTAAAGCACTCGAAGATAAAGCCAAAGAAATCTTCGATGAATATCTCGCGGTGAGTATTAGCCTGTTTATTTTTGCTAACATATTAAGGGAAGGTGACCTGTAAAAGAAGAAACATTATCACCATCATTCATCCAATCACTGTCTTGTGTGAAGCATCCCTGAGAAATTGATAGACTATTCTATCATTCTTTGTTATACTGCTACTTTTTTTTTTGTAGTATACTTCAAATTATAGATATTAATACAGTATATATATTGAAAGTTTTTCTTTTTCGGGCCACCCTGCCTTGGTGGGAATCGGCCGGTGTGATAATAAAAATAATAAATAATACAGTATATATAATTCACGTTATTGCTGTTTGCTTTTGTGATTTGCAGAGCTGTTGGAGTGTGAGCAAGGTAGAGTTTATGAAGGGAGTCAGGGAAACCAGTTAGCTGGACTTTGAGTCCTGGAGGTGGGAAGTACAGTGCCTGTACTCTGAAGGATGAGTCTGGATGTTATAGTTCTGGAGGTGGGAAGTAGTGTCTGTATTCTGAAGGATGAGTGAGGATGTTATAGTTCTGGAGGTAGAAAGTACAGTGCCTGTACTCTGAAGGATTGGTAAGGATGTCACAGTTCAGAGTCATCTGAACAGTGAATCAGCATACTTACAGCAAGACAGTAACTGAGCGAATAATGGTAAATGCGTTTCTTCTTTTTTAGTATGTTTAAGTAATTTAAATGATGATTATATATATATTTTTTTTTGTTTGTTTTTTTCAACAAGTCGGTCGTCTCCCACCGAGGCAGGGTGACCCAAAAAAGAAAGAAAATCCCCAAAAAGAAAATACTTTCATCATCATTCAACACTTTCACCACACTCACACATTATCACTGCTTTTGCAGAGGTGCCCAGAATACAACAGTTTAGAAGCATATACATATAAAGATACACAACATATCCCTCCAAACTGCCAATATCCCAAACCACTCCTTTAAAGTGCAGGCATTGTACTTCCCATTTCCAGGACTCAAGTCCGACTATATGAAAATAACTGGTTTCCCTGAATCCCCTCACTAAATATTACCCTACTCACACTCCAACAGATCGTCAGGTCCCAAGTATCATTCGTCTCCATTCACTCCTATCTAACACGCTCATGCACGCTTGCTGGAAGTCCAAGCCCCTCGCCCACAAAACCTCCTTTACCCCCTCCCTCCAACCCTTTCGAGGACGACCCCTACCCCTCTTTCCTTCCCCTACAGATTTATATGCTTTCCATGTCATTCTACTTTGATCCATTCTCTCTAAATGACCAAACCACCTCAACAACCCCTCTTCTGCCCTCTGACTAATGCTTTTATTAACTCCACACCTTCTCCTAATTTCCACACTCCGAATTTTCTGCATAATATTTACACCACACATTGCCCTTAGACAGGACATCTCCACTGCCTCCAACTGTCTCCTCACTGCTGCATTTACCACCCAAGCTTCACATCCATATAAGAGTGTTGGTACTACTATACTTTCATACATTCCCTTCTTTGCCTCCATAGATAACGTTTTTTGACTCCACATATACCTCAACGCACCACTCACCTTTTTTCCCTCATCAATTCTATGATTAACCTCATCCTTCATAAATCCATCCGCCGACACGTCAACTCCCAAGTATCTGAAAACATTCACTTCTTCCATACTCCTCCTCCCCAATTTGATATCCAATTTTTCTTTATCTATATTATAGGTAGTAGGTTGGTAGACAGCAACCACCCAGGGAAGTACTACCGTCCTGCCAGATGATTGTGAAACAGAAACCTGTAACTGTTTTGCATGATGGTAGGATTGCTGGTTTCTTTTTCTGTCTCATAAACACGCTAGATAACAGGGATATCTTGCTACTCCTACTTACACTTTGGTCACACTTCACAGACACGCACATGCATATATATATACATACATCTAGGTTTTTCCCCTTTTTCTAAATAGCTCTTGTTCTTTATTTCTTCTATTGTCCATGGGGAAGTGGAAAAGAATCTTTCCTCCGTAAGCCATGCGTGTCGTATGAGGCGACTAAAATGCCAGGAGCAATGGGCTAGTAACCCCTTCTCCTGTAGATATTTACTAAAAAAGAGAAGAAGAAAAACTTTATAAAACTGGGATGCTTGAATGTGCGTGGATGTAGTGCGGATGACAAGAAACAGATGATTGCTGATGTTATGAATGAAAAGAAGTTGGATGTCCTGGCCCTAAGCGAAACAAAGCTGAAGGGTGTAGGGGAGTTTCGGTGGGGGAAATAAATGGGATTAAATCTGGAGTATCTGAAGAGTTTGAGCAAAGGAAGGGGTAGCAGTAATGTTGAAGGATCAGTTATGGAAGGAGAAAAGAGAATATGAATGTGTAAATTCAAGAATTATGTGGATTAAAGTAAAGGTTGGATGTGAAAAGTGGGTCATAATAAGCGTGTATGCATCTGGAGAAGAGAGGAATGTAGAGGAGAGAGAGAGAGATTTTGGGAGATGTTAAGTGAATGTATAGGAGCCTTTGAACCAAGTGAGAGAGTAATTGTGGTAGGGGATCTGAATGCTAAAGTAGGAGAAACTTTTAGAGAGGGTGTGGTAGGTAAGTTTGGGGTGCCAGGTGTAAATGATAATGGGAGCCCTTTGGTTGAACTTTGTATAGAAAGGGGTTTAGTTATAGGTAATACATATTTTAAGAAAAAGAGGATAAATAAGTATACAAGATATGATGTAGGGCGAAATGACAGTAGTTTGTTGGATTATGTATTGGTAGATAAAAGACTGTTGAGTAGACTTCAGGATGTACATGTTTATAGAGGGGCCACAGATATATCAGATCACTTTCTAGTTGTAGCTACGCTGAGAGTAAAAGGTAGATGGGGTACAAGGAGAATAGAAGCATCAGGGAAGAGAGAGGTGAAGGTTTACAAACTAAAAGAGGAGGCAGTTAGGGTAAGATATAAACAGCTATTGGAGGATAGATGGGCTAATGAGAGCATAGGCAATGGGGTCGAAGAGGTATGGGGTAGGTTTAAAAATGTAGTGTTAGAGTGTTCAGCAGAAGTTTGTGGTTACAGGAAAGTGGGTGCAGGAGGGAAGAGGAGCTGTTGGTGGAATGATGATGTAAAGAGAGCAGTAAGGGAGAAAAAGTTAGCATATGAGAAGTTTTTTACAAAGTAGAAGTGATGCAAGAGGGAAGAGTATATGGAGAAAAAGAGAGAAGTTAAGAGAGTGGTGAAGCAATGTAAAAAGAGAGCAAATGAGAGAGTGGGTGAGATGTTATCAACAAATTTTGTTGAAAATAAGAAAAAGTTTTGGAGTGAGATTAACAAGTTAAGGAAGCCTAGAGAACAAATGGATTTGTCAGTTAAAAATAGAAGAGGAGAGTTATTAAATGGAGAGTTAGAGGTATTGGGAAGATGGAGGGAATATTTTGAGGAATTGTTAAATGTTGATGAAGATAGGGAAGCTGTGATTTCGTGTATAGGGCAAGGAGGAATAACATCTTGTAGGAGTGAGGAAGAGCCAGTTGTGAGTGTGGGGGAAGTTCATGAGGCAGTAGGTAAAATGAAAGGGGGTAAGGCAGCCGGGATTGATGGGATAAAGATAGAAATGTTAAAAGCAGGTGGGGATATAGTTTTGGAGTGGTTGGTGCAATTATTTAATAAATGTATGGAAGAGGGTAAGGTACCTAGAGATTGGCAGAGAGCATGCATAGTTCCTTTGTATAAAGGCAAAGGGGACAAAAGAGAGTGCAAAAATTATAGGGGGATAAGTCTGTTATTTTCATATAGTCGGACTTGAGTCCTGGAAATGGGAAGTACAATGCCTGCACTTTAAAGGAGGGGTTTGGGATATTGGCAGTTTGGAGGGATATGTTGTGTATCTTTATATGTGTATGCTTCTAAACTGTTGTATTCTGAGCACCTCTGCAAAAACAGTGATAATGTGCGAGTGTGGTGAAAGTGTTGAATGATGATGAAAGTATTTTCTTTTTGGGGATTTTCTTTCTTTTTTTTGGGTCACCCTGCCTCGGTGGGAGACGGCCGACTTGTTAAAAAAAAAAAAAAAAAAAAAAGTCTGTTGAGTATACCTGGTAAAGTGTATGGTAGAGTTATTATTGAAAGAATTAAGAGTAAGACGGAGAATAGGATAGCAGATGAACAAGGAGGCTTTAGGAAAGGTAGGGGGTGTGTGGACCAGGTGTTTACAGTGAAACATATAAGTGAACAGTATTTAGATAAGGCTAAAGAGGTCTTTGTGGCATTTATGGATTTGGAAAAGGCGTATGACAGGGTGGATAGGGGGGCAATGTGGCAGATGTTGCAGGTGTATGGTGTAGGAGGTAGGTTACTGAAAGCAGTGAAGAGTTTTTACGAGGATAGTGAGGCTCAAGTTAGAGTATGTAGGAAAGAGGGAAATTATTTCACAGTAAAAGTAGGCCTTAGACAAGGATGTGTGATGTCACCATGGTTGTTTAATATATTTATAGATGGGGTTGTAAGAGAAGTAAATGCGAGGGTCTTGGCAAAAGGCGTGGAGTTAAAAGATAAAGAATCACACATAAAGTGGGAGTTTGTCACAGTTGCTCTTTGCTGATGACACTGTGCTCTTGGGAGATTCTGAAGAGAAGTTGCAGAGATTGGTGGATGAATTTGGTAGGGTGTGCAAAAGAAGAAAATTAAAAGTGAATACAGGAAAGAGTAAGGTTATGAGGATAACAAAAAGATTAGGTGATGAAAGATTGGATATCAGATTGGAGGGAGAGAGTATGGAGGAGGTGAATGTATTCAGATATTTGGGAGTGGACATGTCAGCGGATGGGTCTATGAAAGATGAGGTGAATCATAGAATTGATGAGGGGAAAAGGGTGAGTGGTGCACTTAGGAGTCTGTGGAGACAAAGAACTTTGTCCTTGGAGGCAAAAGAGGGAATGTATGAGAGTATAGTTTTACCAACGCTCTCATATGGGTGTGAAGCATGGGTGATGAATGTTGCAGCGAGGAGAAGGCTGGAGGCAGTGAAGATGTCATGTCTGAGGGCAATGTGTGGTGTGAATATAATGCAGAGAATTTGTAGTTTGGAAGTTAGGAGGAGGTGCGGGATTACCAAAACTGTTGTCCAGAGGGCTGAGGAAGGGTTGTTGAGGTGGTTTAGACATGTAGAGAGAATGGAGCGAAACAGAGTGACTTCAAGAGTGTATCAGTCTGTAGTGGAAGGCAGGGTAGGGGTCGGCCTAGGAAAGGTTGGAGGGAGGGGGTAAAGGAGGTTTTGTGTGCGAGGGGCTTGGACTTCCAGCAGGCATGCGTGAGCGTGTTTGATAGGAGTGAATGGAGACAAATGGTTTTTAATACTTGACGTGCTGTTGCAGTGTGAGCAAAGTAACATTTATGAAGGGGTTCAGGGAAACCGGCAGGCCGGACTTGAGTCCTGGAGATGGGAAGTACAGTGCCTGCACTCTGAAGGAGGGGTGTTAATGTTGCAGTTTAAAAACTGTAGTGTAAAGCACCCTTCTGGCAAGACAGTGATGGAGTGAATGATGGTGAAAGTTTTTCTTTTTCGGGCCACCCTGCCTTGGTGGGAATCGGCCAGTGTGATAATAATAAAAAAAATAATATATATATATATATATATATATATTATATATATATATATATATATATATATATATATATAATATATTTATATATATATCTCCATGGGGAAGTGGAACAGAATTCTTCCTACGTAAGCCATGCGTGTTGTAAGAGGCGACTAAAATGCCAGGAGCAAGGGGCTAGTAACCCCTTCTCCTGTATAGTTACTGAATTTAAAAGGCAAAACTTTCGTTTTTCCTTTTGGGCCACCCCACCTCAGTGGGATACGGCTGGTGTGTTGAAAGAAAGAATATATATATATATATATTATATATTATATATATATATATATATTATATTACAGGAGGGCCTGCTTTACGGCATTTCACTTACGGCATTCCGCTAATACGGTCATTTCAAATTATGACCAAAACTCGCTATACGGCTCCCCCCACCTGACTTTCTAATATGGTCACCGCGCCCCACCCTGTTTGTTTACATTCTTCGTGAGCTCAGTAAGCACTAAGTCTCTCCATTTTGTCTGGAAACTCCAAAATTTCAAATGTTTTTTAAAAGTTATTTCATATTTTATATATACTCTGATAATTATACTTATGTATACCTGTACTTAAATAAACTTACATACTGTGCTGGCATGCAGGTACACATTAAAATCAGTAAGAGTGTCTTATGTCTCCAGACGTCATATTAGTAATGATAATAATAATCATCGAGTCTCATTTAAATGTCGTATATTACGTTAAATACACATTTTCATTAATCCATCTATGATATTTTTTCAAAATTATATAATAAACACGATACATAACATAAAAAGATGATAAATACACCCCACAATAGAATAAACATAAATATGAGATGTAGTAGCAGACGACTTGCACAAGTGACGCCATATTAGAAATGATGATAATAATAATAATCACCGAGTCTCATTAAATGTTGTATATTACGTTAATATACACATTTTCATTAATCCATCCATTATATTTTTTTCAAAATTATATAATAAACACGATACATAACATAAAAAGATGACAAATACACCCTACAATAGAATAAATAAACAAATATGAGATGTGGGAGCCAGATAACTTGTACAAGTGATGCCAAGAATAACATTTTCTCTAATCTAACATAAGAGAAAATGTGTTACTGGGGGTAACTGTAGAAAATTATTCCTTAAGTATGTATGTAAGTTTATTCAGGTATACACAAATACAGTTACATAGATTATCATACATAACAACATATGTGTAGAGAACCTAGGATAACCCAACAATGTCAGAGTGACTTATTTCCATTGCCTTCACTCAGAGCGTCATTTCTTCTCAAAATGATGTTACATGAGAATGGGAGTGTTCTTCTTTATTTATTCTACCGTATCAATGTAGAGACAACTTGTACACAATGTAACTTGTACACAAACCAGACGTGTACACTTTGTTAACAAAACTTACCTTCGGCTGGTTTGTTTACATAACTCTGCGCCTGTCCCCTCTCATGTACTCATTCTTTCTCTCTCTCATTTATTCGTTTTATCTCATTTACTTACTCCTGACCCTACATTAAGACTACAAATATTTTAAGGTAAGTAATGAGTGAACTGTATATACATTTTATCGCTCTGGGATGCTTAAATATCATAGAATTGTATGTGTGGGTGGGGTGGCCTGGTATGGTAGCCTGGCTGACTACCATACATACCACACTTGATTTCTTACAATAAATACTACTTGTCTCACCCTAGATTAAGACTATAAATATTTTAAGGTAAGTAATGAGTGCACTATGTGCGTATTGTACTTTTTTATTGTTTTTTGATGCCTGGTTCTATTGCTAACTTAATATATGTTAGTGTAAACTTGTTATCTAGTGTTTGTATGCATTTGTAAGTGAAAAAAAGGTGTTCCACTTTACGGCGGTTTCTGCTTTAACGGTGTAAGCCTGGACTAACCACCGTATAATTGGGGCCCTACTGTATAATATATAATATATATATATATATATCTATATATATATAATATATATATATATATATATATTATATAAGATATATATTATATATATATTATATATCGTAAGTAGTAGGTTGGTAAACAGCAACCGTCCAGGGAGGTACTACCGTCCTGCCAAGTGAGTGTACAACGAAAACCTGTAATTGTTTTACATGATGGTAGGATTGCTGGTGTCTTTTGTTGTCATAAACATGCAAGATTCAGACGTCTTGCTACTTCTACTTACACTTAGGTCACACTACACATACAAGTACAAACATATATATACACACCCCTCTGGGTATTCTTCTATTTTCTTTCTAGTTCTTGTTCTTGTTTATTTCCTCTTATCTCCATGGGGAAGTGGAACAGAATTCTTCCTCCGTAAGCCATGCGTGTTGTAAGAGGCGACTAAAATGCCGGGAGCAAGGGTCTAGTAACCCCTTCTCCCGTATAAATTACTAAATTTAAAAGAGAAACTTTCGTTTTTTTCTTTTTGGGCCACCCTGCCTTGGTGGGATATGGCCGGTGTGTTGAAAGAAGAAAGATATATATATATATGACTAGAATTGTTAATGCAGTCTAGATAACTCTAGTAACATCATATATCAAACAGCATTTACATAATCTAATCCTAAACTAGGCATTATCATTTGACGAGCCTGGCCCATGGCTAGGCTCCGGGAGTAGAAAGACTCCCAAAGCTCATCAAAGGTAGCTAGTTTTAAGTCCTAGCTTTAAGCTGCTCATCTAGTCAACTCTTAGTTCTAACTAGAATTAAGCTTAGTTTATGTTTGGCTATTGTACTGTAGTAATGTGATTATCTGCAATATTCTAAAATTGTTTTGTGTAAGTTCTTGATGTTCTAGTTGCTATTGCTTGCTATTTTATTATGATGAATGTTGCTGTGAGCTCTCATGTTCAGTTCTGAACAACTGTTCATTGTTATAGTATAGGTGGACTTGTCATAATTGTTCAAATTGTTATTCAGAATGGTTGTTGTGTGTGTGTGTGACCAGTTATCACCGCAAGGTTGGGAATCATGGCAGGATGATAGTGACAAGTCTTCCTCTGATCATCCAGAGGCTGGTAAGATGTGAAGGATCATTACAGTTCATTTTCATCATGGGAGTGTGAACATTGCAGTTCATGGTGTCATGAGAGCTGTGACGTTCCTACACTTCCAGCAAGAAAGCTATTGAATGAGCAATGGTTAATACATTTCCTCTTTTTGCTGCCTCATTATCCCCAAACTTTACAAGATATTAGGCCCACGAGAAGTGCCTTCACTAGTTTAACATCCTTATTACACACACCGTACCCATGGTGTGGCCGGTGGTCAAACATCACCCTGCACGATAGGCAGTTTACAGAGCTAACAAATTATTTACACATTTACGACCTGTTTACAATTGTGTCACATCACGTGGCCAGAATGTGAGGTAATGAATGTCTCGTTTAGAAATGGACTGGGCCGGGGGGGGGGGCATTGACCCTGGAACACCCACCAGGTATACCCCTTTAGATGTGTGTCTTATTCTCTAAATTTTCTTGTAAAAGGTAAGTCAACTGTAGATATAAATGAACATGTACTCCTATGAACCCTTTTAAAGCCTAGTTCCTAGGCCTATTGTGTATCCATATTCTCTTGTGCTACCCTCCATAGGATGGATATGACAAATACACAAAACAAGCACTCTTATGAAGCTCCTTTATATATAGTCAATTCTCTTATAAAGTTCCTCTATATACAGTCAGTTCTCTTATAAAGCTCCTTTATATAGTCAGTTCTCTTATAAAGTTCCTCTATATACAGTCAGCTCTTACAGAGTTCCTCTATATGCAGTCAATTCTCTTATAAAGTTCCTCTATATACAGTCAGTTCTCTTATAAAGTTCCTCTATATACACAGTAAAATCCTTTATAAATATGAATGAAAATTTAATAGCAGGTATAACACCTTGCTACTTAATATGGAATGTACTTTTTCAGTCGAGCTTTTTAAGAGACTCTCTTATAAACGTTAACTGAAAAGGCACATGTCAGAAGTAGTGAGGTGCGTGGAAGTTGATTTTGAGAACAAAATACACCTACCATCTGACTTACGACCTGCTCGACTTACGACCACTCGACTTACGACCGTGTTTTTTATGCCAAATTTCTGGGAAATAAACAACTATTTGTGTTGTACACAGTGTTTATCCTAAACCTTACAGTATATAATACAGTACTAACAACATAAAAAGTAAAGTAAAAAATGAAATACCAAAATAAAACAATAAAATAGACATTACAAAAATGTTTTGTTGATATTCAGTAGTAAAGTTCGACTTACGACCATTTTGACTTATGACCGGTTTCTCGGAACCGAACTCGGTCGTAAGTTGGATGATAGGTGTAGTCAGTGTTAAGAGTCCTTCCTTGGTTTCGTCCAGATAAGCCAGAAGGATGCTGAGAGCTTAGTTGAATACATCTTGAAACATCTAGAGGATGGAATGGAGCTACAAGATTGTCGGTCACAGTGCTATGACAACGCTGCTGTGATGGCTGGACACAGAAGTGGTGTTCATCAAAGAATAAGTGAAAAAAATAACCTGGCAGTGTTTATGAATTGCGACAATCACTCGCTCAACTTGATGAGTGTACATTAAGCCAGGCAGGATACAATGGTCACGTTTCTTGGAACCATCGAAGTTCTCTATGTATTCTTCTCTTGTTCAACACAGCACTGGGAAAAACTAAAAAATGCCATGCCTGTGGTTGTTAACCCTTTCAGGGTTGGTGCCGTACTAGTATGGCTTGCACATCAGGGATGGTGCCGTACTAGTACGCATAAATTCTAGCGCCTTCAAATCTAGCGAGAGAAAGCTGGTAGGCCTACATATGAAAGAATGGGTCTATGTGGTCAGTGTGTGCAGTGTAAAAAATCCTGCAGCACACAGTGCATAATGAGAAAAAAAAAAACTCCGACCGTGTTTTTGGTTTAAAACAGTGAATTTGCAGTGTATTTTCATATGCTATTTATGGTTGTATTCTAGTTTTCCTGGTCTCATTTTATAGAATGGAAGACACATTACAGAAACTGAGATGATTTTGATTGGTTTCACAAAGAAAAGTACAGTGGACCCCCGGTTTACAATCAGCTCCCAATGCGACCAATTATGTAAGTGTATTATGTAAGTGCATTTGTATGTGTATGTTTGGGGGTCTGAAATGGACTAATCTAATTCACAATATTCCTTATGGGAACAAATTCGGTCAGTACTGGCACCTGAACATACTTCTGGAATGAAATAATATCGTAAACTGGGGGTCCACTGTACCTTGAAATTGAGCTCAAAGTAGCAGAAATGTTCGATTTTTGCCAAAGTTCAAAAGTAAACAAATCATGCCATGCGTCCAATACACGTCAACTGGTGAGTCTAATATTCTTTCACAAGTACGCTGATATTATTTATACCATTTCTACACTAATGCAGTAGTCTACATAATGATAAATCTTCTGTTTTTTGTGAGAATAAAAATTCAAAGTGGAAAGCAAAAGAAATGGAACAGAGGCCTGGGGACATGACAAATGAACAGAGGAAATGTTATTTTAGTGCCAGAAATGTCTGTCTTGTTTATTCTGGACCCTATTTGGAAATTGGCATCTTTTGAAATTTGTGTGAAATTGGCAAAATTGCCAATTTCTGACCACTTTATTGGATAGTTGAAATCAGTAAATGGGCGGTTTCTTGTACTAATTTGATAGAAAAAATGGAGTTCTTGCAAAATAGTTATGATTTTTGTTGACTGGTACATTGGAATTGGCCGAAAATAGTGCTCAAAGTGGGCGAAATCGTCGATGCGTAAACATCGTAGAGACCGCTAACTTCGCGAGAGCATAATTCTGTAAGTTTTCCATCAAATTTCTTACTTTTTGTGTCATTATGATTGGGAAAAGATTCTCTATCATTTCATAAGAAAAAATAATTTTTTTTTTCGAAAAATTTCCGACCCTGAGAACAAGTTTAGGAGAGGTCTACCGACCCTGAAAGGGTCAAGTCAGAGTCTGAAACCAGGTGGAGTGCAAGGACAGAAGCAGTAAAGCCCATCAAGAAGTATCTAGAGAAGATACTTCAAGTTCTCCAGGACATGACATAAAATGAAAACAAGACCCGTACAACAAGGAGTGATGCAAGGCAGTTATATTATTGCATGTTGTGTTATGATTTTTTAGATTTGCTAGGATTTTGGAACAAAATACTCATTAACATTGACTGCATGAATTACCATGATGCTGCACTGGATTTGAAAACCCTCTAAAATCATTTTGATGATGAAAGAGAAGTGTTGGTCAGTGAGTCACTCGAAGAAAGGCTCAGTTTCTGTCAGGAATGAAATATTGAAGTTGAAAGACATCAGAGACAAAAGAAACGAATGGCAGATAAGAACTTGAGAGGCACTGAGTTAACAGCCAAGGAGGAACTGGAAAGAGTCATGAAGGAAACACTCAACAGTCTTCACAGAGAAATGGATGAAAAGTTTGCTCATTTGCACAACACTAGCACCAAGTCTTGGTCCCTTCTCGGTGTCAAGAGATTGTGTTACAGCACCAACAGTAATGACCAAAAGAAGAAGTGCAAAAATTTGGGAGAATTGTACAGCTCTGATGTTGATGGACAGCAGCTATATAAAAAAATTTTGGACTGCAGAATGTTGCTATCAAGTCTGGCCAACATGAAAATATCAAGACCTGAAAAGCTCGAATTTATTATTCAGTATGGAGGCGAGAGCGTCTTCCCCAGTCTTCACATTGCTATTCAAATAACGCTAACCATCGTGGGTTCCATCACCAGCTGCGAGAGATCATTCAGCAAGTTAAAGCTAATACGGTGGACCCCCGGTTTACGATCAGCTCCCAATGCGACCAATTATGTAAATGCGTTTGTATGTGTATGTTTGGGGGTCTGAAATGGACTAATCTAATTCACAATATTCCTTATGGGAACAAATTCGATCAGTACTGGCACCTGAACATACTTCTGGAATGAAATAATATCGTAAACCGGAGGTCCACTGTACTTTCATATTTGAGAGCGTCCATGGGTCGAGACTATGATCTTGCTCTGCTGAGTGTAGAAAGGGAAGAAACTGACAGCTGAATTTGACCACAGCATTAGTGAAAGCAGGGAATGTGCAGTTGTAATTTTCATGTAGTGCCATAATTTGTTAATTAAAAGATTAATGAGCTTGACTTGTATTTTTGAGCTGATTTTATGGTAAAGTTATCTAAAATATAGGTAGGTGTCAGATGTTTGGACACGGCACAATTTCAGTGCTTGCCATAGACGTTATTTTCCCTAGATACTCCCCTATACATGTATAGAGGAACTCATAAGAGAACTGACTGTATATAGAGGAACTTTATAAGAGAGGTAACTGTATAGAATGGAACTTCATAAAAGAGGTGACTGTATATAGAAGAGCTTTATAAGAGAGTTAGCTCTGCATTTTAAGGTCATCAATGGGTGAGTAACAGTGGTTTACACTCTAGTGGAATGTTGGTAAGTGTCAGTGTAGTACACAGTAGAGCAGCAGTAGGGAAGGTTTTACACTTGCAAATGCACAAAACTGCAGACATCTGCCACTGACACCGGAGGTCTTGCAAGCCAGAAACAACCAACAAATTTAACGCAGTTGACAACATTGCTGGTGTGATGGAGCTTGCAAGTATAACACTCAAGTTACCATACTTTATTATGGAACTTTGAGCCTAACATGAGTACCAGTGACTGACAGTGTTGCCATGAGTACCAGTGACTGACAGTGTTGACATGAGTACCACTGACTGACAGTATTGACATGAGTACCACTGACTGACAGTATTGACATGAGTACCACTGACTGACAGTATTGACATGAGTACCACTGACTGACAGTGTATTGACATGAGTACCACTGACTGACAGTATTGACATGAGTACCACTGACTGACAGTGTTGACATGAGTACCACTGACTGACAGTATTGACACGAGTACCACTGACTGACAGTATTGACATGAGTACCACTGACTGACAGTATTGACATGAGTACCACTGACTGACAGTATTGACACGAGTACCACTGACTGACAGTATTGACATGAGTACCACTGACTGACAGTATTGACATGAGTACCACTGATTGACAGTATTGACACGAGTACCACTGACTGACAGTATTGACATGAGTACCACTGACTGACAGTATTGACACGAGTACCACTGATTGACAGTATTGACACGAGTACCACTGACTGACAGTATTGACGTGATTACCACTGATTAACACTACTGACATGAGATTATGATTGAATTTTTGGTTTTATGTGGCCTTGCATGGCTTTGTGTTTTTTGTGGTTTTTGTGTTGCTTTGTGTGGTTTTAAGTGGTTTTGTGTGGTTTTTGTGTAGTTTTTGTGTGGCTTTGTGTGGTTTTGTGTGGTTTTGTGTGGTTTTTGTGTGGTTTTGTGTGGTTTTGTGTTTTTTTTGTGGCTTTGTGTGGTTTTGTGTGGTTTTTGTGTGGCTTTGTGTGGTTTTTGTGTGGTTTTTGTGTGGCTTTGTGTGGTTTTTGTGTGGTTTTTAATGCCCATGTGTGTTTTTTAATGGCCTTATGTGGTTTTTATTGAGTGTTTGCTTGTATCACTTCAATCACAATCTACAAATATCTATGGAACTCCCCTCCCCCCCTAAAAAAAAAAAAACTACAGTGAACCCTTTTAAAAACCTCCTCTAGTTACACCAGACTGTGTGATGGTTGATTACTACCAGACTTATACTGATACCATCAAAAGGAGTCAGTACTGATGTTGATACCATCAAAAGGAGTCAGTACTGATGTTGATACCATCAAAATTAGTCATTTATTACAAAATGCAATAACCATGCAGTATAGACATCTCCAGAGAATACTAGAAGGTCAACTTATTGATCTCCATCTAGCATCTAGCCTGTTTCTAGTTTTGTAACAGTTTGTACAAAGAATATTCTAGTCTAGTTATCCTTAAAATTTAGAGAAATTTCAGTAGTGCTTTGGGATCACGACTGGTAGAACATAAACTAACAAAATATTTAAGATCTTTAATACAAAAGTTATCTAGGTGGTTATTCACAAAATTTATATATTTGGAATAATTTAGGATATAAGCTATACTTCTCTTGTAATGCAGTGCTAAATTATACATATAGAAGTAGTATAGTGGTGAGGGCACATTTCTTAACAGGACGACTCTCAAGTATACTGTCTGGTATGTTGATATCAAGTGTATAAGAATAATACTAGTACTGTACGTATGTACAAGTGTGTGTGAGAATATATGTATGTGCTCAAAGTGCTCATTTAGTCTCAGTAAGACTTGACTCGTCTGTGACTTAAACAGTGATTGACAAAAAGTCCTCAAATACAAAATGCAATAAGGCATTCAAACAGTGTGCCTGAACAATAAGACGAACCATTCGCCAAACAACACTAACGTACCAAGCAGCAGCACAGCGTCAGGAACAAGAAGACAAAGCAATAACCCTAACTGGGGACCTTCAGCAGATCCACCACAAAAGGCATAAAACTCCCTTAATACTGAATCTAAGTTCAGCACTACCAAATCCCCGACTATGACGGTGCGCAGATGCCACACAAGGTTGTTCAGAGGCTTTAGCTTGGGACTAAGGTTGATCAGTGTGTCTCCGTGACACACAACCTCAGCAAAGCATCAAAAATCACTAAGTCTGAACAATACTTTGTGAACAGAGTTAGAGTTACAAGAAGTATGCTTTGGATCTCCAGCAGAAACATACTCTACCAAAAACAAGAGTCTAAATCACGGACAAACAACCAGAGAGATGAGAGCTACAGGAGAGATGCCTCTTGTAGGGGAAGTAGCTATAGAGAGAGATGCTTTTCAAGCAAGAAGCAGATCAAGAGAGAGAGAGAGGAAGGTAAGGACTGGAGCTACAATGTCAGGTGTAATCACGTGACTAGCCCGTGCTTATGCGAGCGACAGCGCCTCACAAAACTGCCTAACAAGTGGGCAAGTATTTAGCAAGGTAGTTTGCAAGTGCGAGATGCTGAACACCACAAATGATGTAGTTGAAGTTCTAACAATAATGATCGAGAACCAAACCCTAGTCATCGTGGTTGTATGTAAGCCATCAGATGCAGCCTCCCAACAGTTCAAGGAACAGCTACTGAAAATTGATTACTGTCTGGAAAGCCTTCCAGCTCCATCCCCAAACATCTTACTGCTTGGTGATTTCAACCTAAGGCATACAAAATGGAAGAATGTAGCAGAAACAATCCCTGGAGGCAGCACAGATGAAAGGTCACACACACGAGTTACTAAATCTCAGCGATAAACATACCCTGAGTCAGCAGATACTGGAGCCAACAAGACTGGAAAACACTCTTGACCTTATCTTCACAAATAATGAAGACCTAGTAAGAAACATAACAAAATAAAAAACAACTAATTCTGATCACAATCTAATCGAAGTTCAGACTTACATGCACAGGGATCCTGATCAGCAGAATGCACGTAGCTGTGAAGGTGTCTTCACGAAATATAACTTCAACAACAAGAACATCAACTGGGACCAGGTGAACCATGTCTTAAATGAAACATAATGGGAAGATATCTTAAATAACATGGATTCAAACCAGTGTCTTGAGAGGATCAACTTCCTGGCAGCTGAAGTATGTTCCAGGCATATTCCCCTAAGAAAGAAGAAGTAAACTGGAAAGAGAAAGACGCTCCTTCTACAGAAGACGACGAAGAATACTGAGCTCCTCATGAATGCTAGATTATCTGATACACTGAGGGAAGTACTGGCTAGGGAAGTGGAAAGTATCGAACTAAAGTTAAAGGACTCATGCATGACCCATGAGAGACAGGAGCTAAAAGTGATTAGTGAAATTGACAGAAATTCAAAATAGTATTTCTTTTCATATGCAATAAACAAGGCAAATACCACATCTAATATTGTGCCCTTGCTCAGACAGGGTGGGACTTACTCAGATGACAATAAAGAAATGAATGAGATAATGAAATCCCAATACAACTCTGTGTTTAGCGAGCCACTAATCAGTCTAAAGAGTGATAATCCAAATGATTTTTTTCGTGAATGAGCCTCAAAACTCCAATGCATTCCAGATTTCTGACATTACTCTAACTCCTATAGACTTTGAGAAAGCAATTGACAACATACCCATGCACTCAGCCCCAGGCCGACTCGTGGAACTCTGTGTTCATTAAAAACTGCAAGAAACCCCTTTTGCGTACCCTAAACATACTATGGAGAAGGAGCTTTGACATAGGTGAAATTCCACAGTCATTAAAAACAACGGATATAGCCCCACTCCATAAACGTGGCAGAAAGCATTAGCTAAGAACTATAGACCAACAGCTCTAATATCCCACATCATAAAAATTTTTGAAAGTGCTAAGAAGCACAATTGCAAACCACTTGGATTCCCAAAAACTGCACAATCCAGGGCAACATGGGTTCAGAGCAGTTCGCTCCTGCCTCTCGCAACTACTGGATCACTATGATATGGTCCTGGATGCACTGGAAGAAAGATAGAATGCAGATGTAATACAGTGGACCCCCAGTTCGCGATATTAATCCGTTCCTGAGAGCTCATCGTAAACCAAAATTATTGGAAAGAGAATTAATTTTCCCCATAAGAAATAATGGAAATCAAATTAATCCGTGCAAGACACCCAAAAGTATGAAAAAAAAAAACTTTTACCACATGAAAATATTAAGATTAATGCAATAGATATATATAGCAATTAGCTGCAAAATACTAGATAATAACAATGAATAATTGACATTACCTTTAATGAAGATCAGGTGATGATTATGGGATGGATGGAGGGAGAGTTGGATGGATGTTAGTGTTTAGAAGGGGAAACCCACCTATTAGGACTGAGTATAAGTCCTTATCATAGGAATTACTTCTCCTTATTCATATTAATGCCTACTAGAGACTCAGGATTGAGAGGTCACTGGACTTTGTGTTCCACAAAATCGTCCATAGAGGCCTGTACCTCTCGTTCCTTTATGACTTTCCTAAAGTGGTTCACAACAGTGTCATTGTACAGGTTGCCAACATGGCTTGCAGTAGCTGTCTGAGGGTGATTTTCATTGCCACATTTCCTTAATCTTTGAAGTAGACAACTTCTTCAATTTCTCTATCCCCTCCTCCGGAGCAGTTTCCTCAGGTCTGGCCTCTTGCTGTTGAAGATGATCTAGCAGCTCATCAGTGGTTAGTTCGTTCATTGTCCTCCTCCATCAACTCTTCCACATCCTCCCCACTAATCTCCAAGGACTTCCCCAATGCCACAATGGATTCCTCAACTGGCATAGGCTACTCAGGGTTAGCCTCAAACCCTTCAAAATCCCTTTTGTCTACACATTCTGGCCACAGTTTTTTCCAGGCAGAGTTCAAGGTCCTCTTAGTCACTTCCTCCCAAGCCTTACCTATAAAGTTTACACAATTGAGGATATTAAAGTGATCCTTCCAAAACTCCTTTAGAGTCAATCGAGTGTCTGTGGTCACTTCAAAGCACCTTTCAAACATAACTTTTGTGTACAGTTTCTTGAAGTTGGAAATGACCTGCTGGTCCATGGGCTGCAGGAGAGGAGTGGCATTAGGAGGCAAAAACTTGACCTTAATGAAGCTCATGTCCCCAGAAAGTTGCTCTGCCAAGTCTGTAGGATGACCAGGGGCATTGTCTAATACCAGGAGGCACTTAAGGTCTAATTTCTTTTCAATTAGGTAATTTTTCACATTGGGGGCAAATGCATGGTGTAACCAGTCATAGAAAGTCCCTAGTGACCCATGCCTTACTGTTTGCCCTCCACAGCACACACAAATTAGCCTTGAGGATATTATTTTGCCTGAACACTCTGGGAGTTTCTGAGTGATACACCAATAAAGGCTTCACTTTGCAATCATCACTAGCATTGGCACACATCAGAAGAGTAAGCCAGTCTTTCCATAGGCTTATGTCCTGGGAGTGCCTTTTCCTCCTGAGTAATGTAGGTCCTGCTTGGCAATTTCTTCCAAAACAGGCCTGTTTCGTCACAATTAAACACTTGTTCAGGTTTCAATCCTTCAGCCTCTATGTACTCCTTGAATTCATGCACATATTTTTCAGCCACTTTGTGGTCTGAACTGGCAACCTCACCATGCCTAATCACACTATGTATGCCACTACGATTCTTAAATCTTTCAAACCAATCTTTGCTGGCCTTAAATTCACTCACATCACCACTAGTTGCAGGCAATTTCTTTACCAAATCATCATGCAACTGCCTAGCCTTTTCACAAATGATCACTTGAGAGATGCTATCTCCTGCTATCTGTTTTTCATTTATCCACACCAATAACAATCTCTCAACATTTTCTAACACTTGCGGTCGCTGTTTTGTAATCACAGTTGCACCTTTTGCAGAACAGCTTCCTTGATTGACGTTTTCCTGCTCACTATAATAGAGATGGTTGATTGGGGTTTACTATACAACCTGACCAGCTCCGACACACGCACTCCACTTTTGTACTTTGCAATTATCTCTTTCTTCATTTCAATAGTCATTAGCACCCTTAGTCTCGAAGGGTTGGCACTAGAAGCTTTCTTGGGGCCCATGGTGACTTATTTTGCAGAAACAAGCACAAAAAACAGTGATAATATGGATAATATGGAATGTACCGAATGTATCCTTAGATGCGCGCACACTGGCTGGCTTGTAAACACTGGCACACACGGGGCAGTTCAGGCCACACGTGGACACGTCTCGTACGAATCACATCGCATACCAGGTTTTGTAACAGGAACCGAGGCAAGTTTTTTGCGATATAATTCATCGGTTACCGGATTTATCGGATACCGATAGCATCGCAAACCGGGGGTCCACTGTATTCAAAGACTTTGCAAAAGCCTCTGACAAGTGCGATTATGGTGTAATAGCGCACAAAATACATGCTAAAGGAATATCTGGTAAAGTGGGGAGATGGATCTTCAACTTTGTATGCAATCAAATGCAAGGAGTTAAATCTGAAGCTGCCATAGTGAAAAGCTCTGTTCCACAAGGCACAGTACTTGCCCCCATCCTGTTCTTCATCCTCATATCAGACATAGGCAGAGATGTAATCCACAGCACCGTGTCATCCTCTACAGACAATACTAGGATCTGCATGAGACTGTCATCTATTGAGGACACGATTAACCTCCAAGAAGATATAAACCAAGTTTTCCAATGGGCAATGGAAAACAATATGATGTTCAATGAAGACAAATTCCAACTACTCCATTATGGAAAACTGGAGGAAATAATAAACAGAATGGAGTATACTACAAACTCTGATCATACAATAGAGCAAAAAAATAAAGTGAGGGACCTGGGAGCAGTAAAGTCTGAGGATCTCACTTTCCAGGATCACAACAGTGCCACGATCACAACTGCACAGAAAATGATGGGATGGATAATGAGAACGTTCAAAACAAGAGATGCCGAGCCAGTGATGATCCTTTTCAAATCACTTGTTCTCTCTAGACTGGAATACTGCTGTACATTAACATCTCCATTCAAAGCAGGTGAAATTGCAAATCTAGATAGTGTACAGAGAACCTTTACTGCACGTATAAGTTCCATGAAACACCTCAGCTACTGGGAATGCTTGGAAGCACTTAACTTATACTTTCTGGAATGCAGGTGAGAGAGATATATCATAATCTATACTTGGAAAATCCAAGAAGGAATGGTCCCAAATCTGCACACAGAAATCATTACCTACGAGTGATTTGTGTAAAATATCCCCAATGAAAAGTAGGGGTGCCACTGGTTTACCTGGAGTTTATCTGGAGAGAGTTCCGGGGGTCAACGCCCCCACGGCCCGGTCTGTGACCAGGCCTCCTGGTGGATCAGAGCCTGATCAACCAGGCTGTTACTGCTGGCTGCACGCAAACCAACGTATGAGCCACAGCCCGGCTGATCAGGAACCGACTTTAGGTGCTTGTCCAGTGCCAGCTTGAAGACTGCCAGGGGTCTGTTGGTAATCCCCCTTATGTATGCTGGGAGGCAGTTGAACAGTCTCGGGCCCCTGACACTTATTGTATGGTCTCTTAACGTGCTAGTGACACCCGTGCTTTTCATTGGGGGGATGTTGCATCGTCTGCCAAGTCTTTTGCTTTCGTAGTGAGTGATTTTCATGTGCAAGTTCAGTACTAGTCCCTCTAGGATTTTCCAGGTGTATATAATCATGTATCTCTCCCGCCTGCTTTCCAGGGAATACAGGTTTAGGAACCTCAAGCGCTCCCAGTAATTGAGGTGTTTTGTCTCCGTTATGCGTGCCGTGAAGGTTCTCTGTACATTTTCTAGGTCAGCAATTTCTCCTGCCTTGAAAGGTGCTGTTAGTGTGCAGCAATATTCCAGCCTAGATAGAACAAGTACACTAAAAGGAAACTAAAAGAAAACACTAAGTGTCTGGGGCCCAAGACTGTTCAACAGCCTCCCACTGTGCATAAAGGGAATTACCAATAGACCCCTGGCTGCCTTCAAGAGCTCTTCAGTGGTTAGCTCTTCCCTGTGGTCGTCCACCAACTCTTCCACATCCTGGCCACTCACATCCAACCCCATGGACTTCGTGTTTCTTGCCTTCTTTATCAAAAGGCTGGCACTTTGAACTTTCTTTGGCCCCATGATGGCTTATTTAAAGCAGTCACACTCGATAAACAAGCACAAAAAACAATGGATTATTATGAAATGTTTTGGATGAATGCGCAGGGTAATGCTCACTCGACGAGAAACTAAGCCAGACTGACTCAGAGCGCATGGGATGCTTTGTGTGGGCATGAGCAGGCGGACACATTTGGTACGGCGGACCGATGAAAACCGAGGTGTTGAACGAAAACTGGGACAAAATTTTGACGAAGAAAGTCGTCGAAAACCGAATTCGACGAAAACCAGGGCAAATGAAAAACGAGGCTCCTCTGTACCATCAAAAGGAGTCAGTATTGATACTGATATTTTTCCACCACTTATCTTCAGTTTTATGTTTTATTTCTCGTCCAGATTTATATGATTTTTCTGTTTTAATAAATTTATGATTTTTTCTATACATTAGTAAATTATTATTATTTTTTCTTTGTATTAATAAATTTATATGATTTTTTATTTTTCTAATATATTCTTTGGCAAGTGTTGTAATATATACAGTAAACCTTGTTTTATTATACAGTCAATTCTCTTATAAAGCTCCTCTATATACAGTCACCTCTCTTATAAAGTTAATCTATATACAGTCAGTTCTCTTATAAAGCTCCTCCACATACAGTCAGTTCTCTTATAAAGCTCCTCCATATACAGTCAATTCTCTTTTAAAGCTCCTTTATAGTCAGTTCTGACCAGCATGAATTACAAAGGCCTTTCACATGCTATTCAATTTTTGATGTACTTTCTCAGTCGCATTCACAAAAAATTGAACTATACTATAAAGAGATATACACCTTATTTTGAAAATTAGACACATGTGCAACATCTGGGTATCTTTATCGTAGATGTTTCAAGATCCAGTAGCTTTATCAGTGCATATTCAAGGGCATGATTGGAAGACAGTAGAACTTTATACAAAAGATGAGGTAATCAGTCCCTCAGCCTTGGAGTTGGTGTGAAGAGCACTGTACTCGTGGAGAATCTGGAGCACAGGCAAGGTTAGGTTAGGTTTGTCAGGAAACAGGAAGAGTGTTTCCCAACTCGGGTGTTAGTCAGATGATGACCCGCCGTTGGAGTTTTTGGTCATCTGACCAGGATTTCCATTGGCTTACCGGTCCACTCCTTTAGAAATTACGGTCTCATAGTTTTAGCCATTTAGTAACAAGAAGGCTGGCACTTATATACTTTTATCAGATGGTAAGGGATGGGTAGCAGACGAAGACATTGTCACTGGTAGGTGGGATTCTTCAGTGGAAGGAGGTTATACTCAAGGGACGGGTTAGTGGTAGTGAAGAAGGTTGTGGCGATGTCTCCCGACCCAAGATTCTATGATGTTGCAGTGTTTAACAAGTTGGACATTAATGGTATACAATACCACAAGATGAAGATACCCAGATGCTGCATGTATGTCTAACTTTCATCTTGTTGGTATTGTATATTAATCATGTACAACCTGTCAGACACTGCAACATCATAGAATCTTGGTTCAGAGGCCATCACAACCTTCTTCACTACCACTAACCCATCCCCCAGGTATGACCTAATTCCACTGGGGAATCCCTCCTACCAGTGACAATGTCTTCGTCTGCTATCCATCCCTTACCACCTGACACCAGTATATAAGTGCCAGCCTTCTTGTCTGTGCTCCAGATTCTTCATGCCTACTTCAAGGCTGAGGGATTGATTACCTCATCTTTTGTATATAGTTCTTCTGTCTTCCAATCATGTCCTTGAATTTGTATTGATAAAGTCACTGGATAGCAAAACATAAACATTAAAGATACCCAAATGTAACACGTGTCTAATTTTCATCCTGTCGATATTGTGTACCACTCATGAAGAAGACAACACTAAAATGACTTCATTTTAAAGTCATCCGACCCTAGGCTGAATAATTAATGGTTTACTGTCAGTATTACCTCGCATAAATGTCGTTTACAAATCATGTTTATAATCTCTTGGTTCATCTAGATTTACTCTTTTTCCAGGATGCTGCTCACCAGCTCGTTCTTTTACAGGTGGGCGCCGACAAGGAGGTCGGCACCAGTGGCAAGAGTGTAGAGATCGGTGACAAACTGGAAGAGGAGGGACTTGAAGGAGTCACCATTTTTGATGAACCTCAGCGGAAGGTCAAGCAAAAGCTTGCCGACGGATTGTACATCAATTTCTGCCTCAATATTAAGAACAGACTCAAGTTGTAACTGCTCAGTGGGGTTGATTGGATGGAGCAATACAGAGGCACGACTGGACAGACTGGATTGAAAGGACTTTGTACCAACGGTATAACCAAGAAAACAAGTTATGGAATGAGCTTTAATTGGGGGGGTGATAGATTAAGCTTAAGCAAAATTGGCAGAATGAGTAGTACGGTAGATTTTTTTGCTAGAAAGTGCAGTACAAAGTTATTGTACGATATTTGCGTCCGGTACATAAAAAAAAGATAGAATACTGTACTGTTCCACAAAGTCAATGGAAGGGCATGGTATGGCACAGAATTTTGTATGGCATGGTCGATTTTGTTCCTCAAAAATATGGTATGAATTATGGCTGGGGTATTTGTGGCAAGTACAAAAACTGAAGCACTTCCCACATGGTACTGTACTGCCAGCCTTGACCTGAGTGAACATTGTGGTACAAGCTTGTTGTGAAACATCGCTTGTGTCAAGCTGAGCAAGCTTATGCAACACAATGTTTCAGTCAAATTAGAGTTAATTGTGTTAAAGTTTTCTCTAAGCCTCGGTACTGCAGTACTCATTGTCATTATGTCGCCCAGTCGTCTTAATTCGCTCTTGTTATTGAATGTACTTCACTCAGCTCTCTTATAAAGCTCCTCTGCATAGAGTGAGCTTTTTTGTATAAATACGATTGAAAAGCTTCATCCAGAATTGACCAGAAGGCAGTATAAAGCTCTCAATGTGATAGCCAATCTTGGTTGTACCTTTTCAATTGCATTTATGGAGGAGCTTTATGAGATAACTGACTGCAAATAAAGTTTAAGCTTTATAAACCAGTTTGTACTTACTCTTAGCTTTTAGGAAGCTAATTACTCATAGATTATTGTTTCTCAGCATTTGTGCTTGTGTAGTTGCCTATTTAGAGGTAATGGTGTTGAACACGTGGTGTTCTCTCGTCTATAATTTTGTGATAGAAATTGTTAGTTGCATTATCGGTAAAGCTCTCTCAAGCACTCCTAGGCCGGCAGTTAAGCTTTCTAATGTCCTTTCTGCTCTGCTTTTTCATCATTAATCTCACTGAAATCATGGAGAGCATTCGAGGGTCTTCTGGTACGTTACAAAGCGGTAATTGTGTTATTTTGGGGAAATTTTGAAAATGAGGTTTGTTGTTATTTCTGTTCATGAGTGATTAGGAAGTAGCCTCTCTCAAGCCTAGGTTAGGTTAATTTGGGTTAAGTTAGGTTAATTCAGTTTAAATTAGGTTATGTTAGGTTAATTTGAGTTAGGTTAGGCTAATTTGGGTTAGGTTAGGTTAGTTTAGTTCAGTTTAATTAAATTAGTTTAGGCTAGGTTAGGTAAGATTTGCCAGGAAACAGGACAAGTGTTTCTGACAGTGGTCTTAGTCATATGATGACCTGTTGCTGGAGCTTCTGGTCATCTAAGACCTTCCACTGGCTTACCACTTTAAAATTTAAACTTATATTTTGCCTAGGCCTTCATTGCTTCATGTGTCACCTTCCTCACGTCCTCCCAAAAGCAGCTTAAAGTTTCTGATTGGCTCCCTGAGGAAGACAAAAACTTCCATTGGCTAGAGCCATCATAATTTCACTCCATGATAAGCCTCTAGAAATCTTCGAAAAAAAAGTCGCTTTTGAACCATAAGAACAACAAAGTGTTCACAGAACTGGCCTAATATTTGTTCTATTTCTTTTCCTTACACTTTTACAGACTTTTACTGCAATTTGTGAAATTGTAAAAACACGATCACAAACAAACCAGGGAACTGGTGGGGTTAGTACCCAGGGTGAGGGAGTGGTAACACTTCAGGCCAGTGTGTAAGCCACATGGCCAGCTGGCTACAATAAGATTCATTCAACTGGGTATATTTATACACCATAGGGAGGTTAACAGGTGCGACCATGAGAAGGACAGAAACCTCTTTCAGGTGCCTTAAAGCACCTGAAAGAGGTTTCTTCCCACCGGTGGCAAAATCATCTGTAAAAACTTACATTTGTGGTCACAGTAGTGGCCCATACTAACCTCCCTATGGTGTATAAATATACCTGGTTGTATGAATCTTCTTGTAGCCAGCTGACCCAGTGGCTTACACACTGGCCTGGAGTGTTACCACTCCCTCACCCTGGGTACAAACTCCACCCGTTCCCTGCTTTGTTTATACTGCAACGTGACTTATGAAATCATAAAAAAGAAATAGAATGGTAGGACTGAAACCCATGGCAGGTGGGTTTGAGGACTCACCCATCATGGGTTCTTCCCCCCCCCATGGGTTCTCCCCCCCCATGGGTTCTCCCCACAACCCCCATGGTCTGGGATTTATACTGTGCATAGTTGTGTCGTTGTTTCTGGCTTCCAATGTCACTTTTTTGTGCTGTTTGTGTTCCTTACTTATGGAATGTTTTTTTTTTTTTCATGTTTTTGTTGAATGTTTTCAATGTTGCATGAGAGTTGCATGTTTTGATTTTGTTTTAGAACGTTTTGAACAGTGATTTTAACCTGGACAAGTATTAAACCTGCTGTCAGTGTTCACCTAGCAGTAAGTAGGTACCTTGTTGTTAGCCACCTTACACCTGCTGCCCTGTTCACCTAGCAGTAAGTAGGTACCTTGTTGTTAGCCAACCATTGTGAGTCACATTCAGAGGAAGAAAACCAAAGAAATAAGCCACACTGCTTGGCTTATAATCCCCAGGGTTAACCCCCCCCCCAGGGTTAACCCAGTCTTCCTTGCATACCTCAAAATTATTGTAAAAACTTCCACCATCACAGGAGTGTTGTTCACTGCTGTACAGTGAAACCTCAGTATACTGAACTATAAGGGGAAGGGGGTAGATGAGTGTTTGCTTAATCCAAGATTCGCTGTATCTAAATACAAGGTGCAACGGACTGGGCTCCTTGCATGGAGAGTCCGTCAGTCACACACTACTGATAATGGAGAAAAATCTCCATTGTCAGTCGAGTGCAGCAAACTGGATTTGTTGCATTAATCAATTATCCGGCCAAATATTTTATCCATTATGTTTGAATTCTATTACAAAGGGGTTAGTTATGTCTAGGTTTTAATGGTATTTCCTCCCTTATATAGATTTATAAAGTTGATTAAGTTGTTACACCTCCAGGTAGAGTTTTATAAAGTCAGTTAAATTGATCGAACATTCTCCTGGTAAAGCTCTACAGCTCTCCTTACCTCACTCCTATTGTGCATAATTTCCACAGAGCTCTTGGTGAATATAAATCCTTCAGTCTGGATTTATTCAGTTTTTAATTGGTTGTTTGGATGACCAGTCGCACCTCATTTAATCCTCTCAATTTTTCCTGTGCTTGTTTTGCTTTTGTCCTGATTATTCTTGCTAATAAAAGAAAATGCTTTATTAATTAACTTGTCAGCAAGGTAGGCCTTAAAAGAGGTCTTTCTATTTGTTTTATATATAGAGTAAGTTCTCTTATATAGGTCCTGTGTTGTGCAGTTCTTCATAAATTTGATTTAGAAATTCATTGCAAATAGAAAAATGTATGGAAAGGCTTCGTATTATGCCGTTTAGTTTTCAATATGCTTTTTCAGTCGCATGTATGAAAAAATTGCACTAAACGGAGGTTTATGAGAGAGCTAACTGTTGTGTGTACACATGTGTGCATCTGTACAAGTGTGCCTGTATGCTCTATTGGTATCACCTTTGCACTGTGCACACATGTATGTATGTATGTTGGAGTCAGTTTTGCAGATATAAGCTAACATGATTGATGGTTATTGTTGTTCCCAAGTGGCCTTTTATGTGTTTATAATTGTTATGGAACATCCTGGTGTTGCATGTGCAACATGCAACAACAGGATGTAGATGTTTCATCATCCAGTGACTTTGTCATTACAAATTCAAGGACGTGAGTGGAAGGCAGTGGAACTATATACATAAAATGAAATAATCAGTCCCTTAGTCTTGGAGTTGGTGTGAAGAGCACCTTAGTCATGAAGAACCTGATGTGGAACCTCAAATATTGAACTTTCTTAGTTCCAGACGGCTGTTTGAGTGCCGTTACCGAGCGAATTTATTCCCATCAGGAATAATGCAAATTAGATTAGTTCATTTCAGACCCTCAAAAGTACAGTGGACCCTCACCTAACGATATTAATTGGTACCCGAGAACGAATATCGTTAGGCGAGTGTTTTAGCGTTAGCCGAGGCAAAATGTTAGCGTTAGCCGAGGCAAAATGTTAGCGTTAAAATGTATCGTTAGGCAAATTTAACGTTATGCGATGTGTTCATTAGGCGAGGGTCCACTGTACACTTATAAAAACACTTAGAAAAATACACTTACATAATTGGTTGAGTTGGGAGCAGTTTGACATTTGAGGTTCCACCGTATAACTATGACCATAATTTTTACTGGTAAGCCATCAGAAAGCCTTGGCCAGATGACCAAAAGCTCCAACAGCGGGTCATCGTCTGACTAAGACCCGTGTCAGGAAACACTCTTCCTGTTTCCTGACAAACCTAACCTAACCTTGCCTGTGGTCCAGATTCTTCACGACTACGGTGCTCTTCACACCAATTCCAAGGCTGAAGGACTGATTACCTCATCTTTTGTATATAGTTTTACTGTCTTCCAAATCGTGTCCTTGAATTTGTATTGATAAAGTCACTGGATGGTGAAACATCCACAATAAAGATACCCACATGTTGCATGTGTCTAATTTTCATCTTGTCGGTTTTGTATACCATTCATGTACATCCCATGTTGATTTACTTTACACTTGGTTAATGTCAGTGATTTTACGAAGGCAGATAGAAGGTTTTTTACATTGTTTTTCCTGGTTGAAGTATAATTGCCACCCTGATCTCACTCCCAGCAAT
The DNA here is from genome assembly GCF_026875155.1 of Cherax quadricarinatus. NCBI lineage: Eukaryota > Metazoa > Arthropoda > Malacostraca > Decapoda > Parastacidae > Cherax > Cherax quadricarinatus. The sequence continues at coordinate 7,922,269 of NC_069486.1, forward strand.
GTCCATCCATTATGGCTTCTGGAGATGTTCCTGGGAGGACAGTGTTCTCGCACAGATGTGATGAATACCGTGAGTCGATGGCTATGTAATCGACCAGCAGAATTCTATCTGGAAGACATAAACAAGCTGGTAATGTGTTGGGATCAGTACCTCAGGAAGCTTGGTGATTATGTCCAGTAGTAACCAATGAACATTATTTAACAAAGCTCAACTGGATTTTTATCAGACGATAATATATGCGAAGGTGGTGTTACTGCCCTCGTAGTCACAATTGGGCGCCCAAATTTGCATACTTCGATTATCCAGTATTATTATTGACAGTCCTGTGAAAAGCTCGAGATATTTATGTTTTTCTTTTCATGATTATTTTTTTGGTACATGACCCATAAATTGAAAATCAAGCAGATTTTGTCCACAATGAATTTACTGAATTTTCTTCTCCCAGCTGTATTCCACTGAAGCCGGGTGGCCCAAAAAGAAAACAAAAGTCTCTTTTTAATTTTAGTAATGTGTACAGGAGAAGGGGTTACTACCCCCTTGCTCCTGTCATTTTAGTCGCCTCTTATGACACACATGGCTTGCGGAGGAAGAATTCTGTTCCACTTCACCACTGAGATGAGACTAAATAAACAAGAACAAGAACTAGTAAGAAAATAGAAGGAAACCCAGAGAGGTGTGTATATATTATGCTTATAGATGGACGTGTAGTGTGACCTAAGTGTAAGCAGAATTAGCAACATGTATGTACTTGAAATCTTGCATGTTTATGAGACAGAAAAAAGACACCAGCAATCCTACCATCATGTAAAACAATTACAGGCTTTCGTTTTACTCACTTGGCAGGACAGTAGTACCTCCCTGGGCAGCTGCTGTCTACCAACCTACTCCCAGGTCTCTCTTTTTTTTTGTTGTTGTCATTCTTCAGAAACAATAAGGTTGAAGCAATAGAGTAGTTCACTCATAAAGTTCCTCTGTATAAAGTTTTTTTTTATAAACATGATTGAAAAGTACATTCAGAATTGAATACGATGTAGAAATGAATTTATATCACCTGCTGTTCAGTTCTGGATGAACTTTATCAGTCACATTTATGAGAAACTTCAGTGTGCCTAATAGCTTTATAAGCGAGTTGATGTTACAATAAGAAACACAGTCTGAAACACAGTCAGCCTAAATCTGAAACAAAATTTATTATGCAGGCAGAATTTAGTAGGTCTAATGGGTTGTAAATTCACAGGACATCCAGAAACCTAATCCATGCAAGTTTTGGAGTGAAACTAAGACACATGCGCAACATCTGGGTATCTTTATTGTAGACGTTTTGCCCACCAGTGGCTTTATCAATACAAATTCCAGGACATAACTTGAAGATAGTAAAACTATATACAGAAAATGAGGTAATCAGTCCCTCAACCTAGGAGTAGGTGCGAAGAGCACCGTAGTCATGGAGATTCTGAAGCAGAAGCAAGGAGCCTGGCGCTTTTATACTAATGTCAGGTGGAAAGGGGACATGTAGCAGACAAGGGCATAGTCTGGTAGGCGGGATTCCCCAGTGGAAGTAGGTCCTACCCAAAGAGATGGGTTAGTTGTAGTAGTAGATGTCGTGATGTTGCAGTGTCTGACAAGTTGTACAAGAATGGTATACAATACTGACAAGACGAAACTAAGACATATATGCAACATCTGGGCATCTTTATTGTAGACTGGATGGCGAAACATCTACAGTAGAGATGCCCAGATGTTGCATATATGTCTTAGTTTTATCTTGTTGGTATTGTATACCATTCTTGTACAAGTTTTGGAGTCAAAATATAACACAAAAAATGCCTGTATTTGCTTAAGACATGCATGTATTTGCTTAAGACATGGGATATCATTAACTTCCTTAACAGTTTATATGATGAGTCAGACTGCTGACCTGTAAGACAGTCTAGATCTGCTCTGCTCATCATGCAACCATTAAAGAAATATGCTTTTGCAAGAGTCCAGAACTTTGGATTATGGTCAGCTCTATTATAAAGCTCTATATAGTGCAATGTTTCAGAAATGCTATTGAAACAATACATCCAGAATTAAATAATGCAAGCATAGGCCTTCATTGCTCCTGTTATTCAATATTGGATGAAATGTTTCAATTGCTGTTACAGAAAATCACACTGTATAGCAGAATTTTTGTAAGAGAGTTCACAGTGTATGTGATATTGACTGCCTTCTTTGTGTTCTAATTTAGTGGATTGTTTTATATTTTATGTAAGAATGGATGCACTGCAGTAGGCCTGCTGTACATTGCAGCAGGCCTACCAGTATTGATTAGGCCTACATTGTAGCAGGCCTACTGTACACTTTTTCACATAGTTTATACTTAATAAGAGCCATGTGCAACACTTGGCTGGCTTTATTGGTGCACGATTTCACCAGTGTAGCATGGTTGTTGAGTAGACCCTAGAGTTAACTAATACTGGTGGCACTGGAAGAGGTAGAGATGAAATTATATACCAGCTGTGTCTCTTTGTTTACAAACGACTGTACAGGTGGTCTGCAACGTACAATGGAGGTACGTTGTGATGAACTTGTAAGTTGAAAATATCGTAAGTCAAAAATGAATTTGATATGATAAGTAAATAAATAACTACTGTCACTAAGTAAATAAACAAATAATTACCAGTAACTAACCAAATACCAGTATTGAAAAGTAAATAAATTAACAGAAGTTACAGACTTACTGTCTTCATGCTGGGTAATTATCTTGGACTTACTGTCTTCATGCTGGGTAATTATCTTGGGCTTACTGTCTTCATGCTGGGTAATTATCTTGGGCTTACTGTCTTCATGCTGGGTAATTATCTTTGACTTACTGTCTTCATGCTGGGTAATTATCTTGGGCTTACTGTCTTCATGCTGGGTAATTATCTTGGACTTACTGTCTTCATGCTGGGTAATTATCTTGGACTTACTGTCTTCATGCTGGGTAATTATCTTTGACTTACTGTCTTCATGCTGGGTAATTATCTTGGACTTACTGTCCTCATGCTGGGTAATTATCTTGGACTTACTGTCTTCATGCTGGGTAATTATCTTGGACTTACTGTCTCCATGCTGGGTAATTATCTTTGACTTACTGTCTTCATGCTGGGTAATTATCTTGGACTTACTGTCTTCATGCTGGGTAATTATCTTGGACTTACTGTCTCCATGCTGGGTAATTATCTTGGACTTACTGTCTTCATGCTGGGTAATTATCTTGGGCTTACTGTCTTCATGCTGGGTAATTATCTTTGACTTACTGTCTTCATGCTGGGTAATTATCTTGGACTTACTGTCTTCATGCTGGGTAATTATCTTTGACTTACTGTCTTCATGCTGGGTAATTATCTTTGACTTACTGTCTTCATGCTGGGTAATTATCTTGGACTTACTGTCTTCATGCTGGGTAATTATCTTGGACTTACTGTCTCCATGCTGGGTAATTATCTTGGACTTACTGTCTTCATGCTGGGTAATTATCTTGGACTTACTGTCTTCATGCTGGGTAATTATCTTGGGCTACTGTCTTCATGCTGGGTAATTATCCTGGACTACTGTCTTCATGCTGGGTAATTATCTTGGACTTATTGTCTTCATGCTGGGTAATTATCTTGGACTTACTGTCTTCATGCTGGGTAATTATCCTGGACTACTGTCTTCATGCTGGGTAATTATCTTGGACTTACTGTCTTCATGCTGGGTAATTATCTTGGGCTACTGCCTTCATGCTGGGTAATTATTTTTGAGTTTCGTCTCCAAAGTAGTAATTGCTTTTACACCATCGTAAAGTTGAAATACCTTAAGTTGCACTATTGTAAGTCAAGGATCACCTGTAATCTGATATACACCAGCCACACCTTTGTTTAGAAACAACGATCTATAATTTAATTTTCAGTTTCCTGAACTGTTGTAACTTTTTCACACCTTAATGCAGTATGAATTCACATGAAGCGCATACATTAGAGTTTTACCGTGGCGAGTGCGATGGTGTTGTATTTACTGTTGTAAGTGTGGTGCAGTGATGTTAATCTTAAATCTTGCCAGCATTGCACATGCATCTTATTCATTGCCCATCAGTACTGAGTACCATCAGTATATTGATGACTGAGTTGCAAGATATGGAAAACATTTTCCTGGCCATGACTATCCCTAAATCAGATCACAAGCACAGCAAGTTGACTTTAATCTGCTGTATAAATTATATAAGTGCTCTCAGCAAGGTGCTAGTAACTTTTTCTGTATAAATTACTAAATGTAAAAAGAAAAAAACAATTTCATATCCTCTTTTTCTGGTGTTGGTGTCTGGGTGCGGGACGCTGCTGTCTTAAGCAACGTCCCTCGGTCTCTTAACCGGACGTAGTGACTTAGTACTTATAAAAAACACACAAGTGCAATACTGTAATATTCTTGTACATCGGTGTACAGTGTTATCCTTCCCAGATATCGTTTATTTTCAGGAAATGCACAATAATTATATTACAGGATAATGTACTTAATATTAGGACATGTAGTTTTAAGGTGGGTGGTTTAGTGTGTAAACTCATATTACAGTGCATTCTAATATAATGAACTTTTACAATTATGGGAACAATACACTGGTTAAGTTGTACTTTTAACATATTTCTTGTTAATAATTTTTGCAATAAATTAAGTGTACAGAGGTATATTATGAGGGTTCACTGTAGCCTTAAGGTGTACAAATAACCCAGTCATCTCTTGTAAGCAGTAACAGAAACTTGTTTGGTTGATTACTTATGAAAATTGACTTTGTCACTGAGCAATTATGAGTGGAAAATGGACTAGTGACTTGTTCGTGGGTGGGAGGGTTGTGCAGGCCTGTGGGTCGCTAGTACTAACAACCTGCTTGACCAGGCAGGTTACAATGGTCATGTAGGCCTGTGGGTCGTTAATAATAGTAACAACCTGGTTGACTTGGCAGTCGGTAAGGGGACGACCTGTAACCTGGGAGTAACCTGGTCACAGGTACAATACAGTCAAGTCTCTTATAGAACTGACTGTATATAGCAGAACTTTATAAGAGAACTGACTATACAGAGGAACTTTATAGGAGTGAATGTATATAGAGGAACTTTACATGAGAAGTGAATGTATATAGAAGACCTATATAAGAGAATTGACTGTATATAGAAGAGCTTTATAAGAGATCTGATTGTATATAGGGGAGCTTTATAAGAGAACTGACTGTAAAGCCTGGGATACACTTTTGTTCAATGCTTTTATATAATCTTTCATTGATTTGTTGCGAGAAATAAAATTTATATAAATTTTCTAAAAGGTCCTTTCTTTTGCTATGTTTTATTCCTTATTTCAAGGCTTTTGTGTTTTATTTAACCCTGTCACTGTCTGGTTCGTCGACCCATGTTAGTGATGCCCGACTCCCTCACATAGACCTGCGTCTGAAGCTCACCTCGCTCAGATGAGCTGTGAGCGGTAAACTTAAGTCTGGTTATGAGAGAATGGGTCTGTGTGGTGTGTGTGCTGTGCAGCTTCTCCTCACTTAACGACGAAGTTCTGTTCCTGAGACCTCGTTGTTGAACTAATTTGTCGCTAAGTGAGGAGCATACTATAATGGTAGTGGGTTTGTGTCAACCATCTTTGATATTGTTTTAACCCGTAAACGGTCCAAGCAGATCTACGTTCACATGTGTAGTCTACAAAAGTAGATCTAAGCTTTTTTTACATATTTTCAAATATAACAAAAAAAAAAGTAGATTAGAGTTTTTTTACACATTCTCAAATGTAGAAAAACAAAAAGAAGATCAACTTTTTTTACATACTTTCAAATGTTGAAAAAACGTATATATACGTTTGGACCGTTTACGGGTTAATGTCACCTTTGCACCATTTATAACATTTCTGATATATTTTTAAACGTTTATACAATAGTGTACTGTATATTGAAATAAACAGAATAGAGGAAATCAGCTCTAGTATACATTATTTACGTATGAATAATGGTCAGCGAGCCCGTTGTAAGTCTGAGGCGTTGGTAAACGAGTACGATGCTAAGTGAGGAGAGGCTGTATAAAAAAAGGTCCTGCCTCATGCAGTACATGATGAGAAAAGCAATATAATGACCTTGTGTTTGGTTTAAAATAGCAAATTTGAGGGGTTTTCTAGGATGGTTTTTATGGTTTTATTGACTTTCTTGGTTTTTGCTTGATAGGATGGAAGATACTGAATTAGAGAAGACTTTGGTTGGTTTCAGGAATGGAAGCTGCTTGAAATCTGCCTCAAATTAGTGGAAATATTTGATTTTTGAGGATTATTGCGAGGATGGTGAGGCCTGGGTTTTTAATAGGTCTGATTTAATTACTTAAATACACACACACAAAAAGAAGAAACCCATTTACCATTATTCATTCAATGTAATGGCAGAAGCTTGTTGACATCACTGTTCGGATGACACTGAACTGTGACTCATCCTTCAGAGTACAGACACTGTACTTCCCACCTTCAGAACTGTGACATCCTCACTCACTCTTCAGACCTCTCAAGGGAGGTTCCTTGACACTGGTGAGGGGCTCTTGATCTAGGGAATTGGATCTGTGCTCCAGTTCCCTAAATTGAGCCTGAATACCTTCCATCCCCTCATCCCACTTGTGCTGTATAATCCAATGGGTTTAGCGCTCCCCCCATGATGATTATAATAATATTCATCCTTCAGAGTACAGGCACTGTACTTCCCTCTTCCAGATCTGTAACATCATCACTTATCCTTTCCAGATTGGATCAACTAAACAAGTTGAAGATGTTGCAACGTTTCACTCACTCCGAGTGGAAGGGTTGGCAGGAGTTGACCTGTTTGACGGAGCTCAGTTGAAAGTGAAACAGAAGTTGAGTGATGGAGTCTACCTCAACTATTGTCTGAATGTCAGAGGCAAAGTTGATGGTCAACGGACCTTACTGTCTCGTATTGCTTTCAGTAGCACCTAGTACCTCTACCACTACTAGTACCACTACCACTGCTAGTACCACTACTACTATCACTACTAGTACCACTACCACTGCTAGTACCACTACTACCATCACTTCTAGTATCACTACCAGCACCGTTACTTGTATCACTACTAGTACCACTACTGATATTACTACTAGTACCACTACTAGAACCTATTATTTATACAGGTGTAGTTATGGCCTGCACACCTGGCTGTAATGCAACAACCACTTAGGAACCAGCAGAATAAATTAATGTATTACCTAAACCACAAATAATATACGTATAGTCTGGTATTGAGAAATCCTTTCAAATGTTTGTGTAAACCTTCAATGTCCTTACTGCCCTCTCTGCCAGATCATTTGATGATGGATGGTATGGGGCTGGTGTAACATGCTCAATACTATTTTTAATGAAGAAGGTTTCCATCTCGTGATACAAAATATGCAGCATTATCTGGCAAACTATGGTAACCCAAAAATACAGATGGATTTCCTCAGCAACTCAACAGTAATTGTAGATATCATGGAACTAGTTAATTGAACATCTAAGAATTATGAAAATGAATCCACAATTAATAAATATGTAAAGTAAAAGGACACAAGTGCAACTAATGTGACATTTATTGTGGCAACGTTCGCTCTCCAGGAGCTTTATCAAGCTTTATCAATGGGGTCTTGAAGACAGCAAGAGGTCTTGAAGACAGCCAGGGGTCTTGAAGACAGCAAGAGGTCTTGAAGACAGCCAGGGGTCTTGAAGACAGCCAGGGGTCTTGAAGACAGCCAGGGGTCTTGAAGACAGCCAGGGGTCTTGACAGCCAGGGGTCTTGAAGACAGCCAGGGGTCTTGAAGACAGCCAGAGATCTTGAAGACAGCCAGGGATCTTGAAGACAGCCATGGATCTTGAAGAAAGCCAGGGGTCTTGAAGACAGCCAGGGGTCTTGAAGACAGCCAGGGGTCTTGACAGCCAGGGGTTTACCTGGAGAGAGTTCCGGGGGTCAATGCCCCCGCGGCCCGGTCTGTGACCAGGCCTCCTGGTGGATCAGAGCCTGATCAACCAGGCTGTTACTGTTGACTGCACGCAAACCAACGTACGAGCCACAGCCCGGCTGGTCAGGAACCGACTTTAGGTGCTTGTCCAGTGCCAGCTTGAAGACTGCCAGGGGTCTGTTGGTAATCCCCCTTATGTATGCTGGGAGGCAGTTGAACAGTCTCGGGCCCCTGACACTTATTGTATGGTCTTTTTAACGTGCTAGTGACACCCCTGCTTTTCATTGGGGGGATGTTGCATCGTCTGCCAAGTCTTTTGCTTTCATAGTGAGTGATTTTCGTGTGCAAGTTCGGTACTAGTCCCTCTAGGATTTTCCAGGTGTATATAATCATGTATCTCTCCCGCCTGTGTTCCAGGGAATACAGGTTCAGGAACCTCAAGCGCTCCCAGTAATTGAGGTGTTTTATCTCCGTTATGCGCGCCGTGAAGGTTCTCTGTACATTTTCTAGGTCAGCAACTTCACCTGCCTTGAAAGGTGCTGTTAGTGTGCAGCAATATTCCAGCCTAGATAGAACAAGTGACCTGAAGAGTGTCATCTTTGGGCTTGGCATCCCTAATTTTGAAGGTTCTCATTATCCATCCTGTCATTTTTCTAGCAGATGCGATTGATAAAAATGTTATGGTCCTTGAAGGTGAGATCCTCCGACATGATCACTCCCAGGTCTTTGACGTTGGTGTTTCGCTCTATTTTGTGGCCAGAATTTGTTTTGTACTCTGATGAAGATTTAATTTCCTCGTGTTTGCCATATCTGAGTAATTGAAATTTCTCATCGTTAAACTTCATATTGTTTTCTGCAGCCCACTGAAAGATTTGGTTGATGTCCGTCTGGAGCCTTGCAGTGTCTGCGATGGAAGACACTGTCATGCAGATTCGGGTGTCATCTGCAAAGGAAGACACGGTGCTGTGGCTGACATCCTTGTCTATGTCAGATATGAGGATGAGGAACAAGATGGGAGCGAGTACTGTGCCTTGTGGTTAGTTTAATATGTTTATTATGCACCCCATACCCATCCTGTGGGCGGTAGTCAAAAAATTACAGAGGTACATAATGGGTCCAGGGACTGGGCCTCAAAGTTTTGATGGCTGAGCAAGTTACAGAGGTAATGAATTCACAATTTACAAAGGTAATGAACTCATAATTTACAAAGGTAATGAACTCCAGGTAGGTCTAGTCACAATCATGACAAGTTACAAAGGTATTAACAGATTATAGAGGTACACAATGGGTCCAGGGACTGGGCCCCAAAGTTTTGATGGCTGAACTAGGTACAAGGTAATGAACTCACAAGTTACAAAGGTAATGAACTCACAAGTTACAAAGGTAATGAATACTGTAAGAATGGTTACTTACGTTTATACATTACCTGGCTACAATCATGAACAAATTTTAGAGTAATGAGCAATTCACACTTCCACACCCGGTCACAACTGTAGTGAGTTATTGGTGCAAATGTTGATTGTTGAGTCACACACACACACACACACACACACACCACACACCACACACCACACACACACACACACACACACACACACACACACACACACACACACAAACACACACACACACACACATACACACACACTCATATACATACACACGCACACACAAACACACACAAACACACACACACGTAGAGTGCTACCCACCTATGCATTAATGTACAGTGCTACCCAGGTGTGTATATATAAACGTAGAGTGCTACCCACCGATGCATTAATGTACAGTGCTACCCAGGTTGTGTATATATGAACGTAGAGTGCTACCCACCTATGCATTAATGTACAGTGCTACCCAGGTGTGTATATATAAACGTAGAGTGCTACCCACCTATGCATTAATGTACAGTGCTACCCAGGTGTGTATATATAAACGTAGAGTGCTACC
>NC_069486.1:7934692-7939453 GCF_026875155.1 Cherax quadricarinatus
TAGCAGGTACACTTCAGTCTGGGGAACACAAAGTGGTCATTGCAGTGATGTATAATCCACCACAGAACTGCAGGAGGCCAAGAGTGGAATATGAAGAGAGCAACAGAGCAATGGTGGACACACTTGCTGAGGTGGCAAGAAGAGCTCACTCCAGCAGAGCAAAGTTGCTGGTTATGGGGGATTTCAACCACAGGGAGATTGACTGGGAAAACCTGGAGCCACATGGGGGTCCCGAAACATGGAGAGCCAGGATGTTGGACGTGGTGCTGGAAAACCTTATGCACCAACATGTTAAGGACACTACCAGAGTGAGAGGGGAGGATGAACCAGCAAGATTGGACCTTGTGTTCACCCTGGACAGCTCAGATTTTGAGGACATCAAGTATGAGAGTCCCCTAGGAGCTAGCGACCACGTGGTTCTGTGCTTTGAATACATAGTAGAACTGCAAGTGGAAAGAATAACAGGAGTTGAATGGGAAAAGCCTGACTATAAAAGAGGGGACTACATAGGGTTGAAGAACTTCCTGCGGGAGGTCCAGTGGGACAGTGAACTGGCAGGAAAGCCAGTAAATGAAATGATGGAATATGTAACAACAAAATGCAAGGAGGCAGTGGAAAGGTTTATTCCCAAGGGCAACAGTAACAACGGGAAGACCAGAACGAGCCCCTGGTTTACCGACGGTGTAAGGAGGCAAAAAACAAAGTGCAATAGAGAATGGAAAAAGTACAGAAGGCAGAGAACACACGAAAATAGGGAGATCAGTCGCAGAGCCAGGAATGAGTACGCACAGGTAAGGAGGGAGGCCCAGCGACAGTATGAAAATGACATAGCATCGAGAATCAAGACTGACCCGAAACTGTTGTATAGCCACATCAGGAGGAAGACAACAGTCAAAGACCAGGTGATCAGATTAAGGACAGAAGGTGGAGAACTCACAAGAAATGATCAGGAGGTATGTGAGGAGCTGAACAGGAGATTTAAGGAAGTTTTTACAGTAGAGACAGGAAGGGCTGTGGGAAGACAGCACAGCAGGGGAACATCAAGAGGGAATATACCAACAAGTGTTGGATGACATACGAACAACTGAGGAGGAGGTGAAGAAGCTCTTAAGTGACCTTGACACCTCAAAGGCGATGGGACCGGACAACATCTCCCCATGGGTCCTTAGAGAAGGAGCAGAGATGCTGTGCGTGCCTCTAACCACAATCTTCAACACATCCCTTGAAACTGGGCAACTACCTGAGAAATGGAAGACAGCTAATGTAGTCCCCATATTTAAGAAAGGAAACAGAAACGAGGCACTAAACTACAGACCTGTGTCTCTGACATGTATTGTGTGCAAAGTCATGGAGAAGATTATCAGGAGGAGAGTGGTCGAACACCTGGAAAGGAACAAGATTATAAATGAAAACCAGCATGGGTTCATGGAAGGCAAATCTTGTATCACAAACCTCCTGGAGTTTTATGACAAGGTAACAGAAGTAAGACACGAGAGAGAGGGGTGGGTAGATGAGTTTTCCTAGACTGCAGGAAGGCCTTTGACACAGTTCCCCACAAGAGATTAGTGCAGAAGCTGGAGGATCAGGCGCACGTAAAAGGGAGGACACTGCAATGGATAAGGGAATACCTGACAGGGAGGCAGCAACGAATCATGGTACGTGAAGAGGTATCACAGTGGGCGCCTGTTACGAGCGGGGTCCCACAGGGGTCAGTTCTAGGACCAGTGCTATTTTTGATATATGTGAACGACATGATGGAAGGAATAGACTCTGAAGTGTCCTGTTCGCAGATGACGTGAAGTTGATGAGAAGAATTAAATCGGACGAGGATGAGGCAGGACTGCAAAGAGACCTGGACAGGCTGGACATGTGGTCCAGCAACTGACTTCTCGAATTCAATCCAGCCAAATGCAAAGTCATGAAGATTGGGGATGGGCAAAGAAGACCGCAGACAGAATATAGGCTAGGTGGACAAAGACTACAGACCTCACTCAGGGAGAAAGACCTTGGGGTGACCATAACACCGAGCACATCACCGGAGGCACACATCAACCAAATAACCGCTGCAGCATACGGGCGCCTGGCAAACCTGAGAATAGCGTTCCGATACCTTAATAAGGAATCGTTCAAGACACTGTACACTGTGTATGTTAGGCCCATACTGGAGTATGCAGAACCAGTCTGGAACCCACACCTGGTCAAGCACGTCAAGAAGTTAGAGAAAGTACAAAGGTTTGCAACAAGGCTAGTCCCAGAGCTCAAGGGAATGTCGTACGAGGAAAGGTTAAGGGAAATCGGACTGACGACACTGGAGGACAGAAGGGTCAGGGGAGACATGATAACGACATACAAGATACTGCGGGGAATAGACAAGGTGGACAGAGATAGGATGTTCCAGAGAGGGGACACGGACAAGGGGCCACAACTGGAAGCTGAAAACTCAGACGAGTCACAGGGACGTTAGGAAGTATTTCTTCAGTCATAGAGTTGTCAGCAAGTGGAATAGCCTAGCAAGTGAAGTAGTGGAGGCAGGAACCATACATAGTTTAAAGAAGAGGTATGACAAAGCTCAGGAAGCAGAGAGAGAGAGAGGATCCAGTAGCGATCAGTGAAGAGGCGGGGCCAGGAGCTGAGTCTCGACCCCTGCAACCACAATTAGGTGAGCACAATTAGGTGAGTACACACACACACACACACACACACACACACACACACACACACACACACACACACACACACACACATGCACACATGTGGTAATGCTTTACTTACAGCTAGCAAAGTCAGGGTATTTCTTCAGAATGGTCTGTAATATACCACTGTGGATAAAATACTTAGCCATTTCTTGAACACTTCTGACTGAGTTGTTTCTTGTGAACAGAGCTTTTCACCGTAGCTGCCTCGGACTTTACTCTGTTGACGACTACTCTCTGTGTTCTGTTAGTGAGGAAATTATAGATCCATCGACCGACTTTTCCTGTTATTCATTTAGCACGCATTTTGTGCGCTATTACGCCATGGTCACACTTGTCGAAGGCTTTTGCAAAGTCTGTATATATTACATCTGCATTCTTTTTGTCTTCTAGTGCATCTAGGACCTTGTCGTAGTAATCCAATAGTTGAGACAGACAGGAGCGACTTGTTCTAAACCCATGTTGCCCTGGGTTGTGTAATTGATGGGTTTCTAGATGGGTGGTGGTCTTGCTTCTTAGAACCCTTTCAAAGAATTTTATGATATGGGATGTTAGTGCTATCGGTCTGTAGTTCTTTGCTGTTGCTTTACTGCCCCCTTTGTGGAGTGGGGCTATGTCTGTTGTTTTTAGTAACTGTGGGACGACCCCCGTGTCCATGCTCCCTCTCCATAGGATGGTAAAAGCTCGTGATAGGGGCTTCTTGCAGTTCTTGATGAACACGGAGTTCCATGAGTCTGGCCCTGGGGCAGAGTGCATGGGCATGCCATTTATCGCCTGTTCGAAGTCATTTGGCGTCAGGATAACGTCGGATAGGCTTGTGTTAACCAAATTTTGTGGCTCTCTCATAAAAAATTCATTTTGATCTTCGACTCTCAGTCTGGTTAGCGGCTTGCTAAAAACTGAGTCATATTGGAACTTGAGTAGCTCACTCATTTCCTTGCTGTCATCTGTGTAGGACCCATCTTGTTTAAGTAGGGGCCCAATACTGGACGTTGTTCTCGACTTTGATTTGGCATAGGAGAAGAATTACTTTGGGTTTCTTTCGATTTCATTTATGGCTTTTAGTTCTTCCCGCGATTCCTGACTCCTATAAGATTCCTTTAGCTTAAGTTCGATGCTTGCTATTTCTCTGACCAGTGTCTCAATACGCATTTCAGATATATTGACCTCTTTTAGCCGTGTGTGTGTGTGTGTGTGTGTGTGTGTGTGTGTGTGTGTGTGTGTGTGTGTGTTTATGTGTGTGTGTGTATGAATTTGTATGTGTGTGTGTGTGTGTGTTGTGTGTGTGTGACTCAACAATCAACATTTGCACCAATAACTCACTACAGTTGTGACCGGGTGTGGAAGTGTGAATTGCTCATTACTCTAAAATTTGTTCATGATTGCAGCCATGTATAAACGTTAAGTAACCATTCTTACAGTATTCATTACCTTTGTAACTTGTGAGTTCATTACCTTTGTAACTTGTGAGTTCATTACCTTGTACCTAGTTCAGCCATCAAAACTTTGGAGCCGGTCCCTGGACCATGTGTACCTCTGTAATCTGTAAATACCTTTGTAACTTGTCATGATTGTGACTAGACCTACCTGGAGTTCATTACCTTTGTAAATTGTGAGTTCATTACCTTTGTAAATTGTGAATTCGTTGCCTCTGTAACTTGCTCAGCTATCAAAACTTTGAGGCCCAGTCCCTGGACCCATTATGTACCTCTGTAATCTTTTGACTACCGCCCACAGGATGGGTATGGGGTGCATAATAAACATATTAAACTAACTAACTTTTAGCCGCTCTGTTATTCTTTTCCGTCGCCTGTAAAGGGAGCGCCTATCTCTTTCTATTTTACATCTACTCCTCCTTTTTCTTAGAGGAATAAGCCTTGTGCATACATCGAGGTCTTGAAGACAGCCAGGGGTCTTGAAGACAGCCAGAGATCTTGAAGACAGCCAGGGGTCTTGAAGACAGCCAGGGGTCTTGAAGACAGCCATGGATCTTGAAGACAGCCAGGGGTCTTGAAGACAGCCAGGGGTCTTGAAGACAGCCAGGGGTCTTGAAGACAGCCAGGGGTCT
>NC_069486.1:7939953-7964953 GCF_026875155.1 Cherax quadricarinatus
GTCTTCGAGGACTGTCAAAATTATTTCCATTGGGGTCCAAAATCTTTCCCCCAGGATGCGCCCCCACACCAGTCGATAACACCCAGGTACCTATTGCTGCTAGGTGAAAGGACAATAGGTGTAAGGAAACGTGTCGGAATTTCCACCCGCCGGGAATCGAACCCGGGCCTCCGTGTGTGAAGGGGGAGTTTTAAAGCCCACCAGACCACCGGCCACATCCTGGGTGTTAGTGAACTGGTGTGGGTCACATCCTGGGTGTTAGTGGACTGGTGTGGGTCACATCCTGGGTGTTAGTGGACTGTGTGGGTCACATCCTGGGTGTTAGTGGACTGTGTGGGTCACATCCTGGGTGTTAGTGGACTGGTGTGGGTCACATCCTGGGTGTTAGTGAACTGGTGTGGGTCACATCCTGGGTGTTAGTGGACTGGTGTGGGGTCACATCCTGGGTTGGGTGTTAGTGACTGGTGTGGGTCGCATCCTGGGTGTTTAGTGGACTGGTGTGGGTCACATCCTGGGTGTTAGTGGACTGGTGTGGGTCACATCCTGGGTGTTAGTGGACTGGTGTGGGTCACATCCTGGGTGTTAGTGGACTGGTGTGGGTCAACATCCTGGAGTTTACCTGGAGAGTGATTTTTCGGGGTCAACGCCCCCGCGGCCCGGTCTGTGACCAGGCCTCCTGGTGGATCAGCGCCTGATCAACCAGGCTGTTGCTGCTGGCTGCACGCAAACCAACGTACGAGCCACAGCCCGGCTGATCAGGAACTGACTTTAGGTGCTTGTACAGTGCCAGCTTGAAGACTGCCAGGGGTCTGTTGGTAATCCCCTTATGTGTGCTGGGAGGCAGTTGAACAGTCTCGGGCCCCTGACACTTATTGTATGGTCTCTTAACGTGCTAGTGACACCCCTGCTTTTCATTGGGGGATGGTGCATCGTCTGCCAAGTCTTTTGCTTTCGTAGTGAGTGATTTTCGTGTGCAAGTTCGGTACTAGTCCCTCTAGGATTTTCCAGGTGTATATATATCATGTATCTCTCCCTCCTGCGTTCCAGGGAATACAGGTTTAGAAACCTCAGCGCTCCCAGTAATTGAGGTGTTTTATCTCCGTTATGCGCGCCGTGAAAAGTTCTCGTACATTTTCTAGGTCGGCAATTTCACCTGCCTTCAAAGGTGCTGTTAGAGTGCAGCAATATTCCAGCCTAGATAGAACAAGTGACCTGAAGAGTGTCATCATGGGCTTGGCCTCCTAGTTTTGAAGGTTCTCATTATCCATCCTGTCATTTTTCTAGCAGATGCGATTGATACAATGTTATGGTCCTTGAAGGTGAGATCCTCCGACATAATCACTCCCAGGTCTTTGACGTTTGGTGTTTCGCTCTATTTTGTGGCCGGAATTTGTTTTGTACTCTGATGAAGATTTAATTTCCTCATGTTTACTATATCTAGAGTAATTGAAATTTCTCATCGTTGAACTTCATATTGTTTTCTGCAGCCCACTGAAAGATTTGGTTGATGTCTGCCTGAGCCTTGCAGTGTCTGCAATGGAAGACACTGTCATGCAGATTCGGGTGTCATCTGCAAAGGAAGACACGGTGCTGTGGCTGACATCCTTGTCTATGTCGGATATGAGGATATGAGGAACAAGATGGGAGCTAGTACATGTGCCTTGTGGAACAGAGCTTTTCACCGTAGCTGCCTCGGACTTTACTCTGTTGACGACTACTCTCTGTGTTCTCTTAGTGAGGAAATTATAGATCCATCGACCGACTTTTCCTGTTATTCCTTTAGCGCGCATTTTGTGCGCTATTACGCCATGGTCACACTTGTCGAAGGCTTTTGCAAAGTCTGTATATATTACATCTGCATTCTTTTTGTCTTCTAGTGCATTTAGGACCTTGTCGTAGTGATCCAGTAGTTGAGACAGGCAGGAGCGACCTGTTCTAAAACCCATGTTGCCCTGGGTTGTGTAACTGATGGGTTTCTAGATGGGTGGTGATCTTGCTTCTTAGGACCCTTTCAAAGATTTTATGATATGGGATGTTAGTGCTATTGGTCTGTAGTTCTTTGCTGTTGCTTTTACTGCCCCTTTGTGGAGTGGGGCTATGTCTGTTTTTTTTAGTAACTGAGGGACGACCCCCGTGTCCATGCTCCCTCTCCATAGGATGGAAAAGGCTCGTGATAGGGCTTCTTGCAGTTCTTGATGAACACAGAGTTCCATGAGTCTGGCCCTGGGGCAGAGTGCATGGGCATGTCATTTATCGCCTGTTCGAAGTCATTTGGCGTCAGGATAACATCGGATAGGCTTGTGTTAATCAAATTTTGTGGCTCTCTCATAGAAAATTCATTTTGTCTTCGACTCTCAGTCTGGTTAGCGGCTTTGCTAAAAACTGAGTCATATTGGGACTTGAGTAGCTCACTCATTTCCTTGCTGTCATCTGTGTAGGACCCATCTTGTTTAAGTAGGGGCCCAATACTGGACGTTGTTCTCGATTTTGATTTGGCATAGGAGAAGAAATACTTTGGGTTTCTTTCGATTCATTTATGGCTTTTAGTTCTTCCCGCGATTTCCTGACTCCTAAAGGATTCATTTAGCTTAAGTTCGATGCTTGCTATTTCTCTGACCAGTGTCTCCCTGCGCATTTCAGATATATTGACCTCTTTTAGCCGCTCTGTTATTCTTTTCCGTCGCCCTGTAAAGGGAGCGCCTGTCTCTTCTATTTTACATCTACTCCTCCTTTTTCTTAGAGAATAAGCCTTGTGCATACATCGAGTGCCACCGAGTTAATCTGTTCTAGGGATAAGTTTGGGTCTGTGTTGCTTAGTAATATCTTCCCAGCTTATATCGGTTAGGACTTGGTTTACTTGGTCCCACTTTATGTTTTTGTTATTGAAGTTGAATTTGGTGAATGCTCCCTCGTGACTAGTCTCATTATGTCGGTCTGGGGCTCCACGCATACATGTCTGAACCTCAATTATGTTGTGATCTGAGTATATTGTTTTGATATGGTGACATTTCTTATCAGATCATCATTGTTAGTGAAGATGAGGTCTAGTGTATTCTCCAGTCTAGTAGGCTCTATTATTTGCTGGTTTAAATTGAATTTTGTGCAGAGATTTAAAAGCTCGTGTGAGTGTGAGTTTTCATCAGAGCTGCCTCCTGGTGTTATTACTGCAACAATATTATTTGCTATATTCCTCCATTTTAGGTGCCTTAAGTTGAAATCCCCCAGGAGCAAGATGTTGGGTGCAGGAGCTGGAAGATTTTCCAGACAGTGGTCAATTTTAACAGCATGTTCCTGGAATTGCTGGGATGTTGCATCCGGAGGCTTGTAGACTACCACAATGACTAGTTTTGGTTCTCGACCTTTACTGCTAAAAACTTCCACTACGTCATTTGAGGCATTAAGCAGTTCTGTGCAAACAAGTGACTCTGCAATGTACAGGCCAACCCCCCCTTTTGCCTGTTCACTCTGTCACATCTGTATAGGTTGTAACCTGGGATCCATATTTCGTTGTCCAAGTGATCCTTTATGTGGGTCTCAGTGAAAGCCGCGAACATTGCCTTTGCCTCTGCAAGCAGTCCACGGATGAAAGGTATTTTGTTGTTTGTTGCTGGCTTTAGACCCTGTATATTTGCAAAGAAGAATGTTATCGGACTGGTGGTATTGTTGGTACTGGGGGGGGGGATTTTTTTTCCGGCATTAGTATCTGTATCTGTTGGTTTGGAGTGGAGGCCATCGACTGTGGTTCCACTCCACTCCACTCCTGGGACAAAACTGACCTAATTTGCGGGAAATGCTCAGCATAACAAGCAACTTTCTATATAGTAGTATGTTACTGATGTCAGCTATGATCTGTATACCTTGTACATGTACTAGTATAAGTAAGTAAGTAAGTTTATTCAGGTATACACAAATACAGTTACATAGAATTATCATACATAGCAGCATATGTGTAGAGAACCTGGGATAACCCAAAAAAGTCAGACAGAGTGACTTATTTCCATTGGGGTCCTTTTACCTTATTATTATAATATAAAGGTTATAATATTTTCTTATTATTCTATAATGAAGATAACATCTTATTATCATACTAAAAAGACTATCTGCTACACCAAGGTCTTTAAGACTATCTACAATACGAGGGTCATTACAAGGAATAAGGTAAAATTTACACGTATGTTAGCTAAAAAATAGAAAATCATTCCCCTCCCTTTCTGTAGCTACATTCATCAGACACCTTTTGGCACTCTTCTTGAACTGGTTCACGCTATGACTGGCTTTGACATGTGCGGTAGTCTGTTCCATTCCTTTATTGCTGTACAATAAAAGGTGTTTGAAGCCTGGCCACTGACTGTGGGTACTACAAAGTTGTGCTCTCTCCCCATAGTACTATGATTGCTTTGGTTCCCAACCTTGACAAAATTGACAGCAAGATATTCTGGACATTGTTTGTGAGCAATTTTTATAAACATGATTTAGCTTCAGTTGTTTTACTCTGTCTTCAACATTCAGCATATCCAACTGCTGTAATTCATCCTGGCCTACATGTTCTCTTGGTCCCAGCCCCAGGATGAATCTTACGATTTTGTTCTGGGTGATTTGCAGTCTATCTTTCAGTTTTTTTGTCAAGGCAGAGTACCAAGAAGGAGCAAGCGTAATCCATATGGCATTGTATAAGGGCTAGACATAGGGTCCTGCGAGCCTCAGTAGGTAGACACTGTGCTTGTCTATACAGGAACTTCAGTTTGGCATTCGCTTTCTTTACTACACTGTTCCCTATCAATTCTCCTGACATGCATGGGTCAAAGGGGATTCCCAAATATTTTACTGATTGAAACCAAAGTGATGGGCTCCCCATTACATTGAACATTAAAATTATTTACCCTTCTCAGTTTATGTTTCGTGCCAAAGAGAATGGCTTCAGTTTTTCCCTAGGTTGTAATGATAGTTTGTTGTCTACTAACCATTTGCTGCAGGACTCCAGTTCCAGTGTTAAAAACATTAGCAATATCTTGTGGGTCTTTACCTGACACTAACAGAGCACTGTCATCTGCATACAGTAGGAGTTTGCACTTGACACTGATAGGCATATCATTGACATAACATAAGAATAATAAGGGACCCAGAATACTACTTGGGGAACTCCACATGTTATCGGCAGGGGTTCTGATTCTGTTTTGTTGATTTTGTTGATATTTGTCTCCTGTTGCTAAGGTAGGACTTAAACCAGTCTACAGAACCTATACCAATAGCTTGAAGTTTATTACATAATATATTGTGGTTGACAGTATCGAAGGCCTTTTGCAGGTCTAAGGTTACCATGCCTATGAGGTTCCCCTTTGACATTTCAGTTCTCAGGTAATCCATCAGATTAATAAGGGAGGTGTCGGATGAGTAGGATCTTCTAAAGCCCGATTGATAGCTATGGAGAATGTTGTTGTCATTAAGGTACTTAACTACTTGAGAATACACCGCCCTCTCTAGAATTTTAGATATTATACTGAGTATACTAACAGGCCTATAGTTTGCTTACATCAGACCTACTATTTTTCTTGAAGATAGGAGTGACTCTGGCCTCCTTGAACCCCTCCGGTACTGTATTAGTGGTGATTGATAGATTTATTATGTACTGGTATACCTTGTACATGTACTGGTATACCTTGTACATGTACTGGTATACCTTGTACATGTACTGGTATACCTTGTACATGTACTGGTATACCTTGTACATGTACTGGTATACCTTGTACATGTACTGGTATACCTTGTTACATGTACTGGTATACCTTGTACTGTACTGGTATACCTTGTCTGTACTGGTATACCTTGTACATGTACTGGTAGTAAATAATGATATTATATTATTATTATTATATATTATTATTATTATTATTATTATTATTATTATTATTATCATTATTACGTATAAGTACGATAAACCACCTAAATTACTGGAAACGGTTAAGTCCCTTGAGTTTTACTCCCTGGAATGCAGGTGAGAAGATACATGATAATATACTCTTGGAAAATCCTAGTAGTCTCAAATTTGCATACGATAATCACTCCCTACTATAGCAAAAGATTGGGAGATGCAACATCCAACAAGTGAAAAGCAGGGGCGCCACGAGTACACTGAAAGACAACACAACAAGTGTGAGGGGCTCAAGACTGTTCAACTGCCTCCCAGCACACGCAAGGGGATTACCAATAGATCCTCTGGCTGTCTTCAAGACCCCTGGCTGTCTTCAAGACCCCTGACTGTCTTCAAGACCCCTGACTGTCTTCAAGACCCCTGGTTGTCTTCAAGACCTCTGACTGTCTTCAAGACCCCTGGCTGTCTTCAAGACCCCTGGCTGTCTTCAAGACCTCTGGCTGTCTTCAAGACCCCTGACTGTCTTCAAGACCCCTGGCTGTCTTCAAGACCCCTGGCTGTCTTCAAGACCCCTGACTGTCTTCAAGACCTTTGGCTGTCTTCAAGACTCCTGACTGTCTTCAAGACCCCTGTCTTCAAGACCCCTGGCTGTCTTCAAGACCTCTGGCTGCCTTCAAGACCCCTGACTGTCTTCAAGCCCCTGACTGGTCTTCAAGACCCCTGGCTGTCTTCAAGACCTCTGGCTGCCTTCAAGACCCCTGACTGTCTTCAAGACCCCTGACTGTCTTCAAGACCCCTGGCTGTCTTCAAGACCTCTGGCTGTCTTCAAGAAGGCACCGGACAGATACCTAAAGTCAGTACCTGACTAACCGGGCTGTGGTTCGTACGTCGGGTTGCGTGCGGCCAACAGTAACAGCCTGGTTGATTAGGCCCTGATCCACCATGAGGCCTGGTTACAGACCGGGCTGCGGGGGCGTTGACCCCCGGAATCCTCTCCAGGTCAACTCCAAGCATCCTTGTAGGATAGACATTGCTCTCAGTCTATCCTCGTATGATAGACAGTGCTCTCAGTCTATCATCGTAGGATAGATAGTGCTCTCAGTCTATCCTTGGTCACTTGTTCTATCTAGGCTGGAATATTGCTGCGAGGAGCCCCAGACCGACAAAATGAGACTAGTCACGAGGGAGCATTCACCAAATTCAACTTCAATAACAAAAACATAAAGTGGGACCAAGTAAACCAAGTCCTAACCGATATAAGCTGGGAAGATATACTAAGCAACACAGACCCAAACTTATCCCTAGAACAGATTAACTCGGTGGCACTCGATGTATGCACAAGGCTTATTCCTCTAAGAAAAAGGAGGAGTAGATGTAAAATAGAAAGAGACAGGCGCTCCCTTTACAGGCGACGGAAAAGAATAACAGAGCGGCTAAAAAGGTCAATATATCTGAAATGCGCAGGGAGACACTGGTCAGAGAAATAGCAAGCATCGAACTTAAGCTAAAAGAATCCTTTAGGAGTCAGGAATCGCGGGAAGAACTAAAAGCTATAATAATGAAATTGAAAGAAACCCAAAGTATTTCTTCTCCTATGCCAAATCAAAATCGAGAACAACGCCCAGTATTGGGCCCCTACTTAAACAGATGGGTCCTACACAGATGACAGCAAGGAAATGAGTGAGCTACTCAAGTCCCAATATGACTCAGTTTTTAGCAAGCCGCTAACCAGACTGAGAGTCGAAGATCAAAATGAATTTTTTATGAGAGAGCCACAAAATTTGATTAACACAAGCCATCCGATGTTATCCTGACGCCAAATGACTTCGAACAGGCGATAAATGACTATGCCCATGCACTCTGCCCCAGGGCCAGACTCATGGAACTCTGTGTTCATCAAGAACTGCAAGAAGCCCCTATCACGAGCCTTTTCCATCCTATGGAGAGGGAGCATGGACACGGGGGGTCGTCCCTCAGTTACTAAAAACAACAGACATAGCCCCACTCCACAAAGGGGGCAGTAAAGCAAACAGCAAAGAACTACAGACCAATAGCACTAACATCCCATATCATAAAAATCTTTGAAAGGGTCCTAAGAAGCAAGATCACCACCCATCTAGAAACCCATCAGTTACACAACCCAGGGCAACATGGGTTTAGAACAGGTCGCTCCTGTCTGTCTCAACTCTGGATCACTACGACAAGATCCTAAATGCACTAGAAGACAAAAGAATGCAGATGTAATATATACAGACTTTGCAAAAGCCTTCGACAAGGTGACCATGGCGTAATAGCGCTCAAAATGCGCGCTAAAGGAATAACAGGAAAAGTCGGTCGATGGATCTATAATTTCCTCACTAACAGAACACAGAGAGTAGTCGTCAACAGAGTAAAGTTCCGAGGCAGCTACGGTGAAAAGCTCTGTTCCACAAGGCACAGTACTAGCTCCCATCTTGTTCCTCATCCTCATATCCGACATAGACAAGGATTGTCAGCCACAGCACCGTGTCTTCCTTTGCAGATGACACCCGAATCTGCATGACAGTGTCTTCCATTGCAGACACTGCAAGCTCCAGGCGGACATCAACCAAATCTTTCAGTGGGCTGCAGAAAACAATATGAAGTTCAACGATGAGAAATTTCAATTACTCAGATATGGTAAACATGAGGAAATTAAATCTTCATCAGAGTACAAAACAAATTCTGGCCACAAAATAGAGCGAAACACCAACGTCAAAGACCTGGGAGTGATTATGTCGGAGGATCTCACCTTCAAGGACCATAACATTGTATCAATCGCATCTGCTAGAAAAATGACAGGATGGATAATGAGAACCTTCAAAACTAGGGAGGCCAAGCCCATGATGACACTCTTCAGGTCACTTGTTTCTATCTAGGCTGGAATATTGCTGCACACTAACAGCACCTTTGAAGGCAGGTGAAATTGCCGACCTAGAAATGTACAGAGAACTTTCACGGCGCGCATAACGGAGATAAAACACCTCAATTACTGGGAGCGCTTGAGGTTTCTAAACCTGTATTCCCTGGAACGCAGTGAGGGAGAGATACATGATTATATACACCTGGAAATCCTAGAGGGACTAGTACCGAACTTGCACACGAAAATCACTCACTACGAAAGCAAAAGACTTGGCAGACGATGCACCATCCCCCCAATGAAAAAGCAGGGGTGTCACTAGCACGTTAAGAGACCATACAATAAGTGTCAGGGGCCCGAGACTGTTCAACTGCCTCCCAGCACACATAAGGGGGATTACCAACAGACCCCTGGCAGTCTTCAAGCTGGCACTGGACAAGCACCTAAAGTCAGTTCCTGATCAGCCGGGCTGTGGCTCGTACGTTGGTTTGCGTGCAGCCAGCAGCAACAGCCTGGTTGATCAGGCGCTGATCCACCAGGAGGCCTGGTCACAGACCGGGCCGCGGGGGCGTTGACCCCCGGAACTCTCTCCAGGTAAACTCCAGGTAACTCCAGTGCTCTCAGTCTATCCTCGTAGGATAGGTAGTGCTCTCAGTCTATCCTCGTAGGATAGGTAGTGCTCTCAGTCTATCCTCGTAGGATAGGTAGTGCTCTCAGTCTATCCTCGTAGGATAGGTAGTGCTCTCAGTCTATCCTCGTAGGATAGGTAGTGCTCTCAGTCTATCCTCGTAGGATAGGTAGTGCTCTCAGTCTATCCTCGTAGGATAGGTAGTGCTCTCAGTCTATCCTCGTAGGATAGGTAGTGCTCTCAGTCTATCCTCGTAGGATAGGTAGTGCTCTCAGTCTATCCTCGTAGGATAGGTAGTGCTCTCAGTCTATCCTCGTAGGATAGGTAGTGCTCTCAGTCTATCCTCGTAGGATAGGTAGTGCTCTCAGTCTATCCTCGTAGGATAGGTAGTGCTCTCAGTCTATCCTCGTAGGATAGATAGTGCTCTCAGTCTATCCTCGTAGGATAGGTAGTGCTCTCAGTCTATCCTCGTAGGATAGATAGTGCTCTCAGTCTATCCTCGTAGGATAGGTAGTGCTCTCAGTCTATCCTCGTAGGATAGGTAGTGCTCTCAGTCTATCCTCGTAGGATAGATAGTGCTCTCAGTCTATCCTCGTATGATAGACAGTGCTCTCTGTCTATCCTCGTAGGATAGATAGTGCTCTCAGTCTATCCTCGTAGGATGGATAGTGCTTTCAGTCTATCCTCGTATGATAGATAGTGCTCTCAGTCCATCCTCGTAAGATAGATAGTGCTCTCAGTCTATCCTCGTATGATAGACAGTGCTCTCATTCTATCCTCGTAGAATAGACAGTGCTCTCAGTCTATCCTCGTGGGATAGATAGTGTCCTCAGTCTATCATCCTAGTATAGATAGTACTCTCAGTCTATCCTCATTGGATAGACAGTGCCCTCACTCTACAGTCTTTCCGTAGGATGGACAGTATGACAGGTAACCCTGTAAAACCCTCGTGTAAATAAGAGATAAGGCGAGAGAGAGAAAGAGAGAGAGAGAGAGAGAGAGAGAGAGAGAGAGAGAGAGAGAGAGAGAGAGAGAGAGAGAGAGAGAGAGAGAGAGAGAGAGAGAGTACCAAGAGAGCTCTTAACAAAACTCTCCTCCGGTTGAACCACTCTTCCCAGACCAATATCACTTTTATTGCCTTCTACACCAAGTTTATGCGCCTCATATATATATAATATATATATTATAATATATATATATATATATATATATATATATATATATATTATGAAAATATGACAAACCAGTGATACAAGATACGAAACAGCCACGAGGATAGTTGAATGATAGATCTAGGCCTTTCGTGTTACACTGAGCACATCATCAGGAGCTTGCAATGTTATAGAAAAGAAGAGGAGGTCCAAGTAAATGTGATCACAGAAGCATCTATGCTGGAAGCAAAGTTGAGCTTCTTTCTGTGGTTGTTCCTGTTTATTGTGAGGTATTGTGTCAGAGCTCTTATTATAGTCCAGGAATATGCAGGCCCTCTGTCTGTCTGTCTCTCTGTCTCTCTCCCTCTGTCTCTGTCTGTCTGTGTTTCTGTCTACCTGTCTCTCTCTCTCTCTCTCTCTCTCTCCGTCACTAGTGCAGTACTTGTGTCTGTCTTGTCACTGCTCCTGTGACCATTTCTGATTCTCCTTATATTATTTCGCTCATAAGTCGAGAACTCTTTGTCTGATCGGTTTCAAATTTCTTACACCTGTGCATGGTAAGGAGGTCTAAATTCTAGAAAGAATTAGTATGTGTAACTGCTGTATGACCGAAGTTATTGACTGCATTCCTAGTATTGTGGAATGGGGTAACCTGGAGAGGCTTCAGTTGTTCAGCTTGAACGATGGTGGTGACTGAACTTTAGGAGGGAAGTTCCAGGATCAACCATATTATGTGTAAAATACTGACAACATGACTCACGAAATCGTAATGGCACGATTGCAAACAAACTATACTACGGGTGGGATTAGAACCCCAACCGTAGTATAGTTTGTTTGCAATCGTCGTAAAACTCCAGACCGACGCGCTAGCCACTGGGCCAGCTAGCTACAATAACCTAGTTGGACTAGTGGCTAACTCGTCGGTCTGGAGTTTTAAGACTGACTGCGGGTTCTAACCCCACCCATGATATAATACTGACAACACTTTGAAAGGGTAAGATAAGATGTTATTGGGATTTTTAACCCTGGAGGGTTATCCACCCAGAATAACCCGAGAAAGTCATTGCTTCATCGAGGGATTGTCTGTCTTATTTCCATCGTGGTCCTTTAGTCTTGTCCCAGAGGATGCCACCCACACCAGTCTACTAACACCCAGGATGCCACCTACACCAGTCTACTAACACCCAGGATGCCACCCACACCAGTCTACTAACACCCAGGATGCCACCCACACCAGTCTACTAACACCCAGGATGCCACCTACACCAGTCTACTAACACCCAGGATGCCACCTACACCAGTCTACTAACACCCAGGATGTGACCCACACCAGTCTACTAACACCCAGCATGCCACCTACACCAGTCTACTAACACCCAGGATGTGACCCACACCAGTCTACTAACACCCAGGATGCCACCTACACCAGTCTACTAACACCCAGGATGTGACCCACACCAGTCTACTAACACCCAGGATGCCACCTACACCAGTCTACTAACACCCAGGATGTGACCCACACCAGTCTACTAACACCCAGGATGCCACCTACACCAGTCTACTAACACCCAGAATGTGACCCACACCAGTCTACTAACACCCAGGATGCCACCTACACCAGTCTACTAACACCCAGGATGTGACCCACACCAGTCTACTAACACCCAGGATGCCACCCACACCAGTCTACTAACACCCAGGATGTGACCCACACCAGTCTACTAACACCCAGGATGCCACCCACACCAGTCTACTAACACCCAGGATGCCACCCACACCAGTCTACTGACACCCAGGATGCGACCCACACCAGTCCACTAACACCCAGGATGCGACCCACACCAGTCTACTGACACCCAGGATGCGACCCACACCAGTCTACTAACACCCAGGATGCGACCCACACCAGTCTACTAACACCCAGGATGCGACCCACACCAGTCTACTAACACCCAGGATGCCACCCACACCAGTCTACTAACACCCAGGATGCCACCTACACCAGTCTACTAACACCCAGGATGCCACCCACACCAGTCTACTAACACCCAGGATGCCACCCACACCAGTCTACTAACACCCAGGATGCCACCTACACCAGTCTACTAACACCCAGGATGCCACCCACACCAGTCTACTAACACCCAGGATGCCACCCACACCAGTCTACTAACACCCAGGATGCGACCCACACCAGTCTACTAACACCCAGGATGCCACCCACACCAGTCTACTAACACCCAGGATGCCACCCACACCAGTCTACTAACACCCAGGATGCCACCTACACCAGTCTACTAACACCCAGGATGCCACCCACACCAGTCTACTAACACCCAGGATGCCACCCACACCAGTCTACTAACACCCAGGATGCCACCCACACCAGTCTACTAACACCCAGGATGCCACCCACACCAGTCTACTAACACCCAGGATGCCACCTACACCAGTCTACTAACACCCAAGATGCCACCTACACCAGTCTACTAACACCCAGGATGCCACCCACACCAGTCTACTAACACCCAGGATGCCACCCACACCAGTCTACTAACACCCAGGATGCCACCCACACCAGTCTACTAACACCCAGGATGTGACCCACACCAGTCTACTAACACCCAGGATGCCACCCACACCAGTCTACTAACACCCAGGATGCCACCTACACCAGTCTACTAACACCCAGGATGCCACCCACACCAGTCTACTAACACCCAGGATGCCACCCACACCAGTCTACTAACACCCAGGATGTGACCCACACCAGTCTACTAACACCCAGGATGCCACCCACACCAGTCTACTAACACCCAGGATGCCACCTACACCAGTCTACTAACACCCAGGATGCCACCTACACCAGTCTACTAACACCCAGGATGCCACCTACACCAGTCTACCAACACCCAGGATGCCACCCACACCAGTCTACTAACACCCAGGATGCCACCCACACCAGTCTACTAACACTCAGGATGCCACCTACACCAGTCTACTAACACCCAGGATGCCACCTACACCAGTCTACTAACACCCAGGATGCCACCTACACCAGTCTACTAACACCCAGGATGCCACCTACACCAGTCTACTAACACCCAGGATGCCACCTACACCAGTCTACCAACACCCAGGATGCCACCTACACCAGTCTACTAACACCCAGGATGCCACCTACACCAGTCACTAACACCCAGGATGCCACCTACACCAGTCTACTAACACCCAGGATGCCACCTACACAGTCTACTAACACCCAGGATGCCACCCACACCAGTCTACTAACACCCAGGATGCCACCCACACCAGTCTACTAACACCCAGGATGCCACCCACACCAGTCTAACAACACCCAGGATGCCACCCACACCAGTTACTACACCCAGGATGCCACCCACACCAGTCTACTACACCCAGAATGCCACCCACACCAGTCTACTACACCCAGGATGCCACCCACACCAGTCTACTACACCCA
The DNA here is from genome assembly GCF_026875155.1 of Cherax quadricarinatus. Lineage (NCBI taxonomy): Eukaryota > Metazoa > Arthropoda > Malacostraca > Decapoda > Parastacidae > Cherax > Cherax quadricarinatus. Next base: position 7,953,964 of record NC_069486.1, read on the forward strand.
GGATGCCACCCACACCAATCTACTACACCCAGGATGCCACCCACACCAGTCTACTACACCCAGGATGCCACCCACACCAGTCTACTACACCCAGGATGCCACCCACACCAGTCTACTACACCCAGGATGCCACCCACACCAGTCTACTATACCCAGGATGCCACCCAAACCAATCTACTACACCCAGGATGCCACCCACACCAGTCTACTAACACCCAGGATGCCACCCACACCAGTCTACTAACACCCAGGATGCCACCCACACCAGTCTACTAACACCCAGGATGTGACCCACACCAGTCTACTAACACCCAGGATGCCACCCACACCAGTCTACTAACACCCAGGATGCCACCCACACCAGTCTACTAACACCCAGGATGCCACCCACACCAGTCTACTACACCCAGAATGCCACCCACACCAGTCTACTACACCCAGGATGCCACCCACACCAGTCTACTACACCCAGGATGCCACCCACACCAATCTACTACACCCAGGATGCCACCCACACCAGTCTACTACACCCAGGATGCCACCCACACCAGTCTACTACACCCAGGATGCCACCCACACCAGTCTACTACACCCAGGATGCCACCCACACCAGTCTACTATACCCAGGATGCCACCCAAACCAATCTACTACACCCAGGATGCCACCCACACCAGTCTACTAACACCCAGGATGCCACCCACACCAGTCTACTAACACCCAGGATGCCACCCACACCAGTCTACTAACACCCAGGTACCTACTTGCTGGGTGAACAGGACAACAGGTGTAAGGAAACACGTCCAGTGTTTTCATCCCGCCGGGAATCGAACCCGGACCCTCTGTGTATAAGTAAGTTTATTCAGCTATACACCAATACAGTTACGATACAAGTTGCGATACAATAGCATGTGATACAATAGTGCATCAAACAATAGTAGTGGTGTTGCTGGTAGTGTATTAATACAATACTGGAATGCAGTTATACAGTAGTGTATTTTAAGAGAAGTTATGAATACGAGAACAGGGATTAAAATAATTGAATTTGTCGGTGATATCCTTGAATAAATCCTTGAATAAATCCTTGAATAAATCCTTGAATAAATCCTTGAATAAATTCATGAATAAATCCTTGAATAAATCCATGAATAAATTCATGAATAAATCCTTGAATAAATCCTTGAATAAATTCATGAATAAATCCTTGAATAAATCCATGAATAAATTCATGAAAAATCCTTGAATAAATCCTTGAATAAATTCATGAATAAATCCTTGAATAAATCCATGAATAAATTCATGAATAAATCCTTGAATAAATCCTTGAATAAATTCATGAATAAATCCTTGAATAAATCCATGAATAAATTCATGAATAAATCCTTGAATAAATCCTTGAATAAATTCATGAATAAATCCTTGAATAAATCCATGAATAAATTCATGAATAAATCCTTGAATAAATCCATGAATAAATTCATGAATAAATCCTTTGAATAAACCCATAAATAAATTCATGAAAAAAACCCTTGAATAAACCCTTTGAAAAAATTCAGAATAAATCCTTGAAAAAAATCCATGAAAAAATTTCTGAAAAAATCCTTGAAAAATCCTTGAATAAATTCTGAAAAACCCTTTGAATAAATCCATGAAAAAATTTCATGAAAAATCCTTGAAAAAACCCTTTGAATAAATTCATAATAAACCTTGAATAAATCCATAAATAAATTCATGAAAAAAATCCTTGAATAAATCCTGAAAAAATTTTCATGAATAAAATCCTTGAAAAAACCCAAATAAATTCAAAAATAAATCCTTGAATAAACCCTTTGAATAAATTCATAATAAATCCTTAAATAAATCCTTAATAAATTCATGAAAAAACCTTGAATAAATCCTTGAATAAATGATGAAAAAATCCTTAAGTAAACCTACAGACATGTCGCAAATTTGTCTACTAGACTTTCTGCTAGACTTGTCACTAGACATTCGCAAACAGTCTACAGCATGTCGCAGCTTTCTATTTAACAGTCTGCAAAACTTGTCTACTAGACATTCTGTAGAATGTCTACAACATGTTGCAAACCATGTCTGCTAACATGCTACTAACAGTCTACTAGAATGTCTACTAGACATTTACTAACATTTCTCTGACATGTCTATGAATCTACTGAATGCTCTAACATTTATAACATGCTGCTAACATGCTATAGACAGTCTGCTAGACTTGTCTACTAGACATGTCTGCAGACCTTCTGCTAGACTTGTCACTAGACAGCTACTAACTTTTCTGCTAGACTTGCAAACTAGACATGCGCTAGCCCGTCTGCTAGATTTTGTCTCTAGACATTCTCTGACTTGCTACTAACGTCAAACATGTCTGCTAGACATGTCACTAGACAGTCGCTAGACGTCTCTAGAATGTCGCTAGACCTGTCTGCTAGATTTGTCTACTAACATTCTACAGACTTCTGCTAACTTTTTAACTAGACATGTCCTAGACTGTCTACAACATGTCTGCTAGCCTGTCTGCTGACTTGCACTAACATGTCAAATAGACATGTCTGCTAGAAAATGCTACTAGACAGTCTTAGACCTGTCTGCTAGACTTGTCTACTAGACATGCTGCTAGACATGCTACTAGACATGCTGATAACATGTCTGCTAACCTGTTGCTAAAATTGTCTACTAACATTCGCAGACATTCACTAGAATGCCCTACCAAGTCTGCTAACATGTCTACTAACATGTCGCTAGACCTGTCTACTAAATGTCTGCTGACCTGTCCCTAGAAGTCTGCTAGACCTGTCTACTAACTGCTACAGACATGTCTGCAAGACCTGTCAACTAGCATTCGCTAGACCTTCGCTAGACATTCCGCTGACATGTTACTAAATGTCTGCTAGACCTTCTACTAACATGTCTGCTGCCCTTCTATAGAATGTTATAGACATGTCGCTAGACTTTTTCCCTAGACATGTCTACCAAAAATGTTGCTAGACCTGTCACTAGACATGTCTCTAGACATGTCACTAAACTGTTGCAACATGTCTACAAGAATTTTTTTTGGAAAGTCTGCTACACATGTTGCTAGACAGTCACTAGAGTTTTCGCTAGACAGTCTACTAGAATGTCGCTAGACATGTTTACTAGAGATGTCTGCGGACATGAGGGTAGCATGTCTGCGGGACAAGCTACAAACATGTCTTTTGGACATGTCTGCGGGGAATGTTTTGGTATAAGGGGCAGTCATGGTATACAGGGACGTACATGGTAATACATGGCGTAAAGGTAGCATAGACAGTACAGGTAGTACTGACAGTACATGGTAGTACTGACAGTAAGGTGTACTGACAGTACATGGAAAAAAATGACAGTACATGGTAGCATTGACAGTACAGGGTAGTACATGACTTTACAGGTGTACATGACAGAAGGTAGTACATGACAGAAAAATGTAGATATACTAATTGGGTAGTACATGACAGTACATGGTAATAATGACAGTACGGGTAGCATATGACAGACAGTTATCATGACAGTACAGGTGTACATGACAGTACAGGGTATACTACAGTACATTTTTATACTGACAGCGTGCCTCGTTGTGCCCCGGTTTTTCTCTTGTTTTCACGGCCCGCCTTACGTGCTAAAACTTTAATTTGGTCATCAACCCTTACGATACACCCCTCTACGCCTGAACCAATCTTGGGCGGAAAACATTATAACTGAGCCCAAAAAAGGAGAATTAGTTGCATTCCTAGAAATTTAAATGCCAGAGGGGAATCATGGGCCCCTGGTCCCGTGTGAAAAAAAATAAAAATAATTGAATTTTCATGCAAGAAAGAAATCCCCCTGAAAACATTAGTATCATAGTTATGGTATTACAGTGGCCCCCCTAGTTATTGTTGATAAAGGCAAAGTGTCATTAAAACAGGTAAATTTGTAATGAAGTGATAAGCCATAGAGGCAGGTGCCAGAAGTCGCCAAAAAACTTACACAGGCAGCTTTTTTAATAATTTTCCCCGGGCCTGCATGTACCCGCATAAAATCTAGTGATACCAGTGAATAGCAGAATCAGTGTTGTAGTAGAACTAACCGTTTAAAATGGTTTTAGTTTAGTGGAGTGACTTTTTCATTTTTTTTTTTTTCTTGAAATACCAGACGTTACGGGAATTTCATATAACCTGTAGTTACCCGGTCGCAATATACACAACGGAAGAAATTTATTAAAAAAAAAGGTCCTTCCTCCAAATTTCACCAGTCAACTATAGTGAAATATACATTTATTGGGGGTGGAGAGGGAGAAAAAAAAAAAAAAAGCAGATACAGCGATGATAAAAAAAGAGGTCGCCGTTCGCAATTGTAGGAGCTCCCAATATCCCCGGGCTTTTCAACACGCAATTAATTTTTTGTATCAGTCAAATCACATATTACCGGGTAGAAATTTCCCAGTAGATCCTTCTGTGTTACTCAAATCACCGCCCGTATTTTTTTAAATAAGTGACCCATGATAAAGGCAGATCGCGGGCCCCAACCCCTTTGTTTGTCCAAACCCCTTGATGGTCCGAACCCTTGACTGGTCCGAACCCTGGAGGGTTTCAAAGGGTTTCGTTGTGCACCCCCTACGGGTTTTTAATTAGAAATTAAAGGGGTTTGCGAAATTGCAGTAAATCACCATTCAAATCTTTATGAAGCGTGTGTATCTGTGGCAGTCAAAAAAACGGGTTTCCACATGAAAAATTGTCTTTTAAGTGGAAATTGGTGTCACCCCCCTTGTGCAGATACCAAGAACTAGTACAACATATTAAAACAGGGAAAGTTTTTTGGGGGTATCCCCAAAATGAGATAATCTGGGGCTAAATCACAGGGTATTAAAAGAGGACAACTCAAAACTCTTTCATAGAAAAAAATGGAAGCTTTTTACAAAAAGATGGGAACATAAAAAGTCCGGGGGAATGGTACTGCCCTTGATACTTTTCCATTAGCAGAAACGTAAGGCGGAGAGATGTCCTGGTGTCATAAAAGGGGGGTGATGGCTTCCCGGGGGACAGTAAGGGGAAGGGGGTGCTGCCCGGGGGACAGTAATGGGGAAGCTGGGGGTGCGTCCTGGGAACAGTAATGGGAACTGGGGATGCTGCCGGGGACAGAAATGGGGAAGTGGGGGATGCTGTCCTGGGAGACAGTAATGGGGAACTGGAGTTTTTTTCCAGGTAGTTTGGGAAAATTTTACGCAGGAAGGAAAAAATTAAATGACCCCATAGGGACGGGCCATAGAGGGGAAAAAATGTAGTCAAAAATAAGTAAAACAATATTTCAAACTAGAAATACCGCAGAAATAGCAAAAAAGAGGGCTCCACAGCAATAGTGAGGGTATATTACCAAAAACAAAGGGGGAGCTCCTTGTTGGTGTAGGGAGGGTAGAAGTAAGACAGGGGAAAAATGCACCAACAGGGGAAACAGTCACAGAAACCCAAGCAAACGGAAACCAACCTGTGCACTACTATGCACTCGGTATCCTGGCAAAGGGGAAACTGGAAAAAAGATGGGACGTGCAACATACCACCCTAGGAAATGCCAGCCCAAAGACAACAGAAAATGCAAACTCCCCTTTCCCGTAAGCTTTTTCCCCTGAACTGTTTCCTCTTCAGACAGGAAAGCTGTGCTTAATTAAAATTGCCCGGCATACCCCTTTAAAAGGGGACAAAAAGATCAAAAAATCCAGGGCCCTGGGAAAACCTGGTAGCCACAGCCCTCAAAAAGGGAGAGGTTTTTTAGTGCCCGGAAGGAAAAAAACTGCAGGAAAGGGGAGAAATCGTACACCAAATCCAGTCATTTCCTGGGGTGGAAAACCCCATCAGGGCCTCCACCCCAAACCAACAAATACAGATACTAATGCCGGAAAAAAAACCCCCCCCCGTACCAAAAATACCACCGTCCCCAAACATTTTTCTTGAAAATATCAGGGGCTAAAGCCAGCAACAAACAACAAAATACCTTTCATCCGTGGACTGCTTGCAGGGCAAAGGGGAAAGTTCCGGCTTTCAGAGACCCCCTTTAAAAGGGCATTGGACAACGAAATATGGACCCAGGTTAAAACCCTTTCAGATGTGAAGAGTGAAAAGGCAAAAGGGGGGGGGGGGCCTGTACATTGCAGATCACTTGTTTGCACAGAATTTCTAATTCCTCCAAATGATGTTGAAGTTTTAGCAGTAAAGGGCGAGAACCAAAAACCCAGTCATTGTGATAGTCTACAAGCCCCCGGGGTGCAACATCCCAGCAATTCCAGGACACTTTAAAAATTTACCACTGCGGAAAACCTTCCCGCTCCTGCCCCAACATCTTGCCCGGGGGTTTTTCAAATTAAGGGCCCCAAAATGGAGGAAAAAGCAAATAATGTTGTTGCAGTAAAAACACCAGGAGGGAGCTCGAGAAAAAACACACTCAAAGGGGCTTTTTTAAAAATTGCCAAAATTCAATTTAAACCAGCAAATAATAAAGGGCCCACTAATGGAGAAACATAGACCTCACTTATAACAATGTGATCGATAAGAAAAACACCTTCAAAAAAAAATATACTCGTCACAACTAAATTTAGGTTCATCAGTATGCGCGGAGCCCCCGACCCCACATAATGAGATTGTTTACGAGGAGCATTCACCCAAAATTTAACTTCAATAACAAAAACATAAAGTGGGACCAATAAACCCAAGTCCAACCGATATAAGCTGGGAAGATAATAAGCAACACAGACCCCAACTTTTCCAGAAAAGATTACTCGGGGGCACCGTGTAACACAAGGTTTTTCCTCTAAAAAAAGGAGGGGTAATTAAAACAGAAAGGACGGCGCCCCCCTTTACGGCGACGGAAAAGAATAACAGACGGCTAAAAGAGGTCAAAATTTTTCTGAAATGCGTAGAGAGAATGGTCAAAGAAAACAAGCATCGAAAATTAAGCTAAAAGAACCTTTAGGGGTCAGGAAAAAGCGGGGGAAATAAAACCATAAAGAAATCGAAAGAAAACCCAAAATAAATTTTTCCCTAGCAAAAAATCAGAACAACGTCCCTATTTGGGGGCCCACTTAAACAAGATTGGGGCCCAAAAAGATGACAGCAAGGGGAATGAGTAGGGTCTAAGCCCAATAGACCAGTTTTTTTCAAACCACTAACCAGGAAGTCGAAGATCAAAAGAATTTTTTTTGGGGAAACCACAAAAATTTGATTAACACAAGCCTATCCTGTTATCCTGACGCCAAAATGACTTCGAAAGGGGGATAAATGACATGCCCATGCACTTGCCCCGGCCCGACTCATGGAACTCTGTGTTCATCAAAACTGCAAAAGCCCCCACACGAGCCTTTTCCACCTATGGAGAGGGAGCATGGACACGGGGGTCGCCCTGTTACTAAAAACAACAGACAAGCCCCCCTCCACAAGGGGGGAGTAAAGCAACAGCAAAGAACTACGACCAATACACAACATCCCCTATCATAAAAACTTTTAAAGGGGCCTAAGAAGCAAGATCACCACCATCTAGAAAACCCCTCGTTACCAAAACCCCGGGGAAAGGGTTTTTGAAAAGGGCGCTCCCCGTCTGTCCCCAACTATTGGGCCATACGACAAGGTCCAAATGCACTAGAAAACAAAAAGAATGCAAAGTAATATATCAACTTTGCAAAAAGCCTTCGACAAGGTGACCATGGCGTAAAAGCGCACCCAAAAAGCGTGCTAAAGGAATAACAGAAAAGTCGGTCGATGGATCTATAATTTCCCCCTAACAGAACACAGAGATTTGTCGTCACAGAGTAAAGTCCGAGCAGCTCGGTGAAAAACTCTGTCCCAAGGCACAGTACTCGCCCCCTCTTTTCCTCATCCCTTATATCCCAATAGACAAAGGGTGTCGCCACAGACCGGCTTTCCCTTTCAGATGACACCCGAAAACTGCATGACAGGTCTTCCATGCAGACACTGCAAAGCTCCCGGCAAACAAAACCCCAAAACTTTCAGTGGGCTGCAGAAAACAATATGAAGTTCAACATGAAAATTTTTAATTACTCAGATATGGTAAACATGAGGAAATTTAAATCTTCACAGAGTACAAAAAAATTTTGGGCCCCAAATAGAGCGAAACACCAAGTCAAAAACCTGGGGGGTGATCAGTCGGGGGATCCACCTTTAAGGCCATAACATTGTATCAATCGCATCTGCGAAAAAAGACAGGATGGAAATGAGAACCCAAATGGAGGCCAACCCTGATGACACCTTAGGCACTTGTTCTAATTTGGTGGAATATTGCTGCACCTAAAAGACCTTCAAGGCAGGTGAAATTCCGACCTAGAAAAAGTACAGGAACTTTTACGGCGCGCAAACGGAGATAAAACACCTCAATTATGGAAGGCTTGAGGTTCCAAAATGTTTCCCGGCGCAGGAGGGAGGATACAATTTTATACACCTGGAAAATCCAGAGGGGCAGTACCGAACTTGCACAAAAGAAAATCACCTTCGAAAGCAAAAAAACTTGGGAACGTGACCACCCCCCAATGAAAAGCAGGGGTCAAGCACTTAAAACCATACAATAAGTGTCAGGGGCCCGAGACTGTTCAACTGCCCCCCGCACACATAAAAGGGGGATTACCAACAACCCCCGGCGTCTTCAAGCGGGACTGGGCAAGCACCTAAAGTCAGTTCCGGATCAGCCGGGGGGTGGCCCCTATGTTGGTTTCGTCAGCCAGCAGCAAAAGCCTGGTTTATCGGCTTGATCCCCCAGGAGGCCTGGCTCAGACCGGGCCGCGGGGCGTTTTACCCCCCCCTCTTCCAGGGAAACTCCAGTTGAGAGTACTGGCAAAACATGACAGTACATGGGAGTACTGCAGTCATGGGAATACATGACAGTACATGGATACAGACATAAAATGGTGCGTCCCGGGGACAGTAATGGTGAACTGGAGATTTTGCCAGGTGCGGGAATTTTACGCAGGAAAGGAAGCTAAAAATGAAAAATCTAGGGACAGGGGCCTAGGGGGGAAACAAGTTAGCCCAAAAAAAAATAAAACCAATATTGCAAAAAGAAATACCGCAGGGAAAAAGCAAACAAGAGACCCAATACAAAAGTGAGGATATATACCAAAACAACTGGTGGAGCCCATTGTTGGTGCTAGGGGGGATAGGGAAAAAGAAAGGTAAACAGCACCATAGGGAAAAGTCACAGAAACCCAAGGCAAACGGAACCCAAGCCGTGCACTACTTGCACTGGTATCTGCAGACATGGGAAATCGGAAAAAAAATGGGACGTGCAAATATGACCACCCAGAAAAAAGGGATCCCATAGACAACATTAAAATGCAAACTCCCTTCCCCGTAAGTTTTTTACCCCGAAATGTTACCCTCAGTACGAAAAAGGCTATAATTAAAAAGCCAGGGGACACATCAAAGGGGACAAAAAGATACAAAACATCCAGGCCCAGGAAAACCTGGGGAGCCACAGCCACTCAAGGGGAGAGTTTTTTTTTGTGCCAGGAAAGGGAAAAAAAACTGGGAGGAAATGGCAGAAAATTTACCCAAATCCCTCATTCCTGGGTGGGAAACCCCATCCCTGGCCCCCACTCCAAACCAACAGTAAAGATACTAATGCCGGAAACCCCCCCCCCCCCCGACCAACAAAACCACCATCCGAAACATTCTTCTTTGCAAAAAAAACGGGTCTAAAGCCAGCAACAAACAACAAAATACCTTTCATCTGTGGATGCTTGCAGAGGGAAAGGGAAAAGTTCGGGGCCACGGACCCCCATAAAGGATCATTGGGCAACGAATATGGGTCCCGGTTACAATTATACGGATTTTAAGAGTGAACAGGGAAAAAAAGGGGGGGGGGGTTGGCCTGTACATTGCAGAAGTCACTTGTTTTCACAGAACTGCTTAATGCCTCAAAGATGTAGTGGGAAATTTTGCAGTAAAAATCGAGAACCCAAAAACCCAGTCATTGTGGTAGTCTACAACCTCCGGGTGCAACATCCCAGCAATTCCGAACAGCTGTTTAAAAATTTCCACTGTCTGGGCAATCTTCCCCGCTCCTCACCCAACATCTTGCTCCTGGGGGATTTCAACTTAAAGGGCCCCAAAATGGAGGAAATAGCAAATAAAGTTGTTGCAGTAATAAACCAGGAGGCAGCTCGGAAAACTCACACTCACACGAGCTTTTAAATTGCCACAAATTTTAATTTAAACCAGCAAATAATAGAGCCCACTAGAATGGGGAATGCACTAGACCCCATCTTCACTAACAATGATGATCTGATAAGAAATGTCACCATATCAAAAAAAATATACTCAGATCACAACATAATTGAGGTTCAGACATGTATGCGCGGAGCCCCAGACCGACATAATGAGACTAGTCACGAGGGAGCATTCACCAAATTCAACTTCAATAACAAAAACATAAAGTGGGACCAAGTAAACCAAGTCCTAACCGATATAAGCTGGGAAGATATACTAAGCAACACAGACCCCAACTTATGCCTAGAACAGATTAACTTGGTGGCACTCGATGTATGCACAAGACTTATTCCTCTAAGAAAAAGGAGGAGTAGATGTAAAATAGAAAGAGACAGGCGCTCCCTTTACAGGCGACGGAAAAGACTAACAGAGCGGCTAAAAGAGGTCAATCTATCTGAAATGCGTAGGGAGACACTGGTCAGAGAAATAGCAAACATCGAACTTAAGCTAAAGGAATCTTATAGGAGTCAGGAATCGCGGGAAGAACTAAAAGCCATAAATGAAATTGAAAGAAACCCAAAGTATTTCTTCTCCTATGCCAAATCAAAGTCGAGAACAACGCCCAGTATTGGGCCCCTACTTAAACAAGATGGGTCCTACACAGATGACAGCAAGGAAATGAGTGAGCTACTCAAGTCCCAATATGACTCAGTTTTTAGCAAGCCGCTAACCAGACTGAGAGTCGAAGATCAAAATGATTTTTTATGAGAGAGCCACA